>OX336371.1:65913812-66365960 GCA_946902895.1 Fragum fragum | reverse complement strand
AACTTAACAAATTTTGATACCTTTTTGTAGTGAACTATTTTGTGCGGAAGCATTCAAAATGACTGCGTGCTCAAAATTTTGTTCATGGAGGTATGAATTAAATTTTTCGACCAATCAGATCGCTCTTTTTTGATAGACGAAACTAACAATTAAATTATTTATCTATGATATCTTGATTGATTTTGATAAGGCACCCTTTCGCCAAATGCTTGACACAATTTTACCCGAGAGTGAAAGTAAGAAACCGTATGATGCTACAATCATATTATTAAACGTTGAATGCAATCTCAACAAAAATGTAGATTTTATCTGTTAACGAGGATACATTAATAAAAAATTCCTAGCTTCACTTTTTCTGTGTTAAATGATAAAATTGACTAAATTTTTGAAAAGGCGGATCCTTACGATGTTACAAATTGGGTTTAAAGCGAGTTATTCTTTATCATTTGGAAAGAAATTCCTACAAGTTACATTAACCCCTCTCAAATCTGTTGTCCCGAGGATACACCTGTACTCGCGCTTTTGGTCAATGATAATGGAAGTCCTTAGATCGATAACCGCAATAGGGAACCGAGCTCAAGACCTATTGATCGTAGAGCCAATGATCTACCCCCGACCAGGGATACGATAACTTATTCGATGAAAGTTTGAAGAGAATCCGATGTAAACTGTGAAATTTTATCATGTTATTGGGAAAAGTAACCGAACGGACGGACATGTATGGCTGAACAGTTAAAGAACTGAAATCCTAAAAGTGCTCAGAATTGAACTGTACCTATGTTTAAAACTGCCTTTATATAACCGTATCAAGTTTTGTTAAATCTACAATAAATTGAACGAGTTATGTCCTAGACAAGCTAAGAGTATATAGACTGGTACTTGAACCTCCTTCTCCCATATTTGTTCAAATGTTTTATCTAACCAATGTTAAACTTATTTTTGCACCTGCTTTAAAATAAATTAGCATCTTTGTTCTGGAAGTTTATTTCAAAAGTTGGCCGATGCAAAATTTCTTCACCGTGAACATTTTTGAAATACATTTTGATAAAGTATTTGCTCAACGCGGTGAACAAGTTAGAGTGCGTATTTGCTCAACGCGGTGAACAAGTTAGAGTGCGTATTTGCTCAACGCGGTGAACAAGTTAGAGTGCGTATTTGCTCAACGCGGTGAACAAGTTAGAGTACGTATTTGCTCAACGCGGTGAACAAGAGTGCTTATGTTTTTTTCTCTAACATGAGAAGAAAGCTCGAGGTAAAATATTGTGATCGGTCAATGATTGGTCAATGTCTGCAGACCGTCTATAAGTAGAAAAACTTCTCCTAAACCAGAAAACTGGACATAATTGATCCTTAAGTCACGCTCTTTCATAGTACTACGAATAATATAACTAAATGAAGAACTCTGGTTGCCGTAACAAACAAAACGTTAGAAATCTTGTCGTCAAAACGATGAGCTCAATTTCTCATGCAAAAATAAGAAAGACTATTTTTTCAAAAATAATCATAAAACTTACGTTGTTGGTCCCGGAATTTATGTTGAGTTAAAGAAGTAAATCTTAACTCTTTTCATGTTGAACCCGTATTATTCCGGTTTTAACAGGAGGTAAAGACAAAGATCAGACTTTCTGATCTTAGTCTACACCTCCTGTCTGTCCTTTGAAACCAGAACTGTTTATGAAATTATTTTTCAAAAAGTTTTGTCAACCGAACAACAAGTACCACTAATGCTTTAAGTCCTTTGATTTTTATATAATTCTGAGAAGGATTTTATTTAGCATGACGGTGGTTAAAGACCTTCTCCTCTAAAACATATTGTCTAGAGCTTTGAAATAGTGCACGAAACATCACACACCCTTTGATCAACATAAGCCCTGTGTTGTGGATTCCATGATTTCACAAAAGATGAAGAAGAACATTTTTTTACATCTCCTCCAGAACTATTAGGTTTACAACTTTAAAATTTGCATGCAGCATCGTCATTTCGAACTTTCTCTTATTACATGAAAAATATCTAAGTTGTGAAGAGAATATTTGTTTTTCTAAGGGGGAATGAAACGAAAAAAAAAAAAAAAAAAAAAAAAAAAAAAAATTAATCACACTGCAAACGTAAGGTTGATCAATTATTCGTTTCATACTTTCGTGAAAAATCCAAACTATCATTTCATATCTTATAATTTAATAACACCATGCGAAACAAAAAAGCCAAAATATTTTACAAATTTGAAACCGTTTTATTAAAGTACTTTGTGCACAAGCATGCACATTTTTTGTTCATGGAGGTATTAATATTTTTTTTCGGCCAATCAGAACGCTAGTTTTTGATAGACGAAAGTAACAAATACATTATAACTACTTAATCAACAAAGCCTATTATGGATTTCTGGAGTTCACATAGAGATCAAGATGGTCAAGATCCTGTCAATGCATGAGGTCTTGAGCCTTTAATTTTGCATGCAGTTTTGTGTTATGGTGTCTATATACTGCTTGAGTCTTCAAATATATTGTAATATTTGAAATGAGACACGTTTTTGTTTATTCGTTCAAGAACTCATTTGGGCGACCTAAGGCCATCTTAGTGGCAACCTTTTTGAATATGTTACTGAAAATAGAAGTTATGGTCCACATAATTTCAATTTAACCAAATCTCTACATTTTACCTTGTCAAGTGACGTTGAATTTGCACAAACCCTAAGATGCGTAGAAGCAAAGTTTGGAGAACAGTTGTGGAAAATGATTTGACACCTGTGTTAAAATGTTTGGAATGACTTTCTGGACGAAGATGCACAAAGACAATTTTTTTCATTGGTTCCTTTCATAATGTAAATCACCATCTATATCCCTTTTTCATCGTATACAAAGTTAAATGTGTATACCTTGTGGGCTTTTAAAACATTAGCAAGTATATGATTATGACATTAACATGTCGTTCATCATTTAACCCGACCTATGCAACAGTGACAGGTCATGCAAAGCGAATAAAGAGAGAGAGAGAGAGAGAGAGAGAGAGAGAGAGAGAGAGAGAGAGAGAGAGAGAGAGAGAGAGAGAGAGAGAGAGAGAGAGAGAGAGAGAGAGAGAGAGAGAGAGAGAGAGAGAGAGAGAGAGAGAGAGAGAGAGAGAGAGAGAGAGAGAGAGAGACACAGAGAGAAACGGAGAGAATAGGAGAGACAGAGACAGAGAGAGAGAGACAAAGAGAGTTAGATGTTTTCCTAAATGTAATTCCTCGAGGGTATATAACGTCGGAATGCCATGGTAAATTTATTTCCAATTGGTTCGAAAGTAAAATGAAGACAAATGAACTATAGATGTACAAGTTATTGTGAGTGATCAAAGGTCAAATTTGTCTAAAAAGGTATCGACAAAATTGACCTTTGATCACTCACTACAACGTGTATTAATCATATTTACAAACAAAATTCTCACTAATTTGCGAATTTCGGTCACTCACTAATTAAGTGTCCTCTCTCTACAACTATGTCGGCCATAATGTGAGTGTGAACACATTATCGTCACCGAGATATACAAAATATCGCAATTATTCGAAAAGTATAACATAGCCAAATCAAACTCGAAAATACCGTCTATCCAAATCGGTATACACATGAAAAATGCGCCAAGTCGATGCTAAAAACACAAACTTAATAGAAGACTCAATTCAATAAAAAATCCAAATTAAAACAAATATTAAACATACAGTTATTTTCTCTGTTCAATTACAAGGTTCAATAACAAACCTTCTTAAAATTACATTCAAATTATCAACATATCATGCGAAACGAAACACTTAAGTACATAATATACATGAAAACTATGACAGACTGGTATAAAATAAGACTATGAGATATTCGATAGCTCTCCTAGATATCGTGGTTGGGTGTGCAAATGTCGTACTACTCCTTTATTCAAGCTGTAGTTATGACGTTTTCCACGCCCATCGACGATATTTACCGATTGAAATGATATGTATACCGAACGATAGATTTGCTTAAGAATTAGCACCCCAGTTACAGACTACATTTAGTTCTTCGAGGTAATAATTTTGAAAGGCATCCAAATAGCCAGACAGTCGGTAAAAGTCAAGACATCATCATATATATTTCCATACTTTCTCGAAAAGTATGCTCCGAATTCAAAACTCGTGTACTAAATTTGGAGAACTTGATGTACATTAGTCATTGTTTCCCTTATGTTTAATAACATTACATCGTGATATGCAACCAAAGGCATTTTCGAGTGGATTTATTTTCAAATAACTTCACGAACAAAAGTTTCGCATTATAAGCTTATCATTTTACAATATCTCTGACCAGTTAAAAAGTGTTGAAAATCACCAAGAGGATTCAATACACGTTCTTCAGATTTTACACGATTTGCACAACGGTGCAAATAGCTCTGATAGAAAACACGGTAAATTTTCTACAGCCGAAATAAGCTACCTGCCTAACGAGAAATCTGAATCACTTGGGAACAAAATCCGTCGTGTCTAATTTGTATAGACGAAAAACAAGTGCATTCAACGTCTTGTGCGTTTGATCGTAAATTCTGTTACGTCAAGTGGCATTACCACATTACATTGATCTAATGGTGGTGGCGAAACAACGTAGTGTCATTATGTCAGACTACAGTCCTCTTTATTGTAAAGAATGGTAGATAGTTTTTGAGAGCTAATGATTCATTTACTTCTCTAATAAGTTCTTTTTAACCCATTCCAACACAAGGACGATTTTTTGACGCCCTCAATAAAACAATTGGGAAAACATTGTATGAAATTCAGAAATTGCTTGTAACAAGCAACGTCTGTATTTTACACAATGTTTTCAAGCAAGAACATGTACATTAAATCAATAGTAAGAGGTAACACACACTCACATGGTTTACAAAACTGCTTCAACTATATTCTATAAAGAAATTCTGTTTAGCGTTAAGGTTAGGTTTGTATCGTTTCACTTGGGGGGGGGGGTGTTAAAGTAATTCTAGCCGCGCGGCTGGTAACGTGGATACGTGTTTTGGCTAGGCAATGTTCACAGTAGCAGTATACCCCATGCATACAGCCGAAACTAAATTGTTTATAAAGAACTATATCCTCAACCCATTACCACATAGTCCCGCTTTTTGACGCACATCGAGAAAATAGTTCAGGAAAACAATTTGGAAAATGAAGAAATTGCTCGTATAAAGCAATTTCTGCATTTTCTATATTGTTTTCTACTCAGAACGATAGAGATACATGTATTTAAAATTTTATCCTGTAAACTGGAAAGTGCCATCTACAACTTCTCTGATTAAGGACAAGTCCTAAATTTTGTTGCTTCGGAATGGGTAAACGGGAAAGCCCAAAACAGAAATGGGGGAAAAAGTCCTGTAATTACTAAAAAAAAAAAAAAAAAAAGAAACTAGGAGAGATTCCCATCAACGTCTACAGGTAGGTATCATAACTAGGGAAATCGTATTCTTGAGGTTTTGCAGTCTGCATGTGAACCCGATAACTTTACGAGTGCCCACCCGGAAAAGTTACCGGATATAGGATGCGCAAATGCACCAAACTATGTGCTTATTTGAACAAATATAATAAAGAAACTGTCGATTCCCTTCATTAACCATATGCGTCTTCGGTAACAAAAAACAAATATGCAAAAGAATATAATAAACAATGGTCATGACCCTTAGATAAAAAAAAGTGTTCTTGAAACGATGGCGGCAATAACGTCTTTAGAGAAAAAAATGAATGGTTTAAGTGGAGCGCATTTATCACGGCGTACCTAATTAAATGAGAATATTGGTCACGGGTTAAAAGTCTTTTTGGTTCTATTAAGGACAAACTTTCTTGTTAAAAAGAATTCTAAAGTTTTCGCTTCATTCTGTACAAATCTCTCTGTCTATAACGTCAGAATAGATCACAAGCCCGTTATGGATCAAAGGACTGAAAGTACTGAGAAGTTGGAATGCGCTGAAAGGGTCATAACTGTGGAATTTGGTTCAAACTCATTTATTACTTTCCGAGTAAGCCTCCCTCCTTTAAACTTAAACCAGCATTCCCATTCGTGTACATATATGCGTGAATAACGCACAAAAACATAAATCCACACACAGAAATAAAAAAAACTAGCATTGTCTTAACCTACTCCCAGACAGTGACGCTTTTAAATGACACTCATTTTGAAAGCTTTGGAAAACAGTGTGTTAATGAAGAAACTGCTTGTTTCAAGAAATTTCTTCATTATCCACAATGTTGTCTGTCCAAAAAGACTAGGATTTTAAAGATTTCATCAACTTACAATTGTCGTCAGCTATTTCTTTGAATTTGGACTGGTCTAAAATTTTATTGTGTTGGAATGGATTATAAGCTCGTATCACGCACAGCAAAATTAGAATTTTCAAGTATAAGATTCTCCTATTTATCTATTATTTAGAATCTTGAAAACAGAGATTAACAGCTTCTACAGTAAGAAATCAATTACCTCGATGATTATTTGACCCTCAACTCTGCAAATTTTAACGGTCATACTAAACTCAAGTAGATTTTCAGTTCAAGTTTATGAGTATACGTGGAAATTTGCGGAAATGCGCGGAAAGGGTGATCGATTAGAAATAACAGTTTAGACTTAGGAAAAAATATTATTTAAAGCGCTGTGAGTAAAATTCAAAAAAAAAAAAAAAAAAAAAAAAGACGTTAACGTTATTGGGGATGAGGAAGATAGTATCAAATTATCTTTGGCGCCCTGTAGTCGCGCGATTTCCTTATTCGTTATTCGGCTTAAGAACCGTAGAAATCTTAAGTAAAAAGGACCAAGCTGAAAGCTAGATGACACTTGTTAAAAGTTTGACTTGTTTTTATTCATTTAAACTTGTAAAAAACGACATAATAAAGCGTAATTATTTAGTAAATAAGTAGAAATCAGAATTCTAATTTTCATTATCTTCTACTTTCGTTTTGCATCTGTTTGATTTTTATTGAGTAAAAGCTGTAATTCCCACAGTAATCGCAATTGCTTGATGCCTACGATCCCCCTTAATCGCTCTAGAATGATTTAAATCACTGGGCGTCGTGATTATTGTAAAAATGCATTTGCGACCAGAGCCATATTTGTAAACATTGCCTATCTATGGTCACATGACTATCACATGTCACTTGAGATCACGTGATTACCAAACACGGGACGGCGAATCACAAAATAAACAAACAAACAAATTACTGATTATTACCTTATTTTTCAATAATTTAAAGCAAACTAAAGCACGTTTAGAAGTCTCAAAACGAATTTTTATATCATCCTTTTCATGTACCATATTGTTGTCTTCGGCTACAACTAACTGATTGTCCGTGACAAGTTGAGATGAGAAGTAACCCGAGGTGTATTCATATCTAAGAGATCACGTGATGTGTGTTATCAAAAAACCCGAAATGAAATAGTCTTGTGTTCATTTTGCGGTTTTGTTAAATCGAAGTTAGAATTGCTCCGCATTCCAACTTAAAAACTCTCTATCGAACAGAAAGCGAAATAAGCTTATCTTGTCAACTTGCCGAATTCGTTAGGACATATTACTTTTGTAATATATCATTTTGACTCTATTCAACATAGATGCACATTTTTACCCTCTGAAAATTAAGATAGGGATTCTTTGCATGAAAAAATGTCTGTTTTAAAGGCGTTTTTCTAGCTTTTAAAAATGTCTATGTACTGTATGAGATATTCTATGTTTTCATAGATATATTCTGTTTCATGATTTTATTTCTTAAATTCAAATTTCTCGGGGCCTTTTTATGCAAATTTCGCTGGAAAAATTGATTAAAAAATGTATAAAAAGGACCTAAAAATTGCTACGATAAATACATGAACATCCTGTTTTTAGCATTGTATCTGATTTGTATATCCAAAACAATCATATAATCAAAAAAAGATTGGAACAAGCTGCCAGCTGTATCGGACTACCACAACATTTTTAGTCCTACAATAGCGAATTGTAAAACCACCAATAATCAAACACAAGGCGAAATTGAACAAATCTACAATTGTGACGCAGATCCGAATGTCCCCGCTGAAGTGATTGTCTTATGACCTTTAGTTGTGACCTTGAAGTTATATCCAACAGAACTTTACACATAAAACTACTATTACTCATTAAGTCGAAAATTGTTGAATTTATTTTGAAATCCATCTATTAATGTAGAAGAAATATTCCGGACGAGAATTGGACACACACACACACACACACACACACACACACACACACACACACACACACACACACGCGCGCACACGCACACACACACGCACGCACGCGAGCGCCCAACAACGACAGACGGACAGAGATAACTCGACATGCCCATCATCATAACACGGCGGTGGAATAAAAAGAAATCGTTGTTTGGTGACCAACATAGCGGAAAAAAGCTGTAGTTACGACATTGTGTTCGCCTTACACCGACATGTTGTTTACTCCTGTCTATCACAGTTCCTGGTCACTTCAGTAACATTTGTGACGATCTCTCAATGTCCTTGAACGCCTTTCCTAATTAGAGTGACCGCATCACGGTGTCTTGTATATAATTATCAAGGATCGTGAATAATGATCCACTCAGACTAATAACTGCACCTAATTGATATTCCTGTAGAGTGAGACCTTCTCAAACTGTAAGGTTAAAGATGTCTCTTATACTGGCTGGAAAATCTAATCTTTTCGCCGGAATAATTCTCCTGTGACTTATTTTGCCTTTCTGACATATTGACAAATCGTTGGCCCAGCCCCCTTATCCCGTTGGTCCAGCCAACTTACTCCTACAGAAATTCCCGCTTCGATTTCTAATGGAGATATTTTGCAGAATTTATGGCATGCAACAACAACAACAACAAAAATAGTTGGTTGATGACCTTAACTGCGTAACTAAAGCTTCAATAAGCTGTAGTTACGACGTTTAAGTCGCCGAACCAACAAAAAAGGTTGACAAAAATAGCGGCCATGTCGGCGTTAAATACTCGTTTCTGTTCTTAAATAAATGATTTCTTTGGTTGACTGGTTATTTGATTGACAATCACGATTGGTCAATTTTCCATCAAAACTTACAAGTGTTGATTATAAAGTGATGTTATGATTCCCTGTGATTTCTGCATTTTACACCATCTAGCTTATCTAGCCAAAAGCATCCTTTCATTTGTAAGGTGATTTGATGAGGTACTAGAGACATAATATATGCTTTTCGTTTGTAAAAATTCCATAATATATTCCGTGACGATCTTAATAAGTCAAGGACCTGCCATATGTTTATGTTTACATGGTTAAAATAGTGTTTGTTCCTCAAGCAATTCATATCACAAATTTCTTTTGAACGCGGAATTTTATCAATAGGATAGATTTGTTGCTCATGTCCAATTATTTACAAATATCGAGGAAACATTTTAGTTCATATTTTACTCTATTTTCACACACAAAATTGATAGTTTCGATTACAAATGCAGGATGCAGAAACAATGGAGAGAGATTCAATTTAAAAAGAATGTAACAAGTTTAGGTAATGTATTTGATTGTTTGTTTGTTTGAATGGGGTTTAACGCCGCTTTCAACAATCTTTCAGTTATATCGCGGCGGCTGGAGCACCTAACAATGGAATCCTGGTATTTCTCACACCAGTACTACCATTACATCCTTTCCTAGCCTCCAGCTGCTATCCCACATAGGTCTATGATTATCGACCCATTGGTGAGAGACAAATAGTCGGAAAGAATGAGTGCCGCCGTCGAGAAACGAACCCGGGACCTCTAGATTGAAAGTCCGATACGCTACCAACTGCGCTATGACGGCGGCTGGTAATGTATTTGAATAAAAGTAATTCACTAAAGCAATGCATTGCGGACGATCCTATAACGAATCAATTAACCTTTTCCTGTTTTGCTTAAATTAAGACCTGTCCAAATTCAAAGGCTTTGCGGACGAGAATCTGAAGTGGATTTAATTTGGAAAATGACCACCCAGTAGGGTAGCAAATATTGTAGAAAAAGAAGAAATTGCTTGTTACAAGCAATTTCTTCTTTTTCTACAATATTTTCTCAATCATGAAATCACAAGGACCCCAAAACCAGGGATTTAAAATGAAAGTGTTAACATTTGTATGACCATGTAATGTAATGGCGACGGACATATGGAGTTAGAGTTACCTCTGTTAGTGTGTGTGTCATTTGTGTGATTGGGTGGGTAGTCAGAGTCCAGTTGTCATTCGGGAATTAATTGATTGATTTCAATATTACTTGGCGCAGTTATTTACCTTGAAGAGTATTTTAGTGCCTTACGTGAAACTTTGTCGGATATTCCCAAGTTCAAGGTCATAAATGACGGTCATGTGATAAGTAATTATACGGGAGCATCCATGTCTGACACAATTATAGTTATAGGACTTGTGATAAGGATTCGCCACAGTTATAGTAGTATTTCGGGAATAATCTTATTACATATAACAGAACACAGGAGGTATTTTTATTGTATAATAAACTCCAATACTTTTATATTAAGTAGACTTAACTTTGATCGGAGTTAATAAGCCGCCGAAGGTGAACTTAACCTGGTGTTTTCCCCTTGTCTGTCCGCATATCTATCCATCGATTTCTAGTTTACGCAACTTATTCTATATTTATGAAATAGGAATGGAAATGTGAAAATTTCAAGGCGGCTTGGCAATATTTTGTTGTGTAACGGGAAAAGAGATTTCGAGTTAACACAACTTATTCAAAATTTATGAAATAGGGGTGAAAATTTGAAAATTTCAACGCGGCTTGACAATATTTTGTTGTGTAACGGGAAAGGTGACTTCACATATAATTCCACCCCCATATTTCTCGGCAGGTTTGGATTAAATCTGGAATTGAAAAAAATAGTGTCACGCTGCGTCATGGAAAATGGGTCATAATTCAAAACTTCTTGTGAAAGGTCTCACCACAAACCTTAAACCATTATAATATACGATTTCACAACAAAGAAGACATATGTGAAATATGAAGGCCATATGGTCAGAGGTGATGGTCCAAATTAGAGTTTAATGTCAAATTTGTAAAAGACCTTATGATTGAACTAGGCTAATGACCCGTGTACCAACAACCCTTACTTTGGCATTCAATTTAATGATCTTTTAACCGTTTTATTTGTTTGCTTGATTTTGGAGTTAGAATGAGCGATTTCTGCTCAGGCTGGGCTCTTGTGATCTGACTATCCACCATTCCGCTACCAATTACAACAGAACGTTCAGCTCAACTAGCCTGTGAGTTTCATGAATACTTCTGAGAATTGGTTCTTAAGTCATATACTTTCGAATTCTTGAAAGAAATTAAATCCATGAATTTTGTCGTGTGGGAATGGGTTAAAGAATTTCATGAAGTTCAAATAATTCTCTAAGTTCAGGAGTGCTTAGAGAAACCTCCATGGATTTCTACGCTTTGAAGTATTTTGAAAGTGAATCAAAAAAGGATCACTTCTGTGAAGTCTTATGAACAAACTTGTTAGCAACAAAAACATAACTGAAAACAACTTTTCCAGGCCAGCCTCAAACCCACGCAGACATTAAAACAAAAAAAAATCTTAAGTATTTGAATTTGGTAAGTAGCAACGGCCAATAGTATCATACCAAAAACTTCAAATAAATGCTCTACGATTGCTAACATAAGACCTATTTCGAAGAATACGCTAATTAAAGCCATAGAGATGTTTGAACATTCTTTCCTTTATATATAAGGGCTACAGCCTCCTAATAATGCATTGTATACTACCTTCCCACTCTTGGGTTACATACTTCATGTTATTGCTCGTACGGCTACGAAATATTAAATCCTGTTTCTATCTTGACCATAATACCCTTTACTTTATTATCTCACAATACTGCCCCTAAATAACTTCGTGATGTGGTTTCATAGTCTTACACGAAACTTTAAGCTCTAAAACTTTCATTTCTCTCGTACATGAAATTCGCATATATCCCTATTGATTAAAACTTTCAGTGCTTTGATTTTTTTAAGATATTTGGGATTTCTTCTTGAGGCTAGGATAGTTAAGGGCTAGCTTGTATCGGAGAACAATAATCTAAGAGCGGTTTGCAAACAATTTCTATTTCAATATTGACAAAAGCAATCGAATTCGGAGAATTTATCATGGATTATAAACAAGTTATTGTTTTGACAGAATAAACCTTGAATGGGCGAAGTTCACATTGTTTGCCTTGAATTGAACACGTCGTTTACAATGTGGGGTCATCGAAAAAGCCTCAAAATTCTTCGAACATAACACGAATGACACGATGTAAGTTTGGTCAATCCGTGCATAATCACGCATTTTAGCATCTCCAGGAAAAATAATTGGGAAAATATTGTGTAAAATGAAGAAATTGCTTGCAACAACCAATTTCTTTATTTTCCACAATGTTTTCTACCCAGAAAGTTAAAAAACTAAAATTTCATAAACTTTAAAAAGTCGTCTGCTACTCCTTTCAATTTCGACCAATGTTGAAATCTGCTGTCTGGTGATTGGTGAACAAATTAAGAAATTAATGGGATATTACACATTGTTGCCGTTCAACCATTCGGTCTGTTTTACCCGATTTATCTTTAAAGCCAGCAAGCCCCGAGCCAGGTGGGGGGGGGGGTCAGCTCTCCTCTTAAATGGAATTTCGGCAAAATATGGTAATGAGATTCGAAGAAATCTGGGATTCTTCAGTGGGAAATCAAAATGTCATAACAGCAGCTTTGTTCAAAATTTAGTTACAGCAATTTTCCCACAAAGTGACAAATATGATAAAAAGAGAGCATTTTCGTCTACCGCCCCCGCCTCGAGAAAAAATAAATAGATCCGCACATATCCTGACTTCACGTTTCATCCTTACAGGGGAACGGACGTGGTAAAAATCAAAATTTAGTAAGGTAGGGGTTACTTACCTTGATAGATGCGTTGCTGATAATAAGAGGATTTCCAAAAACAAACTGATCCTGGATCTTAGCCACTAAGGCTCTTAATGACATAGTAGTTCTAATTCCAACGGTTTGTGATGATAGTTTGTCGGAGTCGGTATTTTGATATCACTTCCAACAATGTTTCACTCTCTCTATCTAAAACATGTGACTTTACATCATCACATTGTAAAGAATGTTTCACACATCTCTCATGTGTAAGGACATAAAATACTGGCTTATCATAACTTGCGTCTTAACTATTTTGAAGAAACACAATCTTTGGTAAAAAATGCAATCGACTTTCTGAAAGTCATTTAGAAATAAGTCATGTTGATTGAGGTAAAATCTGTGAGGGATGCATATTTTGCTATCAGTAAAACTTCTTTTTACACGATAAACAATTATAGTTGACAGTGATAAACTAAACGATAAAGTATATACGTTTGGACATTGTATAATCCATCAAAATATGGACAACCCTAATGACAGCAAGTAAATACATACTGATAGACTTGTGCTAAAGTATTATAAGTGCCCAAATATCTTTTAGCACTTTGATCGGTTTAGCCTCAATTCAACAATACTTTCTTTCATGTATTATTCAACTGCTGATAAGGTGTATTGTCAATTTAAAAGTTGTTTCAGTTCGATTTATAGCCTTTTTCTGTTTCTACTGTTAGCATATTCAACCCACATTACTCTTTAATCCTTTCCTGTTTTGCAAAATTATAGACCTGTCCTAATTCAAGGGGTTTGCAGACGAAAATTTTAAGTGGGTTTTATTCGAAAATAACCGTTCAGTAGGATAGAAACTATTGTGGAAAAAGAAGAATTGCTTGTTACAAGCAACCTCTTCTTTTTCTAAAATGTTTTCTCAAATACAAAGTCACAAGGACGTAAAAATCGGGAATTTTACGGGAAATGATTAACGCCCGATCATTGACTTGCAAGTCGGCTGTTACCATACAGCACACCTGGCAGCTACAGGCTATAGCTCACGACCCTCACAGATACCCATTTATATACCTGGGTCGAGGGGAGCGACGTAGAATTCGTGTTTTTGCTCAGAAAGATTCCCATGGTCCGGGTGAAACCAAGATCCTCCGGTTATAGACTACGACATGGAGAGCTTTAAACCATTTGGGTCAAATAGCCAAAATCGCTCATCTGAGTACCATACCATAATGTTTCTGAAACTGATAAGCAAAGCCCCGCTACATCCATATCTTTAACACATACAGCTATATCAAACAAGTTTTGAAAAGGGTAACAAAAAGATCATTCCTGCAAAGTTTAGTACAAACTGACTTCGTAGTTATCAGAAAATAATTAAAGAATTATTTCATAATTGATCTATCTCTGATAATCCTGCCCCGGCAAGCCCCATTTAAATCTTTTATACACTTTTGACAAGGGTCACCAACAGAAAATTTCTGCCACATTTGGTCCAAATTGTCCAAGTGGTGTAGGAGATGTTTACATAATCATTTCATAAGTTTGTTAAGTCTAATGAGCACAACCCTGCCATGTCCTATTTATCATTTAATAATTTTGAAAAGAGTCAGTCAAGGAACATTTCAGCAAAGTTTACTGCAAATTGGCCAAGTGGTTTATGAGGAGAAGGGGTTTAAAGATTTTTTCATAATTACTCGTAAGTCTGATAGGCCAGCCCTGTCCCCCATTTTTTCACAAATCAAAATTACGTTTCGAAAAGGAGCACCAAAGAAACAATCCTACAAAGTTTTATCCAAAAAGGCCGAGTGATTTAACAAAGATTTTTTTTAAAGACTTGTTACTTGATATCTCTTACAAGTCTGATAAGCCCCATCCTATCGCGCCCCCCTTTCGACTAAAATATCACAGGCAATGTTTGAAAAGGGTCAAGGAACATTCCTGACAAGTTTGGTTTGAATAGGCCAAATGGTTACAGAGGAGAAGATTTTCAATATTTCTAAGAAGTCTGAAAATCCCGGCGCTGCCATGCCGCTATCTTTTAACGAATAAAAATTTCATGAACAAGTTTTGAAAAGAGGCATCCAAGGAACATTCCTGCCGAGTTTAATCCGATTTGGCCCATTCGTTTTGGTGAAGAAGATTTTTAAAAAGTTGTTGCATGATTTTCTCCAAGTCTGATAAGCCAAACCCTACAACGCACCCTTTTCAAGGACCATTTCTGTCAAGTTTTGTTGGAATTGGTCTAATGGTTACAGAGAAGAATTTTCTTAAGAATTTTTGACGCCCTCCGATTGACAACGCACAACGGACAGAAGGCAATCACAAAATCTCATCCTGAACATCTTCTGCTCTGGTGAACGAAAAGCAGTAGTAAACTCCATTTATCGAAATTTCGGTCACTACCATATCGTTTATATCGAAGTTGATTTCGTAGTTCCGATGGGGTACTTTAGTAGCAATGCACATCGTTATAAAGATATTCCGATATAACGATATATTTTCGAATGTATCGCCATTCTATGTGTTACGATAAATATCAGATGACTTTAAAAATACATATTCATAATTTACACGCATTTAGTAAAATTAATTAGGAACTCACATTTTGTTAAATATATTTTCACATACAATAATCGAGACATATATTATCAGAAATAGTGTTTAAAAAGGAGTCAACGCGAAATAATAACTATTTTTGGTTTTACCTTCGACGTTATAATCTATTATAAAAGATCTTTGTTTTAATATTCACACATTCGCCGATTTCGTCTGAATCTTGGACTAGTCTAAACTAATAGATTAACCCATTCCCATACATTGACGCTTTTTGATGCCCCCTGATAAAAACAATTAGGGAAACAGTGTGTAAAAATGAAGAAATTGCTTGAAACAAGCAATTTCTTTATTTTCCACAATGTTTTCTACACAGAAAGTTGAAAAGATCTAAAATTTCATAACTACTAACTTGTCACCTGCAACTCCTTTCAATTTGGACCAGTCTAAAAATTTGCCACCTGATAATGGTTAACATAGATAGATAACGGCGATAACTAACTCTATCAATAAAACTTTTCATTCTTGCTCGTTATATTTTATAGTCTCAAAGAATATAAATAATCATTTACTCACAAAATTTTAACTTATTTCGATTTTATAGAGAAATCATACACCATCCAAAACATATCCAATTTGAGCTTGATTACTTATATAATCCATGGCTAATGCTGTAATTCGATTACTTACCCGTGTCATTAGGGAATAAAAACTCTAGAATTAGAGAATGTTAAGGGTAAATGTCTGATAAATGCAACAAGCAAAGTAGTTTTTCTATTCAATGTTTATCTTCTCTTAACTTCAAAACCTCGCACTCACAGAACTGTGTTAAAGATAGACTTAACAATTACATTATTGACCAATCGCAGGCCCCGCTAACTGACTCCTTTTGATCCCGCCAATTGACTCCGACAGGAAGCTCCGCTTTGATTTCTTACGGTGTAATGTTGAAAAATTTATGGTCAGTAGCATGTTAAAAATAAGTAGAATGGTTGGTTGGCGACCTAGACGTTATAACTACAGCTTGAATAAGATATGTAATTGCGACGTTTAAGTCGCCAAACCAATAAAAAATTACAAAATGGCTGGGAATGTCATAGTTCAAAGCTTAATACGGGCTTTAAAAAGTGAGATTGTCAAATAGATAAACTCACTATTTTTGTGCTCTTGTTCATTTCGGCGGTACTGAATGTCATTTCAGTGGGACGAAAGACGCTTATGACATCATCAGGTTGGCATGCATGTTAATCTCGTGTACAGTTGTTTTAGAGATGCTGCCTGCCACTCGTGAAGAAAAATAGAAATTAAAATGTGATTATAACTCAGTGAAAAATAACACGATATTACACTATAACAAACAATTATCCTTTATTTATAACTACACGCTTAACAAGTCGCGTTAAGTTATTTTTCGCCATTTAAACATAATTACAATAATATGATGCCTAAGTGGTAAAAAAACATCAAAATGAAAAATAACATGACTTCTTCGGAAGACACCATAACAATATATAATTGGTATAAGAGTGTTGAAAGTAAAGTAAAAAATGACCAATCGCTGGCCCTGCCTACTTACATCATATGCCAGGTCCATCAACTCCAACAGGAAATCCCGCTTAGGTTTTAAACGGCCTTTATGGCAAGTAGCACATAACAAAAGGGTAGAATAGTTGGTTGGCGATCTTAACGTCGTAACTACAGCTTGAAAAAGCTGTAGTTACGACGATAGGTCGCCAAACCAACAAAAATGGCCTCAAATGTTGAAGATCAAAATTCGTTTCTCGTCTCAAAGAATGATTTCATTGGTCGATTAGTTATTTGATTGACAGCCGCCATTGGTCAATTGTATATTCGATCAAGATTTTTGATCATGGCGTGAAAGGATATCACAGATTCTAAAAGTTTCTAATATCTAACAGTTACTTTAAGTTATGTAAACAAACGCAAATCTGTTCAGTTAGATATGTCATCCCTTGGGACATGTTTCTTCAAGTAGATAGTTCATTCATTAAGCTTAGATTTCCTGAATTAAGCGATCAATCGATAATGTCTGGCGACTTTTTGGCTCTGGTAATCTCCCAGGGGAGAGCCTTTAAAGGAATCAATTAATGCATCAAAAATCGGTGGTGGTCTTTTAAAGAACAATCAATGATAAGACACGAAATGAAATTCGAACGTGAAATATTGTGAGTTTTTCGTACTACTATCAGATTGGTATAAAATGTTATGCTAACAAGTCTGAAACCTTAAGCAATAGTCATTACGAGAATATAACGAAGAAAGTTGTAAAATAATGGTTTAACGTTTGACGTTTCAAAATAGTTTATTTAATTCCCAACGCGAGGCCAAGGGTAAGAAGATACAGTCTTAGCCCTACTCAACACAACAAATACATTTGCAAGGGGCAAGACTCTCTATTTAATTTGAGCCACCTTAAATACATTTGAAACAAATCACTTGCATTCTACAAAATACGTTTTCCAAACGACTGGCCAAGGGGAAAAACCAGAGATAAAAAACACTTAATGTGAAAAACTCTGGAAAACCTGCGCAGTCATCCTAATCTAAACATGACTTTACTTGAAAATGAAATAATTTATTTCTTAATAATAGAAAACTCTGACGTACGAGCCTTAAATAGACGGAACAACTACCGAATTCGGATAGAAAATAACATTTAAACTGAAGGACGTCTTGCGTAGAACTGACTATAAACCGCGAAAACTACCCTTATATACATAGACACACCCGATAAGCTCGTGAACAAAGCTATACTTGTGATACCGTATATGTGAAGACAAACGTTCTGTGCTATACTTCGTACCGCAAAGAACTAATAAATCACGAGAGACAGAGATTACGGTGAGAATTCGAGAGTAGAATGGTCACAATACGAGAGTATTCTGGCGAGCTTGTGGGAGTAGGGTGCAAATTATGCAAAGTACGATGAAAAGAACGCGAGAGTACGATTAAGAGAACGCGAGAGTACGATTAAGAGATTCTACGATGTAATGTTCTCACTATTCATAGCCTCCAGCTGCTATCCCACTTAGGTTTACGATTATCCACCCACTGGTGAGAGATAAATGTCGGAAAGGATATGTGCCGCCACCGGGGATCGAACCTATGACATCACATGCTTGAAGATTGGAAGTTTGATGCGCTACCATCTGCGCTATGACGGCGGCGATTTTGGACGGAGATATTTTCAAAATTTATAGCCAGTAGAATGTAACAAAAAAGTAGAATAATTGGTTGGCGACCTTAACGTCGTAGCAACAGTAACTGGGATGTAGTTACGACGTTAAGTCGCCAAACCAACAAGATTTGTTTTGTTTGCAAAAAAAGAAGAAGAAAAAAACAAAACAAAAAAACCCCAAAACCGGGAAATATGTAACAGAGAAAGATGAATTCGAATATCGTCGTAGGGCGTGCAACATGTCTTAACTACAACTTTACAGCCGGTTAATACTCAAATCTATTACATGTCAATTGGTCCCTCAGCTGCTGCGTTTTCCTAGGGCGTAGCCAAGCAAACTATTCGTTTCACACCAGTACTAGTCAATGGAAACAGTTGTGCTTAATTGATTTGAAATCAGTCATTAAATATAGAGAATTTGTTCCGGACAAGGTCAAATTCTCACTTGACCGCTGTGACCTTGACCTTTTCATTTGACACTAGTACTAGTGAAGGTAAATTTTGACATCTGCCAGGTTATTTTGCAACAGTTAAAGAATATAGAATATATGCTCCGAAAGAGGTCAATTTTGTAACACGATCCCTAGATGTGACCTTGACTATTTCTAAGTACTACACTAGAATTAGTGAAGGTCGATTTTGTCATTTACCAGTTTATTTTGAAATCATTCCAAAACTACAAGTTATATACTCGAGTTTAATTTTGTTATTGTGTCTCTGACCTCGTGAATAACCAATCTAACGTTTTAAACACCTTAAGGTCAAGGCGAACAACCATGCCAAGTAATGTTTAAGCCTTTCTGAACAAGGACAAGTAATTTTTACACATACAAACACTCAATAATACACGCACATATGTAAGCACATACAGAGCTAAATATTCATATCCCTCCTTTATAGAATGACAGAGCATACACCGTTAATAATCGGCTTTATGTTACAAACTACTATTGAAGACCATTTATTTGTGATTGCTTTCAGACAGATTTCAGAAAGTTTTTTCCAGTCTATAATCAGTCGATTTATAGTGTTGTGTGATTTATCTCAATTAGAATAAGTAGTTAATTCTAGAAGCAATGTAGAAAACGGCATTACTCGTCTTTCATGAGCAAGGACAACACGTGTCAGGCAGCGCTTAGACAAGGCGCAAGTTACTTTTTTCGTGCGGCATTTCGTCAAAACGAACAAATTCACTGGAGTGTAAATTTTAAATTTCCTCCTAGCAGATATGCTCGTATATCGTCTATTATCTACCAAAACCTCGTGACTACAACTTGAAATAACACCGACGATGTTATTATGAATAAACGTTACAGGTCGCCAAGTTTACACTGTAAAACAAGACAAGGTATCCGACCATGATTCGCGGTTCACTGGCGAACTCCCACAGGAAGTTCTATTTTCATATTAAACGGCGTAATTTGAAAAAAAAAATGACCGGTAACGTTTAACAAAAAAGCAAAATGTTTGGTTGGGGACATCAACGTCGTAACTACAGCTTGAATAAGCTGTAGTTACGATGTTTAAGTCGCAAACCAACAAGAAAGGTTAACAAAAATGTCAGCGAATGTTGGAGTTCAATGTTCATTACCCGTCGAATTTAATTTTGTTTGATTTAATAGTTTGATTGTTTGATTGCTTCTTTGATAGACTGGTGCCATCCGTCAATATTAGAGGAATACCACCCTCACAAAATCACCGATTATTTTCCTTTAATTCAGAATGAAATGGGGTATTTTGTCATATTGGTATTTCTAGGAAATTTTTACTACCCTAAGGTATATTGAAATATAAAATTGAACAAGTATTCAGAAAGTAAAAGAATTTTAAACTTTCGAAGCGTGCGATTTTAGTGACACCATCACGGTATGAAAATGTTGATACTACAGTTACTGTATTCGATTTGTTTCATTGTTTTTCGTATCTTACTAAAGTCAGCGAGACAAACCCAACAACACAAATGACAATCAGTTTATTAAAACAGTGCATAATTTCTAACGTGTACGAGTTCACCAAATACATTGATTTCGAGACAACTCCTCCGTAATGTTATTGGTAAGTTTGATATCACTTATTTCCCTTGCACAATAAAAAGCTTACCTTTTTTCGTCTACCGACTGGACTGTCAAACACTTGGCCATCCGAATCGTCTGAAAAACAAGATGAAATTTATAGACTTCGTTCTCAAAAAAAGTTGGTACTTAGACATCCAATATTAAATGAAAACCCAATAAGACGAAAACAGTTATTGCCACCCCTCCCTCTCCGTTTATGGTTCCTCCGAATTTCATCCCACTCCGTATAGAAATTCAATAATCGAGTTGCTTTCTATGACAGAATATATACAACAAGGAAAAAATAATAACAAATTATCTATAGAATTTATAAACATAAGGATTATAGTTCAGCGAAGTGGATTACGATGTTGCATCTTTCATAGGCCTACACATTCGGCTCGTATACTGGTGAATTATCTTGAGGGCAAAATCGTGAGAAATTATTATATATTACAATCTATGTACGTGAAATGTTTAAAGAAAGGGAGAAAAATAATAAATCAAATAACTCGATACAAAAGGGAGCTATCAGTGGAACGTTGTACGAATATAAAGAAGAGATATTTTCAAAAAGTTAGGCCAATTTTATACATACCAATATCCGAGGTGGCGCCATTTTGTTCTGGCTGGTCTCTCCATATTTTCGGTGATACCGAGGGGGATGAAAGCACATTTCTATGAACGCTGTGTTTTAATGTCCTGAAAAATAGATTCTAATTCTTCAAGATTCCGCACTCAAAATCTTTTTAATCGTTCCGCTCTAACATGACAACATGGCAATTTGACAACAGTTTGCAAAAATATAGTCGGGGATATTATTCTGAGAGAAAGAAAAAATATTATCAGTAAAATAATAATAATAACTTGAAGAGTAAAATTCTAATCTGTAATTACGATAATTTGGTATCCAACGGACAAAATAGGGATTACATAACCGAAAAGTGCAGGAGTCTCCTGACTGAATGATTTGTTTGATTTATCCTTATTGTGATTGAGATGGATGGTTCGTCGGTTACCCCTTGGGCTTACAATCAGTCGGATTATCTAAATCCATAAGTCGAATATACAAAAATATGGCCCGTCTTACTGAGTTAATCGTTAACCCTTTCCTAAATTATCCCTTGTTTTTAAGTCATTGTGATTTTATACTTGAGAAAACATTGTGGAAAAAGAAGAAATTGCTTGTTACAAGCAATTCTTCTTTTCCCACAATATTTTCCAACCTGTTGGTTAGTCACTCTTCAAATTGCCCTCACTTTTAATTGTCGCCTGCAACTTCTTTCAGATCGGACCATCCTATAGCTTTGAAAACGGGAAAGGGTAAAATGGACGGTTCGATAAGACACAGAACATTAATAGTTTTACCGGAATTTTAGCCTTGCAATATCTAAATGAAGAATCTAATCAAGATTGTTTCGTTTCATATTTTAGTTTATTGACTATAAATATTACCTAGTTATTTAAAATAATTGATACTTCATTGAAATATATACCATTAAACAATTTGTAATAAACCTGAAGGACTCTGAAGGAACAGCTCTGCTTCCTGATTTCAACAAAAACGAAGAAAAGTGTATAAGTTTCAATAACCATAGAAACTTTTAAAATCAGAAATACATAGAGTGCCTTCTGATTATTTATGACAATTTCTTTCTATTAATTCGTTTTCAGTTAAATTCAATTTGTATTAATTCAAGTATATAAAAAGACTCTACAGAAAAAGTGAATTATTTATGACTTTTCAATCAAAAAGTCAATCGATATATCAAATCATTCATTTAGACAGAAGGCGAACTTTTAACTCCAACATTCGCCAACATTTATATGACGCAATTTTTGTAAGGATGCAGACTTAAACGTCGTATTTGTAGCTTATTCTATTTGTAGTTGCGACGTTTATTTCCTAAGACATGTCACTAACCATCAATTTTTAAAAAAAGATCCCCCCCTTTTTTTTATCGAAGTTGAACTTCCTTTTGCTGCTAAGTATGCATAACCATCTATCCGCCAACAAGTCGGCAGCATATAGACTGTCCCAAATTGAAAGGAGTTGCAGACGACAATCAAATGTTAATGAGATTTTAGAATTTCTTCATTGTTTTCGGGAGTCATAAACGTCATTGTTTGGGAAAGTTTTAATAAAAACTCATTTTATCGATGACTCTGTACAAGTTACGGGAAATCCAATGTCTTTACTCGTCCAAGTTCATTATTCTCACTTCTCTTCAACCCATTCCTTTACAAGAAAATGTAAGACTGGTCCAATGTGAAAGAGGCTGCTGAAGACAACTTCACATTAATAGAATTTTATGTTTGTGTCTTTTTTGATAAAAAAAAGCCCAATGTGGATAATAAAGAAATTGCTTGTAATAGGCAATTTCTTCGTTTTCCACAATGTTTACCAAAGCTTTTTTCTTGAGTGGCGTAAAAAGGGGGGCTATTGTGGGAATCGGTTTAAATAGCTTTGAAAGTAGACATAATTGTTAAAGTGGTCACAAGTGACGCAAAGGAAATAGCAATCATTCAAAACAGTGGAGCGAAAAAAGTGAATTTTGAAATCGGAACAATTGTGATGAATGCTTCTTTTCATCCCAAATAGATAACTTCAAAACGAGAACTATAAAACGAAGATAAATTATATCAAACGATATAAACTTTAAGGGGACATTTTTCAATTGATGTAATAGGTTTTGAAATGCTAACCCTTTGCAACAAAATAACCTGATTGAGAAAAAATGCATTCTTTTTACTCTTTATTTTGAAAAAAAGGATTTTGAAAATACACTGAGAAGCCTTCATAAAAAACACAAATAAGCTTCCGTTTTGCTTTGTTTTCATTCAGAAATGCAGAATATTAAAAACCTGAACTTCACTGTAAGAGTATGTGATGCGGGTTCATACAAAAGTGTGATTAAATTTATAGGTTCGTACCCTAACGAGAAAAAAACACACACAAAAAAACAACAAACAAACAAACAAAATATCTACATTTCTTACAAATTAATGCTTACATGTTAAACAAAGCAAATATTTTGCCAGTTTTAAGTAAATCTTTATAGATCTAATTTCTGTGCAAGCATAAAACACACTTACGTTTCCCTTTTTTTAACCCATTCCCACAAGTTTATGGAATTTTAATTCTTTTCGGCTTTTGGGAAAGAAAACATTGTGGATAATGAAGAAATTGCTTGTTACAAGCAATTTCTTCATTGTCCACAATGTTTTCCAAAGCTTTTTTCTTGTGGGGCGTAAAAAGGAGGGCTTGAGTTGGAATGGGTTAAATGGTAGAACGAAAAAAAAATCCACCCAATTAAAACGCTTGACTCTTGATAGCCGAAATTAAAGTTAAACTATCTGACAACTTCAACTAGATTTTTCCGTTTCGTTTCGAAACAAGCCAAATCGGACAGTCCAAAGGGCAGACATAAGATTTGATTGTTTTTGATGTGTGAAGTCCATTGTAAATAATCGAAGTTACAGAAAAACTATAGTTTCATCGATATCTTACTTTATAAAACTCAGTAAATAGAGATGGTAAACTTTTAAATCCCGGCTAACAATGAGAAAATCGAATTACCAAGTAAAATGGAAAAGAACTTTGAACTCGCAAAACTTATGTTAAGTATCTTTGCTTGTTAGGCAAATTAAATATCGTAACTACAGCTTGAATGAACTGTAGCTACGAAGTTTAAGTCGCCTTCAACAAGTTCGAATTTTTTGTAGCATGTTTCTCACCAGAAACTTTAAAATTTCAATTGTTGGATTTTATTCTCTTTTTTTTTCATCTTTTTGGATAGAAAACATTGTGGATAATGAAGAAATCGCTTGTAACAAGCAATTTATTTATTTCCACAATGTTTTCCAACGCTTTTTTCTTGAGAGGCGTGAAAACGGGAGATTGTGTTGGAACGGTTGAAATCCAAGTCTCTGTTCGTATTGGAGGTCAGAGGGCGTTTCTTTGCAATACACGTGACCAATCAGGAACATTGCAAAAAGAGATCGGAGCCATCATACATCAGTCAGCAGGATTCGCCCTCAGGACTGAATCTTCACACACTCACCACAAACGGTAGTTCTGTTTAAATAAGTCTACTTACAGTTCAGCTGGATTCTCTTCAATAGATTCTAAATTTGATGACGACCCTGTCTCGTCCGACTGATTCGAGGACCTCTTTCTGCGCAATGAACTTTGAAGCAATGGCTCGGATAGCCTCGTTCTAGAACTTGTTTGTATTTCATTTATCCCGGCAAGTTCTGCGTCGAAGGTTGAAGTATCAATACAACCCATGGAATGTGGACGTTTTGCCCTGAAGTTACGTTGTCTTCTTACCACAGTTTCAAACGTTCTTATATTATCCTGCTTTATATCAATTTTGACAATGTCTTCAAATTGATTGCTAGTCCCAACAATGCCTGTATTTTCTGTTGATGTTTGTGCTTCATATTGAGTTGAAGCATCTCTTTGCCAGGGATATCTACATCCGGAGTCTTCTCCAACAATGTCAAACACACACAAATCGCTAGTCGAAGAGTCACTTCTTGAAATCTCAGAATTCACACTGTGAGTTGACGCAGTTGATGGGCTAACGCGTGATTTTGTTACCTTAGACAACATATTGTTTTGTGAAAGAGATCGAATAAAATTCGAATTTTTCGTGAAATTTGGAATCGCTGAATCACCACTTCGACTTTTAAACTGCACTGGATTAGTTGAACTTTTCAGCTTTGCTTGCACAACAAGACTTTTAAACTCACTTCTCTGGCCAGGGGGATGGACTACTTCATCTGTTACCATGGGAACGCGATGGTGCTCACTCATAGCCACAGAAGATCGTTCACTTCGACTGATTTCTGTATCTTTCAGTGACACATACCCATTTCGTGATTGAGAAATATCGTCTACGTTTGATGACCTCTGGTTACTTATGTCACTTAGCACATCTTCAATAAACAACCTTCCTTTACTGATATGGTCATGTTGTATATGTGAATAAGTGCAGGGTTCTCCTGCCGTTATCGACATGTTAAACGCCGATTTGCTTCTCCGTGCCAAGTTCGGTTTTCTACGTAATGAGCTGGTTTCCCGCCTGTCAAGTCGGGTGTCCGGATTTACTGACCGACTAGTTGGTACCCGTGGTGGGAGAGTATGGACCCTGGGGGAGTGGGGAGACCCGTGATGTGATGTTATACTGGAAACATCCGCAACAACGGACAGGCCGTCACCTGTAACAGAAAACGGATCTTAACCCTTGTCATGCTGAACCTGGAATATTTCTGGTTTGGCAGGAGGTTACGGCAAAGATCAACCTGCACAAATGCAAAAGGCTGATCTTAGTCTACACCTCCTGCTCATCCCTTTTAAGCCAGAGTTGTTTGTGAGATAAATTTTCAAATAAGTTATTAATCCACAACAATTGCATCCAGTACTGTCAGCATTTTGATTTGAATCCAATTATTTGGAGAATCGTATCAAACATGACAAACTTAGACAGCACTAATGAATGGTCGCTTACCCCGCCCCTGACTCTACAGGCCCCGCCTACTGAATCTGCGGGCCCCACCAACTTACTCTACAGGCTCTGCCGCCCGACACTACAGGCACCGCACACTGACTCTACAGGCCCCGACCACTTAATCTACAGGCTCCGCCCATTGACTTTACAGGCCTCGCAGTGACTCTACAGGCTCCGCCACTGAAACTACAGGCCACGCCCACTGACTCTACAGGCCTCGCACACTAGCTCTACAGGCCTCGCTCACTGACTCTACAGACCCCGCACTCTGACTCTATAGGCCTCGCACACTGAGTCTATCGGTCCCGCCCACTAAATCAACATGTCCCGCCAACTGACTCTACAGGCTCCGCCCACTGACTCTACAGGCTCCGCACTCTGAGTCTACAGGTCCAGCCCACTGACTCTACAGGCTCCGCCAACTGACCCTACAGGTCTTGCCCACTGAGAATACAGGCCCCGCCTACTTACTCTACAGGCTCCGCCCTATGACACTACAGGCACCGCACCCTGACTCTACAAGCCCCGCCCACTTACCGTACAGGCTCCGCCATCTGATCTACAGGCCCCGCACAGTGACACTGCAGACCCTAACCACTGACTCTTCGGGCACCGCACTCCGACTCTACAGGCACCGCCAACTGACTCTACAGGCCAAACCAACTGATTCTACAGCTCCCGCACACTGACTCTACATGCCCCACCAACTGATTCTACAGTCCCCGCACACTGACTCTACAGGCCCCACAAACTGATTCTATAGTCCCCGCCCTATGACACTACAGGCCCCACAAACTGATTCCACAGTCCCCGCACACTGACTCTACAGGCCCCACAAACTGATTCCACAGTCCCCGCACACTGACTCTACAAGACCCGCACACTTAGCTCCCACAGGAAGTACCCCTCCGTCTATAAATGGCGTTATTTTGCAAAATTTATAGTCAGTGACAAATAACAGTAAATAGATTGAATAAGCTGTGATCATAACGTTTACTTCGCCGAACCAACGAAAATGCTTTACACAAAAACGGCAAATGTTGAATGGCAATATTTACTTCCAGTCTAAATGAATTATTTGATTGGTTTTCTTACCAAACTGATCTTTAAATATGATTACAGACCCCCACCCCACCCCTGTCAATCATTTTAGAAAACATGACAAGCCTATTATGGAAAGATTTGCCGAACAGAAAACGAAAATGAATAATTTGGCAACATAAAATTATTTTAAAATCAATTTCGATTCTTCTGTTGAGCAGATTTTTCATATCGGGCTTGTGACCTATTCTAAAAGTATTGATAAATGGGTCTGTAAACTATTTTAACGAAGATTTCAGGACTCCTTTTTGACAGAAATTCTGTCCCTACAAGAGCCATGGAGCCTTTTTTTTATAAATCGATAACAATCTTGGGGAAAAATAGTTAATGATAACCCCGAAACATATAAAGTTTTTTTTTATGACGCAATTGCATGCATTATGACATCATTTCCGCTCTAACGATCGGTCGTTACTATATATGTTTCATGCTATTTGTGTTATTACTACACTAGTGTAAAATCACCAGTTTAATATCATAAATATTCAATGGGTTTATTTCACTACCCTACCATAGGCCATATTATAAAAAAATATTTGATGCAAACCGAAACGGAAGTGAACATGTGAAAATGAACTGTTTGGTTATTATCTACGCGGGACAAAAGACTGATTGATTGATTGGGGTTTAACGCCGTTTTTAACAGTATTTCAGTCATATCGCGGCGGCTGGGGGGACAAAAGACACTGATACCGTTATCAGTTGACGTGTGATTCACGTGCAAATCGTCGCGCTTGGAAATTTTCAGGAAAGTAAAAATGTCATATTTTGTCTATTTTTGCACTAAAGAAATAGTAAAATTGTTTGATCTATTTATCTTTCATTTCGTAAACAACTAAAACATTTCAAATGAAAATATTAGTGAAAATATATCTTTTGTTTTTTACTTAATGAAAGATACAATGATCTTGCAATGAAACAAACCAATATCCTGTATTTGTATCGCCAAAAACATTTATTAGTCTCACCTAAACCTAAATCAAGTAATATCCTGATTTTCTAACCGATAGAATGAGAGTCACATGTTATGAAATCTGTCTCCAAATAACCCCCTATACAATAGACATGGACCATTGCAATTTATATTGCGTATATATGATTTATTTTCACTTCTATTGAATCCTAGGTCTTTGAACTATTTAGATACAAAAACGACATTAGATGATATAAATTAGGGTTTTGTTGATTTATAGTCTGAATATGCATAATATTAAACCCTTTATTTATATCTATTAAAAAAAATACAACCCCTATCATAACCCTTTTCATGCTGAATAGATCCTTATCTGAATTTGCATAAAAGACCAAAGGCCTGAAAGCACTGAAAGTACTAGTACAGGGTAAAAATCATATTAAATATTAATTTTATAAACAGCTCTGGACTGAAGAAGACAAACAGGAGGTGTAGACTAAGATCAGACTGCAATTATATGCATGCTGATCTTTGTCTATACCCACTGCCAAAACAGGAATATTACTGGTTCAGCATGGCAAGCGTTAAAATTGCAATAAGAATAAACTCTAGATATCATGTGACAATTGTCCGATCGCATGTCCAGCCCACTTACGACTTAAATATTATACCACGTTATTTTGAAAAAAATAATGGTAAATAGTATGTTACAAAAAAGTAAAATGTTTGGTTAGCGACCTAAACGTCTTAACTACAGCTTGGTTTAAATCGCCAAACCGACATAAATCTCGACAAATGTGAGTCAAATTTCACTTCGGGTCTGATTTGATGATTTGATTGGTCGATCGATTTTTGCTTGACAGAGGCGATCTGATATTGTCATAAGGCGGTACCGTTATGCAGATGAGTTCACCCGGCTAGTGCCGAGTACAAACTTCTGCCTAACCCGTATCCCAGCCTTGTTTTTCGTTTCGAACAAGGCCTGGGAGAATAAGGGGATACAGTACTATTATACTAAAAAAAAATTCCAAAACGAGGTTTCAACCATGACGTCTCGTCGGAAACCGCGTAACCACAGCAGGATTCTGTGGTGCCGGTTTCTGACAACTTTTAGTCTATACAGAGATTGCATCCCATTAAAAAAAATCCTTAGTTGTCTGGAACTTAATATCTAAACAGAGATTCTATCTCAGAAAGTATTTTCCTTAGTTTTCTGGAACTTCTTATCTATAGACTGAGAGATTCTATCCCATATATAATACTTTTTCCTAAATTTTCCATCTCCTATCAAACTTATGTCTTGGCACAACAGAAGTTTTACATATTACTAATTCATGTTAATATGATTTTTGTCCATGTTGTACTGTTATGTACTTGGATGTAAAACAAAAGTTTTGTTCTGTTCTGTTCTGTTATTTGTTCAAATGTTTATTCTCTTCTATCTATTTTTCAAATTATATTTTACTCTTAATCTTTTTGTGATTATTAAACATTCTTGACCAGGGATTCTTTTTGTGACCTAACGCAATGAAAACACGGGCTAAAAAAAAAACAACAACAACAACAACAACAACAACAAAAAAACCAATCTCTAATAAAAAGGACGTCTACCTGTTGTAGTTAAAGAGATATGAAGCATCTTATAGTAGGAACATCGCGAAATTGAAAGAGAATGATTAGAAATTATTTTGGAATTGAATGGCACGAGCGTGTTTGAACGATATCAAACGTTTTCAATAAAATAAGCGTGAGTTGGTTTATTTGCCGTCCCTAGCGAAGTATTTGTCTATATGATCGACGCCAAACGATGACGTTAATATTAAAATTAGTTGAAATAAAATATTAGTTGCTTATTTTGGTCAGCCCAGGGAACAAACCCGTAGACTCTAAATTTGAAGTAGAGTGTTCTAGCAATAAATCTTAAGCAACCGTGACCCTTTTTAGTAAACACGTGTTTTCTTCTATCCGAAGAATTGTTTTTTAAGATAGACCAACCACATACCTCCAAATCTATTTGAGCCAATTGATTGGTAGAATAACGATATGACTGAAGCTGTAGAATGGTTTGACGGTTTTGAGTGATTTATTTTGTCGGTTTAATACTCAAACCTCGTAACTACAGATTTAATTGACCAATCGCTGAATCCGCCAAGCCCATTGACCCAACAGGAAGTCTCGCTTCGATTTTAAGCAGTAACGCCAATTTCATGTGACAAAAAGGAGGTCAGCCCGATTAGCTCAGTTGGTAGAGCACTTGACTTCAAATCTCAAGATCACGGGTTCGAGCCCTGGGCTGACCATATCAACTAACACAACTAATTGTTTTTCGGATGAGACATTAAGCCGAGGCCCCGTGTGACGATGCTATCCATCAAGCACGTTAAAGAACCAGACGGATATCTCAGCAGTTTCGTCCTGTATCCTATCACTATCTCCCGTAACAAATAACCGTCTTCTGGAGGCGTTGCTCATATTGGCATGTGCTACGGTAGCGACGATAAATAAACGGAAAAACACACACACTCAAAAAGGAGAAGAGTCAGTTGGCGACCTAAACGTCGTAAATACCGCTAACCAAACCAACAAGAAAGGTTAACAAAAAATGGCCAATGTTTGAGTTCAAAACTCATTTCTGGTCTCAATGAATGGTTCATTGGTCGACAAGGTATTTGATTAACAGCCGTGATTGGTCAATTAAGCTGTAATTACGAGGTTTTAGAATTACACCGACGATTTGCAAGGATAGAATTGGAATGATGTGCAAGCAATTTTGAATGAAAATGAATTTGATAAGAGCCAAATTGCAACTGCCAACCAAAGAATCAATAAACCAACCAAATCATTCATTTAGTCTGGAAGTGAAGTTTGAACTCCAACATTTATGCGAAAATTGTTTTCGTTTGGTTTTTGCAAGTTAAAGGTAATAACTACAATTTATTCAAGCTGTAGTTACGAAGTTAGATGCCACTGACTATAAAATTTGCAAAACAAACCCAAACCTAAACCCGCCGTTTAGAATTGAAGAAGAACTCACAGTTGTGGCTAAGTGGGCGTGGCCAATGCTCCACCAGTTTTGGGTTGTTAGAAAGCTACTTAAGACACCATATAAAATCAGATTTTGAAGCCCTAGTAAAATGTTTTGTAAAATATTACGAAAGACAGTTTCTTCTTTTCTCGAAACTTTAATTGCCTATACACCATTTATTTTCATTTCAAATCTATTTTAGGTTTTCCTCTGCATTGTCTTTTAATCTGACCAAGTCTGAAAGTTTTGTCGTCTGATACAGGAAGTACAAGGAGAGACTGCTTGTATTAACCCATTCCCACATGCCAATATTTTAGACTGGTCCAAATTCAAAGAAGTTACAGACGACAGTTTAAAATTTATGAAATTTTAGATTTTTTCAACTTTCTGGTATAGAAAACATTGTGTAAAATGAAGAAATTGCTTCATTTTACACAATGTTTTCCCAATTGCTTTTCATGGGGGGCGTCCAAAAGCGTCACTATGTGGGATGGGTTAACCGATTTCAATACAATCTCGTTTTTATACGCTTCGGAACAGCTTCGAAAAATATTGTCGACAAATGAAGAAATTGCTTATTACAAGCATTTTCTTCGTTTGTCCACAATATGTTCTACCCTGTAAGACAATTATCTTTTTTAAATTTTATCAACTGATAAATATCGCCTGAAGCTTGTCTGAATTTGGACCAGTCTAAAAGTTTGTCGTCTGGTAAAGGGTTAATCAAACAGAACACACGCAGTGTTGACATTTTGACAATTTTAATCATCACCTTTTTCGTCAACATTTTCTCCCGGCGTCTAAAATACTGTTTCAAGGTAACTGAGTACATATTTCATAATTATTATAAATCTATTAAAGTTGAACCCAGACTAATTTACGATCGCCTTAATTATAAGGTCGTAATACGGTTGATCTTATTTTCATCACTTTTTACTTCCAATTTTATTAAAGATTGGCCTTAGTTTGTTTTGTTTGAATGGAGTTTAACATTACTTTTAACAGTATTTCAGTCATATCGCGGCGGCTGGAGCATCTAACAATGGACTGTTTTTTTATCCCTATTGTACTACCACTATATTCTTTCCCAGCCTCCAGCTGCTCAGCCCACTTAGGTTTACGATTATCCAAGATCGGTAAGGATATTCGTCGTGACCAGAGAACGTAGCCTACAAGTATAATTTGGAGTATCCGTGCTGTAGTAACGATGTTTCAATTAAAATAAAACAGCTTCGCAACTGTGCGAATTAGTTGTGTTTTGATGAATGGTATCAAATCTAGATCATTTTAATTTTGGTCGTTTCCCAGGACAATTCGTATAGTGGTTACTGTAAGGCCAATTTATACATTCACGGTTTTTAGATACGGTGCCGCTACGATTTGCCACGATTTGTAAAATCGTCGGGTACCGTGGTGATTCGTAGTAGAACCGTGGTGAATCGTGATGAATCGGAAAACTCCATGGTAGTGCTGCGGAAGTTTTAAACTGTTTAACCCATTCCCACACAACAAAATTTTAGACCAGTCCAAATTGAAAGGAGCTGCAGACGACAATTTCAAGTTGTTGTAATTTTTTTTTTTCGTCTTTTGTGGTAGAAAACATTGTGGATAATGAAGAAATTGCTTGATACAAGCAATTTCGTCATTTTCCACAATGTTTTCCAAAGTATTTTAATTGTGGGGCGTAAAAAGGAGGGCTTGAGTTGGAATGGGTTAAAACATTCGTGGCGAATCGTGTTTTTTTTTGGCGTTGCCTAAGTCGTAGCGCAATCGTAGCGGAATCACGCTTATTCGTAATGACACCGTAGCTATATTCGCGGCTATTTGTGAGAGATCGTAACAAGTTGTGTCGATTCCGTCGTTAATCGTACTAGTACCGTATCGAACCGCACAAGCTCCGTGAGCAATCGTTGTGCCACCGTTGTTAATCCTCATTAACCGTAGCGTTGCCGTCATGAATCGTCATTGAGTCGTAACAGCCTTATAAACACCGTTATAATATCTTGGGCAATTTTACTGGAAACGTAGTGACACTGAATATTTCTACTTTTCGCCACGTTTCATTCCGATCTATCCAGATTTTTCTGACGATGAAAAACCTGGATGACTCGTGGTGAATCGTAGAGAAAATCGTGAAAATGTAAATACGGGCCTTTTAAAGGCACCTCGTCATTTGTAATTTTCTATACGTATAAATAAACTGTCGATTGGTTAAATTGACGGATCGCTGAACCCGCCCTCTGACTCCGACAGGGAGTTCCACTAAGATATTTTTTTATCTGTTTGGCAGCCGCGTTTGGTTAATAAGTGCTTCGAATTGTATTCTACGCGACCCGAATGTTCGAGGTCAAAACATGACATCTCATTCGTAACCTGATCAACCTATTTCTACACAATATCCCATTTTGACAATTCTTGGTATTACTAAGGAAAACACTGTGAAAAGAAGTTTGAAGTTTTGAAAATGAAATTTCGTCTTCAATTTTATTTGAAGAAAAAGAAAATTTAGTGAAGAAAATCACGTTTAAAAAAAGGTTATACAGATTGAATCGTTCAAGATAATCATGTACTCGGTACACTTTATGTGGAGTGTTCATCGATTTTATCTTTCTTCTTCTTTCTTTCTTTCTCTCTCTTCTTACTTCTTTCCTTTCTTTCTCATTTTGTCTATCTTTTTCTTTCTTTGTTTCTTTCTTACCTTCACCATTTCCCTCACGATCCCTCCTTTTTACGCCCTCTAAGAAAAAAGTTCTCGAAAACAACGTGGAAAGTGAAGAAATTGCTTGTTACAAGCAATTTCTGAATTTTCCAAATTGTTTTCTACCAAGAAGGACAAAGATTTTTTAAAAAGTCATCAATATGAAATTGTCGTCTGCAACTTCTTTCAATTTGGACCGGTCTAAAATTTCTCTGTGTGTTAATGGGTTAAACCAATTTTTCATCACATCTTTGTAGATTATCACCTGTATTTTATGTCACATGTGGGGTTTACAATTTACAATTTTACAAACTCTTTTCCATCACGGCGATCTTTACAAGCACAAAGACGGTGTACTAGAAAACCTAGAAATCCGTAAAGATTGATTAGTGACGTCACAGATTTTTTAACCACTGATCTTTTATGCTCTAACCTCAAGCAGGTCTCTATTTGTGACTCGAGATGGACAAAAGAAGTATTCCTACATCAAATCTCAATCTTACTGGGAACTTCGAGACAACAGAATTCCTACAAATAAAGAATATTTTAGTTTTCATTGGAACAATTGATCAATCGCTGGCCCCGCCCACTTACTCTGTTGGCCCCGCCCATAAACTCCAACAGGAAGTTCATCTTTAATTTTAAATGGCGTTATTTTGTAATATATATGGCAAGTAGTATGTAATAAATAGTGGAATGGCTCGTGGACGACGTAAACGTCGTAACTATAGTTTGATTTAGCTGTAGTTAGGACGTTTAAGTCTCCGACCAAACAAAAAGCTTAACAAAAATGTCGGACATTGTTGTAGTTCTCATAATTGATTATTTCAGACCTTTACATTTATCCATAAAAATGATGTCATACTTCATTTACCATTAATAAACTGGTCTTATTACATATCGTTTTAGTCTTTATCCATCCCTCATTACGATTCAGAAATTATGTAAATAAATTTTCCAATGGGGGACTTGTCCATGGGTTGCCTCTGGTCTAGAGAGAGCTAATATACCATCGTGTTCATATTGGATTATATCAGTCTTCTACAAATATTCCTAACAATCATTTCATACTTCATTTGCCTTTGATCCAATGATTCAACAATATACAAACGTATATATATAGCAGTCGTTTATGAATTCCCATATCTTCGACACAATACTACTAACTAATATATTTTTTATCAATTCGAATTTTACATGAATTAGAATTTTTTTATTCGTTGTTAGCGAGCTGAATGAAATTCCTCAATGAAAAAAAGTGTTTTCTTCATTTCTTAATTAGTAGTATTGAGTTAACATCACTTTCAACACAATTTTAGTTGTAGAATAATAATCCCTATAACCATGGGTTCCTATTAAAAACAGAAGTGCAATCACAGGATTAAATCCGAGCCAACAGACCCCTACACAAAAGTTTACGAATAAAAACCACAATCATGTGGTCTAATAAATTGAAAGCACTTGATTTAATACGTGACCATAAAGTTGAATGAAATTTTAATTTGTATGGTTACCCCTTTTCACTTCTAATGTAACGATTTGTAACTAGCAAAGCATCAGCTTTGGTAGCTTAAGTTAACAGACATAATTTAAGGACTTCTCAGAGTTCAACGAGTGCAAACTGCCACTAGAGGCTTAACCACTAAATCCATTGAATCCCTACGCCATAAGTAATAGTTCTAATGTATCTCGGCAATATTACAAAATCAGTCTGCAAGTTCATCTCCATTGGTATTTTTAGCTCACTTGAGCGTTTGGAAAACGTTGTGGACAATGAAGAAATTGCTTTTAACAAGCAAATTCTACATTGTCTACAGTGTTTTCTACCCTACAAGGCAACTATTTTCTAAATTCTACCAACTTGAATTTGTCGTCTGGAACTTCTTTCAATTTAAACCGGTCTAAGATTTTGTCATGATGTAATGGGTTAACTCCTTGGTTACTTTAACCTCGTTCATTATCATGTAAACCTTTATCAAAGAAAACCACTTAACTTAACAATGCTTTGCTATCTACAGTACTTTCAGTACTTTGAATTTAATTTTAGTGCAGTTTATAAAGAATCCACGTGGTACATTTTTGGAGTCAGTTACAGTTAGTTATGAAAGCCTCAGCCAGTGCAGAATTTCGCATTTCGGTCCTCTGATTGACTCGTTTACTTTCTCACAAACAATTCCTCGTTAATCAAATATCCTCACTTTTAAACTATTCGTTAATGTCGTTAATCAATTACCAGTCTATCCTAAAGTTCAACTGGAGGTTTCCCTTACGTAAACGACACGAGGTTCGTGCATCCGCACGAACTGCGCTAAAAACGGACAAGTCAGAATTCTAGACCAGAGTTTTACAGCGCGAGATCGAATCGGCACACAAGGGCTCGAGACTTTTCGCTTAATGAAGTTTCCTTTTGCCATTTCCACATGATCCCGCTTTTAACGCCACTGTATAAAAATGTGAATAATCAAGACATTTTTTGATAAAAGCTATTACTTCTTACTCACAATATTTTCTCCACGGAAATACTAAGATTTTTAAAATTCCACCAACTAAAACGTGTCGTGTGTTACTTCTTCGAATTTCGACCGGCCAAATATTTGTCATTTGGAAATGGGTCAAACAAATAACCATCATTCAACGCCAAATGTTTACGTGAATTCATTACGTTAACCTCTTCCGATATTATATCTTGTGGTCAGTCTAATTAGCTCAGTTGGTAGACTGATTGATTAAATTGGGTTTAACGTCGCTGTTAACAGTATTTCAGTCATATCGAGGCGGCTGGAGCACCCAACAATGGATTCCTGGCATTTCTCACACCAGTTCTACCACTACATCCTCCAGCTGCTTTCCCACTTTTACTATTATCCACCTATTGGTGAGAGACAAAGGTCGGAAAGATTATGTGCCGCCGCCGGGGATCGAACCCATGACCTCCCATTATTGGGGTCGAGCACTGGGCTAACCAAATTAACAAACTTGCTGTCTGTCGGGTGAGACGTTAAACTGAGGCCCCGTGTGACCGTTGTTCAATCGAAATGTAAAAGAATCAGGTGGAGCTCTCAGCAGTTTTGCCATGTAACCTTGCACTTGTCCCCGTAACAATTAGCCATCTTCTAAGACGTCACTCATTTGGGCAAGTGCTACGGTGGCGACGATAAATACATACGAATATACATACATATCTTCAGTCAAGTCATACTTATCTTAATAGAAGATTTAGGTTATTTTTTTAATGTATATTTTGTCAATGATACTAATGGTTTTTACCCTTTACTAAAGAATCACGAATACTTTCACTACTGTAACAGATAAAGCCTTTGAAAGCTCCAGGATGTCTTCGAGTGTTTGACAGTTAGTAATTAGGAGACAGGGATTCGTTTTTTTCAAATACAGGTTAAACATATGGAATGGTATGTATTAGTTATCGTTAAAAAAGTCATACTTGAAATTTAGTCGTTTGGTAATGGGTTAATTGACTTAACGCTGCTGTTAATTACAAAACAACAACAACAACAACAACAAAACAGGTCAATCAATTCCTTCATTTTGATAGGAAGTGGAATTTGAACTCAGATATTGGCTGCCACATATGTGAAGCATTTATGTTGGTTTGGCAACTTAAACGTCGTTACTACAGCTTATTCAAGTTGTTGTTACGACGTTTATATCGCCAACCAACCATCCACTTTTTTATTACATGATACAGGACCTAATTTTTGCAAAAGCCTAATCTTGAAAACTTTCATTTCTAAAGCCTCATTAAAAGAATACGATGGGTTCGAGCCCTGGGGTATCATATAATTAACAAACTAATTTACCAATCGCTGACTCCGCCCATTTACTCCAACAGGAAGTTCCCTTTCGATTTTTAAAGGCATTATTTTGCAAACTTATGGCCAGTAGCATGTAACAAAAAGTAAAATAGTCGCCAAACCAACAATAAAGGTAAACAAAATCTCAGCCAATGTTGGAGTTGATAAGCTTAGGTCCGGGCTGAATATATAATTTGATTGGTCAGTTGATTCCTTGATTGACGGACGCGATTGGTCAATTGTCATTCGGATGAGACGTTGAAAATGGCCTCGTGTGACGATTCTATCCATCGAGCTCGTTAAAGAACCAGGCGGGGCTCTCAGCAGTTTCGTCCTGTATTCTTATACTCTTTCCCCGTATAACTAACCGTCTTCCGGGGGCGTCGCTCATAAGGGAATGTGCTACAGTTGCGATGAGGAATAAACGGAAATACACAAACACTTCATTAAAAGCCTCAAATCAACGTCTAAGAGGCAAGTAGTCTAAAAGTCTTTATACATATCATTGATTGTAATTTAACACACAAATACAGAAACACCACAACGCTTCGAATTTCGATTCGTGAAAACTTAAACGATTTCCGAGAACAATTAATTACATCTTTATCAAAGTCTCTTTGTGAAAATGAATGTCTGTTTTATCCTTATACTGCGCTCATGATCATGATTAATAACAACAACAACGATAATAAAAGGAGAAATGCATTCCGACAAATCTTGTTAGACCTTAAATAAACCAAAACGTCACTTTTCGACCAAAACATCGTAACTACAACATATTACGATGTTCTAATCGTCAAACGACGTTATAGGCATACATCTTTCTTCAAACTGCTGTTTATGTCTATGACTCTTTCTCCCGTTTATTTCTCCGATTCCTTATTTTTCGGTTTACAAGTCCGCCAATCTTGGTTTCGCCCTTTTCTTATTACTTAATATCACCCAAATATCATAAATGACCGATCCCGCCTGACACGACCCGTCAAACTATACATTTAGACCAGAGGTAATCGTTGCAATTCGACATTGGTCGACATTTACAATCTTCATTTGTTGGGATTGCGACTTAAACGCTTAGGTTGCCAACCATCTATTTTACCTTTTTTTTATTCTATTACACAATAATGGCCATAGACATGACACCGTTTGATATCTAAGCCAAACTTCCTGTCGGAGAGAGGTGGGCGGGGCGGAGAGAGGTGGGCGGGGCAAGATATCCGTCTATTGTATACATGTGTTTGTTGAAATATATCTATATTCTAATTGCAAGCAATATGTCTTTTGCACTAACGAACTCTTTATTGATAGTAAAACAGTTATTTTATCCACCATGTTTCAATAGTAAACTTTCAGTCCTTACTCGATAAACCACATATCACTGTCCCAATTTTTTTACGTCCTTCGAGGTATGATACAAAAATTGTTGAGAAAGAGAGAAAGTACGTTTAAGTCCTTATCATACAATGACGCTTTTTGACGCTCCTAAGAACTAGATGGTTGTCCCAGGACAACTGCTGTCGAGCCCACAAAGTTTGGTAGGCATCATGCTCCTGACAAACACAATTTTAGTGTTTGACCTTGAACTTTGACCTTGAACTTGAAGCTATCCAAAAAGATTCCTTCAAATGGCAAACCTACTAAAGATGGAGAATAATTGTGCCAATTTATTTTGAAATCCATCCATAAATGTAGGAGAAATGCTCTTGACAATCACAAATTTAGTGTTTGAACTTGAGCCGTGACCTTGACATTAGAACTATCCCAAAGATTCTTTCAAATGGCACATCTACTCATGATGGAGAATAATTGTACCAAGTTGTTTTGAAATCCATCTATAAATATAGGAGAAATGCTCTTGACAATCACAAATTTAGTGTTTGAACTTGAGCCGTGACTTTGACATTAGAACTATCCCAAAGATTCTTTCAAATGGCACATCTACTTATGATGGAAAATAATTGTGCCAAGTTATCTTGAAATACATCCGTAAATGTAGGAGTAATTGTCCGGGCAAATTCGGACGGACGGACTAACTAACCTACTAACGCACTAACTCACTACACCGACTTGTCATAGTGACCATTATGATTCGCTTACCGCAAGCGGGCTCGACAAAAATTGCATTGAAAAAAATGTTGAACATGAAGAAATTGCTTGTCACAAGTAATTTCTTCATTACCCACACTTTTTTCTGCAACAAAAGTTTCTAAAATTTCATCTTCTCAAAATTATTTTTTGCAACTTTTTCAATTTGGACTGATCTAAATGTTTGCCATTTGTTAAAGTGTTAACAAGGAATTTCCCATTTTCACATCATGCTTTCATCCTCGTAATACTGGAAGGTGTTGTTTTTTGCTTTTGGAAGAAACTAATGTTCGCTTTGAAGTGTCGTCTGCAGCTGTTGAGACTTTGGGCCAGGATAAAATTAGATAATAGGTGATTTCAATCTTACATGCAAACTTCATAGTTTCATATCTATATTTTTTTTAAACCAATTGTCGTGTTGCATCTTCATTTTGACATAGCCGCCGTCATAACGCAGTCGGTATCGCGTCAGACTCCTAATCTTCATTCATGGGAAGTCATGGGTTCGATCCCCGGCGGCGGCATATTTTCTTTCCGACATTTGTCTCTCACAAATGGGTAGATAATCGTTAACCTAAGTGGGATAGCAGATGGAGGCTAGGAAAGGATGAAGTGGTAGTACTGGTGTGAAAAATACCAGGAATCCATTGTTAGGTGCTCTAGCCGCCGCAATATGACTGAAATACTGTTAAAAGCGGCGTTAAACCCCATTCAATCAATCAATCATTTTGACACAACCTACTAAGCTTCTTGTAGGTTGGGTGATCGTATTTACTAACGTAACGGTTCAATCTTGTCCATATCGAAAAGACATGTATTTCGAAATTTCACCAACTAAATGTAAATCGAAAATCATATAGTCAGTCTAGGCGAAATTCGTTTTATTTCTCAATGTGTTTTATTTCTGACTCGAAGAATTCGGTAATGTTTTAAAAGGCCTTGTATGACCGACACGAGACTTTTCGCCAATACAAGTGAATGGGTAGAGATACATATCAAGTGTTAAGGAATTTAACAACTCAAATTATAACACTGTAAAAGTTAGACGAAGTCTTTACAAAAGTATAGATCAAAACTTGATAACTATTGAGGTTTAAAGGAAGTTTTCATCAGAGTTATAAAACTATTTACTTGAAAGGTACAAAACAAACAAATAAATAAACGCCGGGCAATCTGGGTCGACCGTAGAATCAAGCCTACAGCTTGCCAGCGTTATTCAAGTATGTGTGTTTGTATGCATGTGTGAGTGCGTGCATGTAAACGATGTTCCGAGCATTTCCGAAGAAAATCCCAAACCTGTACGAATACTTTGGGTTAAAAGAGGCAAATCGTACAGGGCACCAGGTTCATCCTGCAGGTACCACCGATAAAACCACAAACACACGCGCGCGCCCACAAACACACACGCACGCGCACAGACATCCCTGTTTGCACAAGCGTTTAGTCTTATCTTTATATATCTACTGTAACATTAGAGAATTGAAACAAAGTGACAAGATTTACCAAGTCATCATTTTGTTCTACGAAATGTGGACAGCGTTAAGCACAACTTGACAATGAAGTAAAACCCAAATAGATTTGCTTAAAATTTGAAACAATAGCCTTTACACATGAAGTCGAGATGACACCTTTTAACACTACATTTTTGACCGTAAATACAAATGTAACGAGGTCAGTATGAGAAAGATATTCGGGAAACAAATTGTTTTGCGTCTAAGGTCCCCCACCCAACTTTTTGACACCCAAAGGAAATAAAATTTTGGAAAACATTGCGGTAAATGAATTCTTGCACAACTTTTTTGTACTTTCACAAATGTAAAACGATCCTTAATGTTACTTCAATTAAAAAAATGTCCTCTGCAACTTTTTTGATTATTCACCATTCTAAATTGTTCATGATTGTAATGGGTAACTCCAATACGACTATTTCTCTTATTCCTTGTTGATATCTAATCTAAACTGCTTTATTCACGACATGGTTGGGAAAATAAACAGAGCAAAACCTGTTGGAATGCCCATTACATAAAGGTAAACACCCATGAAATATTTAGATGATAACATAAAGCATAATACTATCATTTTTATAACCGTATATCATGTCTTGCCATGCATGGTTACATTTGATGTTCAAGATATTTACCGCGAAATTATCACCAGACGACATTTATCTGATCACTTGGATGGAATATTGCAGGTCGAAATCTGAAATGGGTGCTATTTGAAAAGGAAGAACTTTTATTGATTGCACAATTTGTTGGCAAAAAAGGGACACATGTTTTGTGTTTTTCTAACGACAAAATTTTAGATTGGTCCAAATTGAAAGGAGTTGCAGACGATGATTATGAAATTTACGATTTTTCCAACTTTCTGGATTGGATAAGGGTTTAACTCTACTATCAACAGTATTTCAGTCATATCGCGTGGTTGGATCACCTAACCATAGATTCCTGGTATTTAGCACACCAGTACTACCACTACATCCGTTCAGAACCTCCAGCTGCTAATCCCCCTTAGCTATACGATTATCAATCATTGGCGGAAGACAAATGTCGGAAATATTTTCACCACGGCCGGGGATCAAACCCGGGACACCATGAACAGGAGTCCTACGCGCTATCAACTGCGCTATGGTCTTAGATTTTGATTTCTTCAAAAGAGATTTCATCAACGTTTACATGTAGTAGGGTTATGACAAAATATATTGTAAGTGTGCATATAATATACGGGTACATACAATTTATGTCTGTAAAAGTTAGATTGAGGTCTAGTCTGTATCTACGCCTTGCCATTGTCAACCGACTCCATTTCTTAACCCCCGACCATTAAATAGCGAGTCGGCTGTAAACATACGCCGCACCTGGTAGCCACATCACATTGACTAACAACCCTCGCAGGTATACATTTATACACCTGGGTGGGGAAGAGAAAGTGTTTTCTCAGAAAAATTCCGACGATCCGGGCTGAATTCGAATCCGGACTGGATTCGAATCCGGGATCCTCCTATCCGGAGGCCCTCATCTTACTCCTAGACAATGCACTCCACAAATCCAGCTGTACCAAGGTCAAGGTAGGCTTAATTCAGTGCAAGAGCTGATCTATAACCCATTAACAGACAACTAAATTTTAGACTGATCCAATTTGAAATAAGTTGCAGCCAACAAAAGCTGATGAAATTTCAGATTTTTTTTTTCGTCGAAAAAAATGTTTAGTGTAAAGAGACTGCTTGTTACAAGCAAATTCTTCATTTTGCACATTTTTTTTCAAATCCCTTTTCCTGAGGGGCGTCAAAAAGCGTCATTGAGTGGGAATGGGTCAAAAGACGTTACTTGTTTTGATATGAAACAAGACCTGGTATATTTGAAAAGCGACGTTTTTGTATGAGATATTTCATTTTGTAATGCAAACTGATTGCTTTCGCACCTTTTGTATAATCCTGAATTTACAGCTATTCATACATAATTTATGCAAACGAAGTTTTGAGAATACCATTCATAAAAAACGAATTGTTGTAAACAAGGAAGAACCTGAAATCAAGAATTATAGGGAAAAAAAGAGGATTCTCAACTTTATAAGGTACAAATAATAATTATAACTTCATTTGCGATGAAAGAGTCTTCTGGTTTTGTTGTTGTTGTTGTTTTTATCAAAAAGTTTAATTACCTTGGTATTTAAAATGTAACTTTCTCATATTTAGCCAGCAGTAAAGAACAAGATAGTAAACAAGTATCGTGGAAAATATTTCCAAAATACTAGCACGAGATTTTCTATATGACCACGTGACTATCTATCCTTTCTGGTCTTTTTGTCCTTTTTATACGTGTTTTAATCTGGAAACATTTTAATCAAAGGTTCGTTGCAATTGTAATCAACATTTTTGTCCTTTCTGTATTTTTCTCTATTTTTTGTTTTTGCTTTTGTGTTGAAAAGTTGTAAACAAGTTTCAATACTGAAATAAACAAGAGGCCCATAGGGCCTTATCGGTCACCTGAGTCCACCAGATTATGCGACATACTAAATATCAAAAGCTCTAAGCCTTTTAGTTTGGGAGATGAAGATTTTTAAAAGTTTTCACTATACTTTGAGACATCTTGGAACGGGCTAATTCTGACCCTGAGGCCATATTTTATACAATCTTGATGGAGGTCCGACAGGTGATGCTACATACAAAATATTAAAGCTCTAAGACCTCCTGTTTGGGAGAAGAAGAGTTTTAAACATTCACTATATAAGCCCATGTAAAATTCGTGATGACTGGGAATGGACAATATTGATAGAGATCTACCAGATGATGCTACATACCAAATATCAAAGCTCTAAGCCCATCTGTTTGAGAGAAGAAGATTTTTTAAGTTTTCACTATATAAGCCTATGTTAAATTTGTGACATCTGGGAAAGGGCTAATTTTAATCCCGAGGCAATAACTCATAAAATCTTGATAGAGGTTCACTAGATGATGCTGTAACAAAGTTCTAGGCCAAGACCTGTTTGGGAGAAGAAGATTTTTTAAAAAAAGTCACTATATAAGCCTTTTGTAAAACTTGTGACGTCCGGGAATTGGCTTATTCTGTCTCTGGGGGCCATGATTTATACATTCTTGATAGAAATTCACCAGATGATGCTACATACCAAATATAAAAGCTCTATGCCCTCTAACTCGGGAGAAGAAGATTTTTGAAATTTTCAGTATATAAGCCTATGTTAAACTTGGAACGTCCAGGAACGGGCTAATTTTGACCCTTGGGCTATAATTTATACGATATAGATAGAGGTTCACTAGATGATGCCACATACCAAATATCAGAGCTATAGGTCTTTTGGTTTGGTAGTAAAAAATTCAAAGTTGTCACTATGTAAGCTTATGTACCCCCCTTTGCCCCTCCCCCCCCCCTTGCACGACCATTTCTTGACAGATTTTTTTCTTGTACAAACTTGATAGTCCTTGCCCGAAAGACTATAAATACCAAATATGAATCTAATCTGACAGCCGGTTCATGACAAGAACAAGGGTTCAAAAGAAGAAGTCGAAAATGTAAAAAGTTAATGCACGACGCACAACGCACGACGCACGACGACGGACAGAACACAATCGCAATAGGTCACCATGACGACCTAAAAATCCTCTTGAGGTTAGCCCCCTTATTAAAGATTGTTTCAAATGGCATATCTACTAAACATGATGGACAAGTGAGCCAAGTTATCGCAAATATGCTAGCTACATGTATAGGACGGAAAAGTCAATGATCTTAAAATGTGACCTTGAACTTGAAATGATTTCTTTATGCAATGGTACATTTACTTAAGATTGGGATATCCGTAAGAGTAGAAGTGATGTTCCTTACACAATCCGACCGACGATCAAAAAGAGAAGGGTCGTGATGGGTCGAAAACTTTCAGGGGTGAATGATTTAAAATCAAGGGATTCGGTTTAATTTGGAAGCCTACCATTGATTCCAACAGGAAGTCCCTCTTCGATATCTAACGGTGTTATTTTGAATGATCTATGGCAGGTAACATCCAACAAAAAAATTAAAATGGTTAGTTGGCGGCATTAACATTGTAACTAAAGCTTAAATGAGGGATGACTTTTAAGTCGCCAAACTAACAAACGAGCTTACCAAAAAATGGCGGCCAATGTTGGAGTTCAAAATTAACTTTGGGTCTTAATGAATGATTTAAATGGTCGGCTGATTATTTGATTGACAGTCGCGATTGATCAATTGGAAGAGGATAAATCATCAATATCGAGTCGATGCTCGTACAAATAATCTGTGGTAGACAGCTCGGAGCTTTAATCGAATATGAGGTCTTAATCTTAAATATCTGGATCAAACCGTAAAAAATCATTGGCCTTCACGATAGTGAGATCTCGGAGAAAGTATCTGGAAAATATTGCGGACAAAGTTTCCTACATAAATCGGTCTCGCACGATTCTAGATTTGAAATTGTCACAATCAAAGAAGGCCATTCTAAATCTCGACCTAATTGACGCTGTAGTCATTTCTGTCTCGACTTAGACTCTTTTTTATTAGAATTAATGCAAATAATCGTTCAACATGAATTATCTCATTTAAAACATGCGCCTTGTAATATGCCATAACTCTCAAATTAGGAACATTGTTATCAAAGAAAATCTAATTTAATCAAGTAGGCGCATCTGTTAGTAAACTTTTGTAATATTCCTAATTATAAACAATTGTGGTTCGAGCAGCTGGCGGGATCAAAATGGGGAGAAAATTCTTCTTTTGTGGAAAGGTATATCAAAGCTATTTAGTTTCTTCGCTAAAATAGCGTCTGTTTAAAAACAAAACCCTTGGGTAATACATTCGCTAGATAGATTGACGGAACGATCGACGGAATGACTGATAGACAAAGAGAATACAAAACAATATCCTTGGAATTTCGATACAGGAACATATAAAGGCACCGGATGCTGTTAAAAACATTCCTCTATATTGTCAGAGAACAGACAATCTTAATATACATACCGCCTGTATAAAGCGACCACTTTTATTGAAAGACCATAATTAAATAACCTTTCAAAAGAACATAAGTTTGTGGGAAGATGGAGAAATTGCTGTAACTAAATTCTGTGTTATTTCAACTCATTTGAACACTACATGAGACGATTCTAATGAGTTCGAACAATATAGGAATGGATGACTATTCTGATACAGTGTACGAATACATGTCACCAAAATGAATATCCCTTTCTTGTTTTGCAAAATTTTAGAGCCGTCAAAATTCAAAGGTTTTGCAGACAAAAGTTTAAAGTTGATCTCATTTGAAAAATATAACCATTAAATAGAGTAGAAAAAATTGTGGAAAAAGAAGAAATTACTTGTTACAAGCAATTTCTTCTTTTTCCACATTTTTTTTCAATTATAAAATCACAGGGACGTAAAATCCAGGGATTAACCAGGAAAGGGTCAAGCGACCATTTTTTTCAGCAATCAAGTAGTCGTTTCAATGCACATATGAAATTTCAACACAATTCCAATCCAACGGCAACAATAGCTCCGTCAAAATCATTGAAGTCTGATAATTTCGACTTATTTCTTTCAGAATGCCCGCAACCAAACCAAGTTTGAAGAAAATTTCTTCATGAAAATAGAAACGATTAAGAAGGAATTTCAAACATTTCGAAGCTGATATTTTCCAGCGATTCATTACAATTTCATTTTTTATTTGAACATACGTTAAACATTCGAGCTTAAAAATAAGAAAAATACAACAAAATGTTAACGTTGAAGTCAAGTTCAATTATCATTTCGTCTTAAAATTCGTATCTTCCTGCACAATGCCTTATTTTTTACGTCCCTATGAGTTTATACTTCAGACACATTATGGGAAAAGAAGAAATTACTTGTAACAATCAACTTCTTCTTCCAATAATATTTTCTAACTTATCGGTTGTTTCTTTTCAAATTGCACCCACTTTTAATTGTCGTCTGCAACTTCTTTTGACCTGTCTGAAATTTTCAAAAATAGGAAAGAGTTAAAAAGAATCCCATATCAAATTACAGTCATAAACTTTTGCCCCTCTGGTTTTTTGTCACAATATTATTGCTTCGATTATTCTATTTCATAAGAAATTAATCTATACTTAGCGATATTTTCTTTTCGAATTAAAGCGTTCTAAAAACAAATTGGTTGAAACAAATTTACTACACATATAAATTATGATCTAGTACGGTTTACATGAACTGAAATCCATGAATATTTTAACCCATTCCCATTCAAGGACGCTTTAGACGCCCCAAGAAAAAAGCGTAGAAAAACATTGTGGAAAAAGAAGAAACTGCTTGTGTCAAGCAATTTCTTCTTATCCATAATGTTTTTTACTCCAAAAGTAAAGAAAATCAAAATGTCCGTAAGCTTTAAATTGTCGTCTGCAACTTCTTTCAATTTGAACCAGTCTAAAAATTTGTCGCGTGGTAATGTATTTATTAGCCATTAACCACTTAATTCAAAACTGGCAGAAATTAACGAATGAAAACTGCCAATCAAAAACTCGATTGTCCAATCAAATTGTTCATCTAAACCGAAGTGATAAATGAACTCCTACGTTTGGCAACTTAACCCTTTCCCGTTTTTTTTGTTTTTTTTTTTTATTTCAGACTGGTCCAAATTGAAAAAGATTGCAGACGATAATGAAAATTGAATGAACCCCAAAACAAAACCAATCTATGTGGTAGGAAATATTGTTGGAAAAGGAGAAATTGTTTGTTACAAGCAATTTCTTCTTTTTCCACAATGTTTTCTCAAGTATAAAATCACGGTGACGTGTATTCCATGGTTTGTACAGGAAAAGGTTAAACAACGTTCAAGCTGTATTCATAAAGTTTGGATCGGCAGTGAACGATAAGCCTATAATTTTATGTCTCCGGCGATATGATTTGTTAACTTACGTCGTATCAAACCTCAGCCAGACTGCCTTATAGCAGGTCAGTGGGCGTGACCGGCAAGTCAACAATTGAAAATTGTCTTCCTTTTATATAATTGTCGGATCTCTGGTCCCGCCCACGAACTCCACTGGCTCCGCCTACTGACACCAACAGGAATGTCCATTTTGCTAGGTTCATGACCAGTCACGTGTACCAAAAACTTTTACTACAGCCTTAACTACAGCTTGTTTGACGTATAAGTCGCCAAACCAACATAAATGCTTTACATGAATATCGGCCAATGTCGGAGTTCAAATATCACTTCGGGTCAAGATAAATGATTTGAATGGTCGGTTGATTTTTTTGTTTGACAAAAGCGCCCCGTCAACGGTCTCAATTAAACACTCAATCAAAAATATTGTCGATCTGCTGATGGAAAATTCTTCTCGATTCTGATGAATGACTGTGAAAAGAACGCGTTTTCCTTAAAAAAAAAAGACCTGATAGAAACAAAACTAACATTGTACAAGTGATGGTCAAATGTGAATGTCGTAGTATTGAAATTTTGCCGACTAGAAAACTTGTCATGGAATCTCGGGACATCCCATGAATTTTTATAGACTAAGAAATAACTTTTATGGCGACCTTTGCTTGTCTTGCTAAACGAAGAAAGATGGTCTTAAACTAATGACAATCAGCCTTTGATGATACCTAGATATTCCAAAAATCATTGAACCCTGTGGTTATAATGCTCGAATGTTGTTAAAAATGAATAAAATTTCAAACGAACCGAAATTGACCAGTCGTTGTTGCCATTCAAAGAATCAATCGACCAATCAAAACATTCATTTAGACCGGATGAAGGCTTTAAACTCCGATATTGGCCGATATTTTGTGAAGCATTTTTGTTGGTTTGGCGACTTTATATGCATGACATGTAGCTACGATGTTAAGACGACAACCATTGTTTTGCAAAATAACGACGTTTAATATTGAAGAAGAACTTCCTGTTGGGGTCAGAGGGCGGGGCCAGCGATCCGTCATTTGCTAAACCGATTTCGTAAAGTAGATAGCCATTTGTCTGGTATAAATTGAAAGAAGCTGCAGACGACATTTTTCATGTGAAGAAAGTTAAAAATACTTTGTCTTTTAATGTAGAAAACATCGTGAACAATGAATAATTTGCTTGTCAAAAGAAATTCCTTCAATGTCAACGATGTTTCGTTTTGGGCGTAAAAATGCGGCATTGTGTGGAAATTAGTCGATTTTTTAAACCTTTTCCAAATAATCAGTATATATCGAATCAAAACATGAATCAAACTCTACCATCAAACTTTAAATACGCCCTACTCAATAAAATAATTATGTTTGCTATCAAACCCAATCTAACATAAACAACAGTAAAAAAAGACATTTTACTCACCCGCCGGATTCATAAATACCATATCACTTGATCAAAAACCTGCTAAATATTTAATTTCACCCTCGTTTATACAACCACCAAGTTTTGTCAAATACATCCGTGGTAAATTAACATCGTCTGAAATCTGCTAGCTATTTCATTTCCACACTATATTTCATATTGATATAACACTTTTAATGAAATCGTGATCATTTTTTACTGTTGAAGATTTTTGAAATACGATTTGTTCATACAGAGCAAATACGATTCTTTTCGAAAAAATACGTATTTTGTTCAATCCTGAGACAGATCATGTATCCAACCTCACATTATTTATAAAAGGATAAAATTCTAGATTTATATTCTAAACATTTTGTAGAAAAGAAGAAATTGCTTGGTACAAGCAATTTCTTCTTCTCTGACAATGTTTTCTACAGCTACATTTCTTCGACACGTAAAAATGCGGGATTGTGGAATTATGTTTTCCTTTCTTTCTCCTTAACTTCTAATTTTCACTCTATCACTCACACTATACATTATTGGTAGAAAATCCAAAAGTTGCACAAGAACGATTTATCACCGCGATTCATTTCTCCTTCATAATATCTCTTTAATATCTCCTTTACAGCGATACGTTATTCAAGTGGCTTTTATCCCGAATGAGAGGCTACTTAAATTGGTATTCTTCTATTTCACGATTCAAGCTGATAAATAACTTCTTAATTCTCTAAAACTTTACTCTTCCCAAACTATGAATACTTCTCTTTCTCTGGGGCTCTGACACGTAAATCTTTCGGTGGCATTATCCACAAAACTTAAAGCTCATTTAGGGTATAAATAAGAAAAGATACCAGAAGAAAGTTCTATTTCTCGACTCATTTCGGTTAGAAACTTATTTAACCCATTACCAGATGACAGAATTTTCAATTGTGTCAAAGTGAAAGATGTTGCAGACGACACTTCAACCTGCACTGAATTTGAAAAATAAACGCCAAATATGATAGCAAACTTTGTGAGTAAAGGGAAAATTGCTTGTTAAAACCAATTTCTCCTTTCCCCAAAAAGTTTACCAAAATCATATTTCTTAAGGGCGTCAAAGGCGGGATCGCGAGTTAATGGGTTCAGCGATTTTTGATTTACTTAAAGCGATACCTCAATTTATAGTTCGAGAATGTTACTCTTTTTTCTTCTGTATATACATGTAAAAACTAATTTCATCATTGATTGTTAATAATTTATTTCGACATTTAATGATTAAAAGTCATAGGTAAATTATCTAAACGACGAAAGACCATTGTAATTTCCCCAGTGTATTAAGGGAGGAGAAATTGAAGGGAATCTTTTGACTGTTACTTTTATACATTTAATTGCTAAACTATTTGAGACAAGGGTTATAACCTCTAATAAAAACACGCTATGGTTGGTTAAAGACTCAAAGTTATATAGAAATTCCAGAATTGTTCTGGGTTTTACCGTTGTTGTTTTTTAGTTCTAGGACTGTGGAATTATGCATTTGTATCCCGCACGACTAGGCTACAATAATATATGATGCATTTATTCGGCACAAGGTATACTTTAACCCTTTGTCAGACGACAAAACTAGAGTGGTTGGTCAACTTGTACAGATGGACAACTTATAGTGAGTGATCAAAGGTCAATTTATTCTATACAGGTAAAGACAAAATTGAACTTTGATCACTCACTATAAATTATATACCAATAAGTGCTTTGAGATAACACATAAAGCGAATTAATTTAAAATGATTTTAGTTTGCTGGCTAGAATAAAGTGATGTGGAAATAAGGCATAAAATGTGGCGAAAAGGGAAGGTTAGATATAGAGAAAAGGAAAGAATACAATGTAGGAAAAAGTAGAAAAAGAAAGAATACGTTTTTTTTAAAATTATTTCAATATCATGAAAACATGCGATTTAACCCTTTTCTGTTTTTTCAAAATGTAGACCTGTCCAAATTCAAAGGTTTTGCAGACGATAATTTAAAGTTGACTTTATTTGAAAAATAATCATGTGGTAGGGAAGAAAAAATGTGTAAAAAGGAGTAATTGCCTTTTACAATCAATTTCTTCTTTTCCCACAATGTTTTCTCAAGTATAAAACTACAGGGACATGAAGAAAACATTCATTGAACAGGAAAAGGTTAACAAATAGATTCAAAAACCAGTTTACGTGTCCTCGTAAGGAAACAACGACAATGAGAAGGCTTTCACCACACCGGTCCGTATTTAACATACCGATATGTAGCTGTCGTAATTGACGGACTGCTTGCCAAGCCCACCAAGCTCCGACAGGAAATTTCGCTTTGATATTAGAAGGCGTTATTTTACAAAAAATATGGCAAGTAACTTGTTACAAAATAGTAAAATGGCTGGTTCGCGACTTTAATACCGTAACTACAGCTTGAATTCAATCATTTAAAGTAAAATAGTAAAAATGTATGAATTTACCCCAAAATGTTATTAAATGATTTTCGAAATTACTATATGCAATGTTACGTAACACAAGGATTTGTTTTCGTAATATTTCATTTATCAAACCTTGTCATGTTGAACCTATAGTATTCCTATTTTGGTAGGAAGTTTAACCAAAGTTTAGCCTGCACATATGTGCAGTCTGATCATAGTCTACACTACCGGTTTGTCCTTTTCACGCTATAGTTGTTTATAGTTTAAATCTTGGAAAAAATATTGACCAGTAACTAGCGCTTCCAGTGCTTTCAGCCGTTTGATTTAAATGAAATTCTGACAAGATTTGGACATAACATGGGATAACTTTAGTAATTTACTTTTTCATTGAGCACATAATTGACCAATCACTGGCCCCGCCAACTTACTTCGTTTGCCACGCCCACCGACTCGGACAGGAAGTCCCGCTTCGTTTTTTAACTGTGTTATTTTGCAAACGTTTTGACCAGTAGCGTATTACAAAAACTAGAATAGTTTATTGGCGACTTAAACGTCGTAACTACATTTTGAATTAGATAAGCTGTGTAGCTACGACGTTTAAGTCGCGAAATAAATAAATAAATAAAATAAAGGTCAACAAAACTGGCTGCCAATGTTGGGGTTCAAAACTCAATTCTTGTCTAAATGAATGATTTCATCGGTCGACTAGCAAGTTGATTGATATTCGCGATTGGTCAATTGACAAAAACCTCATAGAAAAAGAAAAATTGAGTTAAGCACATTGTCCTAATGCGTGATATAACATTTTCTCAGACGGATACAGGGGTTGAGATAGATTTGTTTGTTTAAAGGTTGATAAACATAAGATTGACGCTCTGCCAATGACAGGTTACGTTAGAAACACAGCACGAGTAGTCGGAGAGGAGACGGACATTGCTCCCGGTCGGGGAAAAAACCGAAAACACCATCAAAGCGTTAACATGCAGTAGTACGACCTTTACAAGTTTATTTTAAAAACCTCAGATAAAATAAAAGTATATGGTGGAATATAAAGAAAGAAATATTTTATGACTGTTGGTAGAAGGTCCAAGAAATGTATCAGTCAGCTTAAGAAACACAGCGAGAGTATACAAACAGGCAACGATTGTGTGAAAGGGGGGTGTTAAAAATGATTGCCCCAGACAGGTCCATGCGAATTTCTGTGAGCTTGATAATCAACGTATGCTTGGTTAAATCATGTGGCCTGTTTTATGCAAGTGACCACTTTTACAGGTTTCGCTACATATATACTAGGACGAAAACGAAACGCCAGGTAACCTTAAAGATTGTTTTAAGGGATAAATAATATTATTGGACTATTATATTCATTTTTGTTTGAAATGTCATCTGTAGGGAACCAGCTGTTGAAGTTTCAATTGATTTCCGATGCTGATTATGTGAAAAAAATACCCCCTTTTAACGATGACCCTTCTTGTTTTGCGAAACAAGGCCGGATATATCAGTATCTTGTGTGTCCTCCATGCGCAGCTGTGGCAGCCCTGATTCGTCTATGCATGGAATTCACCAGGGTGTTAATCATGGCCATGGGGATGTTATTCCATTCTTTATGCAAGGCATGTGTGAGCTGGACATGATTAGTCGGGGCATTTGGACGTCGCCCTACCCTCCTATACAGTTCGTCCCACAAAGTTCAATTGGGGACAAATCTGGACTGAATGCTGGCCAATCGAGTGGGTGTATGTTACTGTTTGCAAGAAATTGCTGGCAAACTCTGGCGACATGGGGCCGGGCATTGTCTTGCTGCAATATCAGGTTCCGTGCTTGGGACGGCATATGGGCGGAGGATTCGTATCTTTACCTGACGCCGTTTAAATTACCATCAATCACGATCAATGGTGATTAAAACCCATAAGAGATGCCGCCCAACACATACCGAATCACCGCAAAGCCTATCCCGTTCAACGACGTACGCGTCGGTGGACGTTCGCCGCGACGTCGGTATACACGACGTCGGCCGTCCGGACGGTAGAGAGTAATGAGGGATTCGTCGTTGAAGAATACCCGTCTCCATTGCCTCATAGGAAAATTTCGTGGTGAGTGTGCTTGTAACCATGCCAAACGGCGGTGGCGACGCACAGGAGTTAGCGGCAGACTGACATAGGCTCTTAGGCCATTGTCGCGTAAGCGGTTTCGAACCGTATTGGGATGAATATGGCGATTATGACTGCCTATAGTGTTATTTGCAGTTTCGCTGGCTGTAAGATGGCGATTACGTGAGTAAGTGTCATAAACCGATCTTGACGTGGCGTCGTGACGCGCGGACGTCCACTTCGCGGTTGGTCGTTGACCCTCCCCGTCACTTGCACACGTTGAACAAGACGTTCTATAGTTCGAATAACTAAACCAAATGTGCAGTAACCTGCTGTTGGCCTTTACTCTGCACAAGCATTGCAATAGCTTGTCCCCGCTCGACTTCCGACAATCGCGGCATTTATGCAAATTGCTCAATTTGAAGTAATCGTTGAAAAATCGACCTGAATACTTGAACAGTATCAAATAGACTGAAAATTTCCTTGGTCAAACTCAATGACCTTCCCATGCACGGGATTCTTGCATTTGAGCACGTGCCTCTCATGTTGCGAAGAGATAAGGTATTGTTTTAAACGTGTGTACCGTTCGACAGCGAACAACACATAAATCTGACCGATTTTCATTATTCTAAGCCTAGCAAAAAATATATATTGCATATTTTATGTATCCCGGCGTTTCTTTTTCGTACTTGCGCACTTAGTAGATTCAAAGATCTTTACAAAAATAAGGTAAAATATTTGCTTTGTTTAGTATGATTCTATTAAATTATTAGAAATGAAGAATATATTTTTTTATGTTTGGGTAAGAACCTAAAAACTTACGGACGCTAAGCGTGATTTAGGTTTTAGGTTCATAGCCAAATAAAAACAAAGAGTATCCTCTTAATTTCTTAATCAAAACCATTTTATAAAAAATCGCCATAGTTGACTACAAGCCAACGATTTCAGAGCAGTTTCGACCTAAATTCCATGAATCGTTAGTAAATTCCTAAAAATTCTTTCTATCTTTCGAATAAAAAATTATAACGGTTTCCGCTTAAATGGATTTTCTGATAAAAACAATTAACAACAAAATTGAAAACAACAACAACAACAACAAAAACAAAAACAAAAACCCACAACAACCCCGCACATATACAACAAATATTTAAGAAATTCTGCAATACTCAAATTGCATATTCAGAATAACTTAACATGTGTCTATTTGAAAGAAACTCTAAAGAAATTCAATTAGAAAGCGAAACTCGAGTCACACAAAATTTTGAGCTTTATAGATATTATCACAGGGATCAGTTACTTATGCTAGATATTTGCTAAAATGACCCAAAAGTCAAACCAGGCCTTTTAGAAATACTATTTATAGACAAGGGATACAACTCGGAATTCCTGAGATCCAACCCCTGTCTGTTTTAAACGTCTCTAAGAATTACACTTCTTTATTTACAAATTTTACAGTTGTGCATATTCGTCACACATATAATCATTTGTAACCTTGACCCATCCATTCCACGAAAACTATACAGCTTTCGGAGTACAGACAACTTTCTTAAAGAAATACACCTCAATTTTACTCGATTGTCGAGAAGTAGCACCTTCACTTTTCATCAGTAAATAGCAAATCCCAGATGAGCCACTCATTTCTATTATATAAAGAGCAATGGTAAATTATAAATTAAATACATTTTTACCTTTAAGTAGTTAATTCTGATGTTTCCAGAGCTCTCCTAGGCTTATGAAGTGTTACATCCTTTCTAGAAGTCAAAAGGCAGCCATGTTGTTTTATATGATAAACATCCATAAAGAACAAACGGATGCAAAAATTTGTAAAAAGGGGTAATGGACGAGAAAGGCCACAAGTGGGATGTAAATGCCAAGAAAAGAACAACAAAATGGGTTTCAGAATAGACTAGATGAGAAAATTTTATTCTAAAGGTACTTATAACACCATCATAGTTTAAAAAAAATATTCATTATTTATCAATGGCTCTCTAATCATTTACTAGAGCCCAAGATATTGAATTGTATGTATTAAAAAGTTAGTTAGGTTAAAAAAATAAATAGTTGAAAAAAATCAGGACTTTATGAGTTATAATTAGTTCAGGCTTCCACACCATTAACTTGAAACAAGTTAAGACCAAAGATTGACCCCTGTGGAACGCCAGATTAAAGCCATAGCTCACAAATGACAATTGTTATTTGGCTTCTAAGAAGGAAGGGTAAAATTCAGCAAAGCGTCTCACCCTACATACCATGCAGCTGCATTTTGTAACAAAGTTAAGTTGTTGACTTTGATAAGTACATTGCTAAAATGAAATATCAAATATTAGTTTGTTAGCCAAATGTCTTATTTTATGAAACGTCTTGAATTAATAATATTATCAATGTTTCACTAAACAAAACCCTTTCTCTCATCTCTTAATGTGGAATCTTCACTAGCTGAATCTCTAAGTTAATGGAAAGTTCACCAGCAGGATTGAAAGCATTGAGAATATAGTAACATATAAATAGTATAATATTTTTTTCTGGAAATGGGTTGAAAAATAACTTTCAATATGCAGAAGGTTATGAAACAGTGTGATATGCTATTCGTTGATAGCCATTTTGAAAAATAAAAAATGAATACATGAATTATTTTACACTGGAGACTATTCTACAGTCACTTGTTTAAATTTATAAAGGTTATGATATTCCTGTGAAAATCCTTAGTTTGATAGTTACGTTACACCCATTCTTAATTATAATTGTGAAGTCTGGGGTTTCACCCAATCAGAAAATATCGAAGAATTCATAGGAAATTTTGAAAGCACATGCTAAATCTAAAACAGTCAGCGAATTCTCTTTCTCTCTTATCGAAAATAGGAAGATTCCCGCTTATAGATAATAGACATATTCGTTTAGTCAAACATTGGCTAAAACTGTACAGTAAAAAGAAGAACAATTGTATTTTAACATCAATATTACAAAGCCAGCGGTTAGAAATTGAAAAAGACCCCGAGGTTAAAAACTGGATTAATAGAGTTAAAAAACTATGAAAGACTTCAGGCTTCAGTGAAGTTGTTTTACCCTGATTTGGTACATATTGAAAAAATTTAATCCTATGGCACTCATCCATAGATGCTTCTTCCTCCCTAGTTTTGTTTCGTAACCTTAAATTGAGTTATGAAATGTCAAATTATATTATACTCCTTGAAAATAGAAAACAACGTAATATATTATCAAAGATTAGATTATCCTCACACGATTTACAAGTCGAAAGAGGTCGCCACCAAAATATCAACAGACATGATCGAGCATGCGAATTATGTACCTTTACAGATATTGAAGACGAATTTCATGTCACTTTGATTTGTCCCTATTATAACGATTTAAGATCTAAGTATATCCCTACGTTTGCCATAAACATCCTAATATGTATAAAGTTTACGCTACATTATGATACTCTCATTATCAACATGGTATAATTAATATTGTTTATTTATGTGACTGTTTTTTTCCGTTGTGTGTTTTATAACATGTTATTTTTTGGACTTAGAGCTAATATGCTCAACGTCTGTAATAAACTTATGTTCTGTTCTGTTCTATATTGGATTAGAAGCTAATTGTGGTAGTTATCCTAGTAGTAAAAACATGTTTATTTGTATGATATTCAACGTAATTTTGATTGTTTTTCACTTTAAATTCTTGGTCATCAATTACGATTTAATTCAAAAGAACAGGTCTACGTATAGCTTTTAAATAAGTAACTTACCTGTATACTAGAAACGGGGTATATTGTTAAATTACATTTGGTAATACGTTCATACACGTATACATGTAAGTATTATCAAATTATTTTTGGTAAATGTTTCTGTGTAAGAAGAAGTAAAAGCAGTATGAGTTGATGTAAATCTACTATTGAATTATATTGATTGTTATCATTTATTTTGCATTCCTCATTAACGGGTTATACTTTAACTATGATTCGTATTGAAATTTGCACATAAAATTTGAATCATTTAATGAAAGAAAAATGTTTTAACACACAAAGTGAAAAGCAAATACATACAGCATAGCTATCTATACAGTCTCTGAATCAATATTACTCAGACAATTCGAGGGTTAAAAGATGTATCTTATCTCCAAAAGCAGCCTGTTCTGATCTTGTTTCAATATTAATTAAATATAACTAAAGATTTTTTTTCTTATTGTTCATGTCATTTTTTTAGTTCTATCGAAACACTTATTTCTTTTATTTTGATTAACAAAACCTTGTGGAATTCCTATTCTCATTAAAAAGTATTAAATGAGCAATCGAAAGGGAGATTATCAAAAACTTAGGGAAAAGAGGAGCACCCTTGTTACCTATATCGCCACATCTTTATCTTTTATCTATGTGGATTTTCTCACAAAAATGCATATCTTGGAATTTGAACAAACTTAAGAATATATTCTTCTTAGAAATTAGATGTCTTGTATCAGGTTAGAGAACCATTGATACATATCGGACATATTATTCAATTTTCATATCATATGTTAATGAGTTATAAATGAGAAATTGTCATTTCAACTACCCTCTATTTAAGTCGTTGGCCTTTATTGCAACTTGCGTCCCCACTTGTAACACCCCCCCCCCTTTCCCCAATGTTGCATCTTGTTTGCTTTTAAAGATATTTCAGTTTATTAACAAGATGGCTGCCTTTTGACTTCTAGAAAGGATTTAACACTTCATAAGCTTAGGAAAGCTCTGGAAACATCAGAATTAACCACTTAAAGGAAAAATGTATTTAATTTATAATTTACCATTGCTCTATACATAATAGAAATGAGTGGCTTATCTGGGATTTGCTATTTTCTGATGAAAAGTGAAGGTGCTACTTCTCGACAATCGAGCAAAATTGAGGTGTATTTCTGTAAGAAAGTTGTTTGTACTCCGAAAGCTGTGTAGTTTTCGTGGAATGGATGGGTCAAGGTTACAAATGATTATATGTGTGACGAATATGCACAACTGTAAAATTTGTAAACAAAGAAGTGTAATTTTAGAGACGTTTAAAACAGACAGGGGTGGGATCTCAGGAATTCTGAGTTGTATCCCTTGTCTATATATAGTATTTCTAAAAGGCCTGGTTTGACTTTTGGGTCATTTTAGCGAATATCTAGCATACGTAACTGCTCCCTGTGGATATTATATGATAGGCAATAGTTATGGAAATTAAAATTGTTTGAATTAACTTGTCATTGATGCGCTATTTTCTTTAACCATAGTATATTGTTTCGATCTTCACAATCAAGTGTTGTTTGTATCTCATTTTGTGACTAAAATGTTGTCATATAGTCAAAATGTTTGAAAAGGGAGGTAATTGACCAATCGCGGCTGTCAATCAAGGAATATACCGTCCAATCAAATTATTCATTCAGCCCGGAATTGAGATTTAAACTCCGGCAGTGGCTGCAATTTGTGTGAAACCTAAACGTCGTAACTAGGGCTTGAATAATTCTAATTTTTGTAACATCCTGGTGATCATAGTTTTTGCAAAATAACGCCGTTTAAAATCGAAGAGGGACTTCCTGTCGGAGTTGATGATCCGGGCCAAGGGAGTCAGTGGGTCAGCGATTGGTCAATTAACGTATCTCGGCTGTCAATCAAAGAATCAGTCGGTCAATGAAATGATTCATATAGACCAGATGTTAACTTTGAACTCCAACTCTGGCCGATAATTATTTAAGCGTCGTAACTACAGCTTGAATAAGGTCGCAAAACAACCATTTTACAGACAGTATGGACGTCAATAATAAAGAGGTTCAATTTCCGATTATAAAGTAACATACGCATGCTGGTCTGTAAACAGAAAAAGGTCTTTGTGTGGGTGGTGGTATTAACTTAGAGGACTAAGTCGCGTCTTCCAATTGGGGATAAAATGACGAAGTATTGACATTGGCCTGACGTCCTTGCTGTCATCGTAATTGTTCGATCTGGGGTTACCGAAGAGACGAACAATAAACCTCAACATTTTACATAATCTTTTCTGTTACTGACAAAGAGCAGCTGAGTGACATTTAAAAAACTTTTGCGAGAAAAAGGTGCCTATAAATTAATCAAAATGTTTAACATGCAGTACGGGCGGGTCAAATGGGCAGGACATTATAATTTGATTGTACAAAGGTGAACTCTTCCTGTGACTACATACGAAATTATAACTATCTTGGATTCACTGTTCGTCCTGCATGAATTGTGCATGTTGATCGGGCTCTCAACCTTTTGGCTCGAAGTTTCGAAATTAAGAATAGTCAATGTACATAACTGTTTATTTTTCTCTAGCATACCGGCATTGCCTGTGACATACAATCTCTTTAAATAATTGGTGTAATCATTTCATGGTGGTTCATATTTAAATTCCACGGTTTGAACAAACAGAAGGGAATTCGTGCCTTACTTTTCAGTACGAAACTTTTAACCCATTCCCTGACGAATCAGCTATTTAACGCCCCTAGAAACAAGTTTCAGAAACATAATGAAGAAATAGCTTGTTATAAGAAATGTCTTGATTATCAAAAGACGAAGATTTTTAAAATTTCATCGACTGAAATTCGTCGTCTGCAACTTCAGTCTAAGTTTTGTCTTCTATATAGTGAAAGGCTGATAACCATCTCTATCGGCCTTCCTGCTTATATTCCGTTTTTAACCCTTGCCATGCTGTATAAATTACCTTACTGATTTGCTGTCAAATCAAAGGGCAGATATTACTGATAGAACTTCTTGTTCAAAAATCAATATTTCTTTTAGAAATCAACTTCATAAACAATCCTGGCTGGAAAATACAAGCAAGAGGTGTAGACTTAGATAAGCCTGCACATAAGTACATTCTAATCTTAGTCTACAGCTCCTGTCAGAACCGGAACATTCCGAGTTCAGTATGACAATGGTTAATGTATTGAAACCAGTCAATGTTTTCAAATATCTGAAACCGTGTATGTGTTGTGCTTGCTTTCACTTTGACTGTATTCAATAATGGTTTAATTTTTAGTTTCGTCTATCAAAATGGGCTTTCTGGTTGGTCGAACAAAAACAAGACAAAAAAAAAAAAAAACAACAACAACAAAAAAAACTATTCATACCTTAATGAACAAATTTTGAGCATGAAGACATTTTGCATTCTTCCGCACAAAATAGTTCCATACAAAAAAAGTATCAGAATTTGTTAAGCTTTTGTGTGTTTTTTCGCTCGATGCTATCAAATTATAAGAAATGAAAAGATTTGTTTTTGTTTTCATGGAGATATAAACCGAAAGTCCTAATTTCACTTATGTATGAATCTGCTTCTCTTAAAAATATTCTCTTCATTTCTTAAACAATACACATGTTGTCTAATTTATTTTAGGAATATTTTGAACATCCCTCGAATGATCGACATTTAGATCGGAAGTGAATTATAAGCTCAAACATTTACCGGTATTTATGTGAAGCAGTTTTGTTTGTTTGTTTGACCATTTCAACATCGTAACATCATTACAAAGTTCAGGTCGTAAACCAATCAGTTTACAGCTATGTCACATATTACTGCAAATACATCTTGTTTCGGAGCTTAGTTGGCGGGGGCTAACGGTATATCAGTTGACCTACGCCTAGCGAAAAAGAAATTTTGAAAGAGAATAAGTTTTCCTGCCCAAAGAAAGGATGCGGGTATAAAATGATGCATTGTTAAAGTTAGGAATAAATTTAGTGTTATAGATTTTCGAAGGCCAGCGGAAATTTCCATCAAACGTCGATAAATGGTTAATTCTCGCGTTTGATTGTGCTAACACCCAGTTCACGACTAAATAACAATAAGGACTGGCCAGTTATTACAAATTATCAAAAACATGCATTCGGAATTCGCTTATTTGTAGAGCTCGTAAAACAGACACGCTCTTTAAAAGGTCAAGATAAGAGGATGTAACATTATTCTAAAATTCTTATTTCTCATCGAGACCCTATGTTATGGGTACTCATTTAAATCGCGTCGGTGAAACGATTCAAATGAGTACCCATAACATAGGGGTTATTTAAGTCTAAGTACGAATTATGCTCTCGTACTGTAGCTCTGCTCTTTTCCCGATCACTTCAGATAATAGCACATACCTTGTACGTTGTATGAATTTAGTGAATTGCAAATATAGATAAGCTGGTTTTCTTTGACATCATTTTCCATAATTTTGTAAAAATATTATTTCTGTTATTCGTTGCCGTGTACATGATTCCCGTCTAAAATCCCGACATTATAATATCCGACCCGTATTTCTACGGATTCTTGAAACTCAAGTTTTTGTATTATCTGAGGATTCTTTTAATACTTTATTGGATTTCTTGGCTTTATGTAACTCTGTCCGATACTAGATCGTTAACCTTCTATCGGACTTTTCTTTAAAACATTTGTCTAGATACCTAAGTGGATCTTCACTTTTGATTGTATTTAGATTCTAAAAAGTGAGTAAAAATCATTCGTTGAAATACATTTAGAAAATACAAAGAAATATTTTTTTTACGATTTGTTCTTCATTTTAGAGCAGTTTTGTACCGTCTGTAATTGATGTTTGAACAGATTTCGCTTGAGACTTGTAAGCAAGGTATTGACTCATGTCTGTCTGATTTCTATTTTTAAAAAGATTTTCTAAAATAATAATAATAATCTGTATGATTATATTTGAACCTACAACCATTATTGACCTCTGCTATATCCGATCAATCTAACATATATTTGTGTAATGGAGTTTTCGGATTGTTTCTACTTTCTTGTGCTTCTTGAGAGAGATGGGGAGGGGATACACTATGTATATCTATATATGCACAATGTATAAGGAAACACCCAGACCTGCACGTGCCGGTGACATTTGATATCAGCTATTGATAGTATACCGTCGTCGTCGTTCTAAAACGACGTAACTACAGCTTGAATTAAGCTGTAGTTACGTCGTTTAAGAAACACGACGACGATACGTTACTTGTACTTAAGACAATATTGTTGGTTTGTTTACCATTGTTATCAAGACGTGAAATATGGACACTGTAGGTCAGATTTACAATGACCTTCTGGCGATTTATCAATATATCGCTGGCTGAACATGTAAGACTTGCAAATTCTATTCTTGATTGTTTTCTGAAAATCGCATGATTATTTCTTTGAAAAAAGGCGAGATAATTCCAGACGGTATGGACGTCAATACATAAATAACCAAATATGGCTTTATATCAATGATTGAGAGTTCAATTTCCGATTATAAAGTCGTGATTAAAAACTTACTTACGCATGGTGCTCTGTGAACATATCAAGGACTTTGTGGGGGCGGTATTAATTTAAGATCACCTGGTATATTTTAGGAAAGTGCGTTTATGGTATTGGAATTGACCAATCGCGGCTATCAACCAAATATTTCGTTGACCAAATAAATTATTTATTCAGACAAGAAATAAATTTTAACTCCAACATTGGCCGCCACTTTTGTCAAACTATTTAGTGGGTTTGGCGACCAAAACGTCGTAACTACAAAAAGTAGCTCAATGCCACGAAACATACGAACATTTCAAATCGATCACCCTCTAACCCGTGACCTTCACTTTAAATCTAACCAAATGTCCACCCCAAATAGTACAACTACTTATAATGGCGAACAAATATGCCAAATTATTATGAAATTCATCCATAAATAAAGGAGTTATGCTCCCGACAAATCCCGGCGGACGGAGAGATAGATCTACGGAAAACGCGAATAAACCCACACCTCTTATTGACAGAGATTTAAGATTGAATAAAACACAACATATATAACAGGAAAAAGATCTGCGACGTTTTCCAAAAGGTTTTCCCTAGGCTGACCATTGTAATGGACAGTCTTGTCATTGCTTGTAACAAGTACAGTAACGAATTCAACTATTATTTTTGAGAGGAATTAAATGTATGAAGTTTGATGCCGTCAACTTTAGGTAACATCACAATTAAGTTCACGAATATGTCACTATTGCGCCTGGGCTCTGAAATATCTTGACACCGTAGACCTTTCGAGTCATTAGTTTTCATTCTTTACTAATAAGCTAAAGAGGACCCCAAAACCACTGTATGTGATAAACGACATTCTCCCATGTACACAATCTTTTCATTAAATGGTTACCATGATTTGCCACTCATCTATTATTACATCCACCGATTTTAATTATCAAATTTCTCTCAGTTAGAATTTTTTTAAAACAACTTTGGGTGATGTTTTTGGGTTATACTGTTTCACACGTAACACATATAAACGGTAGTTTCATGAAAACAAATAATAACATAAAATGATAATGATATAATATAATCAAATACAAAACGTATATGTGACGGTGACCTACAGATAAAGGGCGTAATTCGTATATTAGACTTAAATATTTCAACAATTCTACCACAAACCCTATGTCGTTGGTACTCATTTGAATCGTCTCACCGAGACGATTCAAATGAGTACCCACAACTTAGGGTTTCGTTGAGAAATAACGATTTTTAGAATGCTGTTACCCCCTCTTATCTAGAGCTCCGTAAACATTCTAAATTCTAAAATGTAAAATAAGATGACTAGCCCTTGTATCAAGTGTTGTCAACAGATTTGGTAGACAGAGTCTGAAATATAACAGTTATTTATCAGAAAACAAAATGATCAAGAAAGAAAGTATTTAGTAATTTTAACACCAAACTTACGAATATTGAAGAAACAGGGCAACATATTTGATAATCCACACGGAGAACGTTTAACAAATAATGGTTCATGAAAAAAGAGTGTCACTTTAAAGAACTTAAATATCACTGTGACCCTGCGAGAGTAAATTCATTAACAATAGCAGTAAAGTTTAGTTAATGAGGAGGGTCTGTATTTATAAAACTGATTTATATGGAATATTGACAATACGCTATACTTGCAGGATGAGACTTTTCTTTTAGCAGAGATAATGATATCAACCTTTTACAAGACGACACAATTTATAGACTGCTCCAGATTGGAAGAAGTTGTAGACGACAATTTAAAGCTGCTGAAAGTTTGTATACTTTCTTTCGTTTGAGTTGGAAAAAAATTGTGGAAAATGTATAAATTGCTTGTTATAAGCAATTTCTTCATTTTCAATCGTGTTGTCCTAACTAACTTTTCTTGAAGGGCAACAAAAAAACAATATTGTGTATTTAGCTCAAATTTAAAGAAATTGTAGATATCAATTTCAAGTTGATGAAATATTAAAAAGAATTGTTTTTCTCTGTTGATATTTTGGAAGAGAAGAAATTGATTTTAACAAGGGCTTTATCATTTTTTTCCACAATGCTTTCCGAAGCTCTTTATTTGAGGGACGGAAAGATGTGAGATTGTGTGAGCTCACAAGTAAGCTGGGATTTAATAAACTGAAAGCTTGTTTCAATTCTGACTTATACGTGTAGTGACATTTAAATGATTAATTTGACAGACGGCTCATCAAATTGAATGAAGGTTAATGTTAACCCAGTTTGTATAGAGGCATGGGAGCCAGGGACACGTCATATAAACAAGACACGTCTAGTTGTAGTGCAAACAATCGATCAGACTGCGTGGATCGAGCAAGGATTGAATTCATTTCGATGGTACATATTTTCCGCAATATTGTAGTGTAATAAAAATAACATAGCAAGAGACTCACTAGGGCCTGTATAGCCCTTCGGGCTTATCCATCCTGCAAATTAAAGGCTCACTATCACTATATCGAATATAGAAATATTGAGTGAGGGTTTTATATATTTACTATATATTCTTTTTGTCTCGTATAATACTGATAAGCCCCGCCTACAAAACCCATGTTTGTCATCTAATCATAATTTCTTGGAGGAAATTTAGAGATGTTCATCCAATAAATATTAAAAAAATGATTCCACGGAAGAAGAGTTCTTCAAGATTGTATGACATTGTTTCCAATCAAATATGACATACCCTTATATACAAAAAGTATGTTGATCATACGATCATTTTCTTTCCTAAAGAATTCTGAGCGAGGAAATCGAAAGGTGCCCAAAGGAAAATTCCCGTGGATTTTATATTAAAATCCATTCGGTAATTTTCGTGAAGAAGATACTTGAAGACTATTCCTAGGGACGACCGGGTGGACATATGACAGACACTGTGACAGACAATGACACCTGCATGTTCTATTGAACTTTATCTAGTAGAATTTATGATAACAACAACAGAAAAAAAAACACACACACACACAATGAAGCATATAAAAAAATGGCGGCAATATATTCCTTCTGATATATTCTGTTCTTTCTTTAGTTTTCAAACAGTGTTGAAACTAGGGGATAAGGAATTGAAATCTTTTTAAAATCTTTTTTCTAATTCGTCCAGATGTTTGAACCATTTTTAAGAAATAAACAGAAAGAAATCACCCCTGACTCTACAGGAGTTGGTTTTCACGAACCAATGGTACACTGCTTAAGCAAACACTAGTAAAAGAAAATAAACAAGCACCGATTTTTTTCAAATCGGATATTAAACTTACTATAGAACCCACAACGTCAAGTCTACAGATAATTTCTGGTAAAGGTTTCTTTATTGTTACGATCTTTCTATTGCTAGTAATTAGTACAATTGTCACTACATGAAAATCTTTAGAAAACAATAAAACCCTCTAGAGAATATTGCTTTGACCTTTAGAGGACTTTTCTGTGCTGCACTGTATAACTTATAGATACACAGCTGTTCCTGGTCCATCATGGAAAAAGGGGCAATCTTGAACGTGCGAAAAATATCGACCAAGTTCAGACTGTGCGTTCTGCAAAGGCTAACCGGGGTCCAAACTTTTGATTTTTGATATTTTTCATCTAGTATGACAGTTCTAGCTTTCCCATCTTACTTTCGAATTAATTCCTCCCCTTTACCTCTGCTATATCAGATTTATTTTCAATATCTAGGTGTATGATCGCCCGTATCGCTCTACACGTCTGATTTAACCGGTACAGATAGTTATGTTTTCATTTTTTTTCAATAAGATTCGATAAGAAGATAGTTTAGAGTAACTAGTAACCGTTGCGCATGGTCTACTTTCTTATCAATTAGGACGGTATATCGTTGGGTCAGCGCGAAACAGTTGTAACTGCCTATAAACATATAGGGAGTTACAACTGTTTCGCGCTTAACCATGGATATGTTCTACCTAATTTTCATTTAGGAAGTTATTGACTCAGGCTAGGTTTCACACTGCACTTTAAAAAACCCCGTTGTTCACACAAGGGTCGTTCACTGCAAAGGCGGAGGTCGTGAAGACATTGTGGTAAGGTGTGGGCAGGGCGACTGAAAGGTCCCAAATTCAAATGTTGGCTATTTCATTGTTTTACAACTGAAAGAAAGTTTTATCTGCTATGCTATCGCGATATTTGAATAAGCTAGTCTATATCGTCGGTGGACGAGCAAACAGTCGTAAATATAGCTTTAATTAAGCTATATTTACGACATTTTGTTCCCCCACTATGGAGGTAAAAAGTCACTTGTACAACCTATCACATGCCGACTTGGTAGCTGAAGCTCTTGGGTTAAAGAACACGTGTTAGAAAATGCGACTTTGACCAACATGAAACACTAAAATCTATAAATTTATTATCACCATTATTTGTAGAAAAGTTGAATAAATCTCCCCACTGGCCTTTAATTTGATTACAGAATAAATACGCAAAGAATATTTCATTTTTAAACCTCTTTGGTAGTTTTTGAGGGTAAAAGGTGTAACCAAATCTTAGTTATTCGAGTCCGTGTCAAAAATGTTTGTTTTAAAATCTCATTATTCCGTGACCCTGATCGGTCCAAACAGAATGTTTATTTTTCTACTAGGACATTTAGACTTTTTAAATATTTCAAATCTTTTTTCGTCGGGCTTTAATTTTTAAAATAAATCACAAGAGTACTTAAGCATATTTTTTTGCTTTAAAAGATTCAAAGAGTTACAATTCAATTTCATTTGTATTATTTGCATTTATGAATGCTGTTATTTACATAGAAGTATTTTCAATTTACTTGAGTGCGGTAAAAGACTCTTGAAACAGTTCGTTTCAAACACGAATTTTTATCTTATAGTGTTATCATTTCTATAATATGACCGTCGATACGGGAGAGAAATAGACCCGTCGAAATTCTTGGGTGTTTCAAATGGATTTTACATACAAATTCAAATAATTTAATGTTTCGTCTATCAAAAACGAGCCTTCTGTTTGGCCGAAAAATATTATTTACACTCCCAAGAAAAAATGTTGAGCCCGCAGCTATTTTGTATGCTTGTGCACGAAGTAATTTCATACGCGCGAGCAGGCAAGCACGCACGCACACACACACAAGAATAAAAAATTGTAAAATATCTATTTTTTTCATCCGAAGACATTAAATTTATATGAAGAGACTACTTTTTGCTTTCATGCAGGAATGAAGCAAAAAACCTATTCACTCTTATGTATGAATTAGCTTCCTATATACATAGTGCTATTAGTTATTTCGTTTCATACCTCCGTGCAAACAAATAAAGTCTCTTCATCTCTTAGATGGACTGAGGCCTGTCGCAACACCCTTTAGTTACCGTGAAAATTACGTCAAAATGTATGTAATGACGACGTCATTTCATAAACAACGTTCTATGTTTTGTGCAATGTCAGATATTGATAGAATTGAAGAATTTTACTGTTTTATCAACAAATGCAGATGACAGTATAAAAACAAAATATCTAATTCGTGTTAACAAATTAACGAATCTATTAAACTCGGCATCTTAAACCGACAAACCACTTTTTGATCTATTTAAGAGATGAAGAGAATATCTTTTTTTTTGTTTTCATGGGGGTATAAACCGAAAAAACTAATCACACTGTACGCGAAGCGGATTCATACATAGGTATGAATTGGTTTTTCGGTTCATACCTCCATGAAAACAAAAAAATAGTATCTTCATTTCAAATATAATAAATATTGTATTAAGCGACCACATAATGGACGACCAAAAAGGATGGTCGTTTAATACACTTTATTAAGAAAGATATAAGGGATTGATTCGGATGCACAAAGAGATTATTATAGAATACACGCTTAATCCTATATTGTTGGTACTCATTGAGACGATTCTAATGAATTCAAATAACATAGGTTTTTATTACGATTTTATGGAGGAAATTGCTTTCACGTCTTAAGAGATTTTGCTTTCTAAATGGGGATATCGAATATGGTCGCTTAATGGAAGTGGTGGTCGTTTAATAGACGTGGTCACTCGAGCAAGATCGACTGTACTCTATTTATATTGGTGCCTAAAGTGACTCGTCAAGTGAGTTAGTTTAATCAAAGCACCGAAAGTACTCACGGTTGACGTCCGCGTTGGCGTAGTAGAACGATATGCCTGTTTTGGTGTACAAAATGGCGATTTTCATAAAGATAATCTTTTCTACCCTTTCATGAACAAACCCGGGATTTTACGTTACTGTGATTCTAACAGTTAAGAAAAAATGCGGAAAAAGAAGAAAGTGCTTTTAACAAGCATTTTTTCCTTATCAACAATATTTTCTCCCACACAGGAAGTTTTTTTTTTCAAATTGCATCTGATTTTCATTGTCGTCTGCATACTTCTTCAGTTTGGACCAGTCGAACATTTCAAAAAGCGGGAAGGGTTAAGCATAACGTCTTGCCTAGCCTGGTTTGTTTGATAGGTACATATAATACAAGATGTTTCTATTCTAGAGTCCTGAGCACGATCAAAGGTCGGAAAAAATCCCATTGTAACACACGTCATTAATCTTTCACCGTGGAAATATAAGTATTTTGCCTGTAAAGTTGATTGGGCAGCTACACATGTAATGACCCAAAATTTTGTTGTAGTTGTATATGTTACTGGTATTAAAAAAATGACACGAAGCCACGAAAAGAACATTTTACAAAAATAAAAGGATCGATTAAAACTAGAAGAACATTTCTTCGTTTCAGCAACGTATGATATATATAGAGATATTTATCAGTATACACCTATTTTAACTGTTTCGTGTCAACTGTTTCAAACAGAGCGACACAAAACTTGAAATACGGAGACTTTTAACATGTGAGGACATAGGAGTTTTAATATCTTGAAAACTTCGACCATAAAAGCAAATAAAGAGTAAGATATTTTCATTGTACATGGTTGAAAAGATTCTAAAAAAGTAGAATAAATAGAATTATCTTTCTTTGTAAAAATCTTACTGTATACAATATCGAACTTTTAAAATTAGTTTGAATGCAAAGGTATCCTATTCGAATTAAAAAGTAAATATAATCGACAAAGTTATTAAATATCTAATAAAATTGTCAACTCAAATTGCAACACCATCCTATTGACAGATAAGAATACACGGTACAATAGATGAAATTAACAGCGAAGGACGAAACTATATTTGACGATTTTCGTGTCGTCCTTTCTCAATTGAAGAAACCCTTCCAAAGAAGGGAATATCAAACGGCTTTTACAAAGCGGTTATAATACCGTGTCGTCACCAGTCAGCTTGATCGTGTCAATAATGATAAAGTTGAAAACACTCGAGGACAGGAATGTCCGTGTTTTATTGAGCAAGACTGGAGATCTATCCAAACTCTGACAGACAGCGAGCTTAGTGTATGATTTAGAATGTTTACATGTATATACAAACAACCAGACTTCCAATGGCTTCTTTTCGAATATATGAAGCCGCGACCACAGCACATTGGTAGTGCGTGGGACTCATAATCATGGGGGATAGGGTTCGATCCCCGGCCGCGATAAATATCCTTTCCGAAATTGTCTCCCACCTATGGGTGGATAATCATAAACATAAGTAGAATGAGCAGCTAGAGGCCCGGAAAGGATTTAAGGGTAATTACTGGTGTGAGAAATATCAGGAATCCATGGTTAGGTGACCCATTTAAATCAATCAATTAATCATTCGAATGAAGCAGCATTCACTACGTTGATATTTATTAATAACAGGAAGACCGCGTTCGAATATAAACTTTTCGGACTCAGAATCTATTACAAACTATATCGTTCTTTAGGTCATTGAGCATTAAACGATAATTTTACCGACACCCGTGACAGCGTATAAAATGTCCAAACCCCTATTTAGGGGAATTGTTTCATGCACTTGTGCAATTCCCATACCGGACGTTTATTCTGCGGAACAAAAAACCTGCTGATGTAAATTGACGTCACGCGCTAGAAAATTGTGCTTTTTTCTTGATTTTGTTTAAAAAAAATTAAATTGGATATGGCTGTTGATTTCCGATAACTGTTCGAAACAAGGATTGTACCGTCAGTGCGCAAGCAAAATGTCGTAGCTGCAGCTTTAATAAAGCTGTAGTTAAGATATTATACTTGCGTACTGACGATAAACTGTTTGAGTGAAAGCCAACGCCCATGTCAGCATTATAGTAAATGATTTTATTACAGTTTCTTTTATCAAGATTCAAGCGTTTTGATTGGCTGAACTTTTTATTTTCATACATTCTAAGCACGCAACTGTTTTTTTGCACATGGTGAATCTATAAAGTTATACTCAAAACAAGTAAAATATTTGCTTTGATAGCATCAAATTATAAGAAATGAAGAAACTACCTTTTTGTGGTTGTTAGTTTCATCGAGGGATGAATCTCAAAATCTAATCATACTAACATATGAAACCGCTTCGCGTATTATTCCGTTACCAGACAATCAAATCTTAGACTGGTCGAAATTCAAAGTTGCGTACGACAATTTCTAGTCAATGAAATTCTAAAAATCTTTGTCTTATGGGATCGAAAACGTTGTGGATAAAGGAAAAAATTGCTAGTTACAAGCAATTATTTCGTAATCCACAATGTTTTTCTATTTTTTTTTCTTGAAGGTTTGTTTGTTTGTTTGAATGGGGTTTTACGCCGCTTTCAACAATCTTTCAGTTATATCGCGGCGGCTGGAGCACTTAACAATGGAATCCTGGTATTTCTCACACCAGTACTACCATTACATCCTTTCCTAGCCTCCAGCTGCTATCCCACATAGATCTACGATTATCGACCCATTGGTGAGAGACAAATAGTCGGAAAGGATGAGTGCCGCCGTCGGGGATCGAACCCGGGACCTCTAGATTGACAGTCCGACGCGCTACCATCTGCGCTATGACGGCGGCTTTTTCTTGAAGGACGTCTAAAAGCGTCATTGTGTGGGAAGGGGTTAATACAGTGTGGATAAGTTTTGAGGTTAATGACTCAATGACGACAACAACAACAACAACAACAACAATAAAATGTAATTTCTTAGATATATCATGGTAAAAGTTGTAGGGCGTTGTCATCCAGCTGTAGGGTAATGATCTCGTGATTTCAGATATTACAATATGCCCAGCTCTTTTGTTTGTTTTTGGATATCATCTTGTTAATGTCCAGGTTTAACTTAAGTTCAATGAAACTAACACTTAAAGGTCATAGCAGATTGTCACGTAGTTTACAGTGTTAGGAAGGAATTTGATAACGACATGTTGAAGTAATTGACCGGTTATTACATTCATGTTTTGGTTTTTTCCTTGAATCATCTGGTGGGGATGCTTGATAAAAATAAATGTCTGTTTTAAAGATAACTATACATGTACTTAACCCTTTCCCGCACAGTCCCTGATTTCAACGTCCATGTGGTTTTATACTTAAGAAAATATTGTGAAGAAGAAGAAATTGCTTGTTACAAGCAATTTCTTCTATTCTAACAATATTTTCTTCCACATAGGATAGTTCCATCTCATATCTGCACTCAATTTTCATTATCGTCTCCAATGTCTTTCAAATTGTACCAGTCTACAATTTCGAAAAACGGGACATAGTTATCGTTTACAAAGGGACATAATCCAAGTATTGTTTAAAGGAATGAAAAGAAATTATCCAGAAAGAATTTGACAATTATTATTTCGAAAACGAAGAATGTTTGACTAAATCTATCAAATCGTAGATTTTTATATTTAAACGAAGAAACTATCTGAAAAAAATAACTTGCACGATTGAAAGTCTTGCCTATTGATGAACTCAAAGAAATGCAAGACGGCGCCCATCAATTTAAGACCTAATCAACCAATCGGATTATTCAACTAAACCGGATGAGAAATTTGAGTTCCAACATTGGCCGACATTAATACACACTATTTTGTTGGCTTGGTAACATAAGGACGCCAATCAACCATTTTGTTGTTTTTGTTGTTGTTGTTTCATGTTCTGACCACACATTTTACAAAATAACGGCATTTAATATTTGAGCGCGTGCGTGACATTTCCTACCATTACACATGTGCGCAAAGTAAAGACTCAGATCAGTCTGTGCATCCGCACAGTCTGATCAGAGTCTTCACTCTGCGCTTTGTAGAAAGATGCTGACCCAAAGCTTCTTTAAATAATCAGCGAATATTCTAATTGCCCCAAACGGCTGTCCAGGATGCTCAATGTGTGCAAGTCACGCACATGCGAAATTTTTGGAAATGTCACGCACAGGCTCATTTAAATTTAACTTCCTATTGGAACCCAGTTGGCATAACCAGCGATCCTCCGATTAATTACGGCAGAAAAATATATGTGGTCGTACAGATCAACCAGGGCCGATAATTGATCAATCGCGATTGTCAATCAAATCGACAAATGAAATCATTCTTCGAGACCAGAAATGTGTTTTGATCTCCGACAATGGCCGCCAGTTTGTTAACCTTTTTTGTTGGTTTGGCGACTTAAACGTCGTAATTACAACTCATTGAAGCTGTAATTACGACATTTAAGTCGTCAACCAAATATACTACCTTTTTGTTTTATGCTACTGGCCATATTTTTTTCTAAATAACACCGTTAAAAATCGAAGCGGAACTTCCTGTCTGAGTTAATAGGCGGAGCTAACAAAGCAAGTGGGCGGGGTCAGCGATTGGTCAGTTATTAAAATGACAGTATGTCCCATCTTTGTACAAAAATATCAAAAATGCGAAATTTCCGACCTCCTTACCAGCCTACTCTTTTCGATCAAACCGGTCAAGGTTGCTACTTTAAAAATAAAATCATTCGGTTTGTCGTTTACGGTTATGATTTACATTTCATAGTATTATATATATTTCTGTTTTGCCTTTTTAATCATAGTTATAAGGATTCGTTGGTTTAAGTCCTATCAAATCACACCCACTTGTGAAATATTGAGGTATTGACCTTTCCGAAATAATATTGACAAAATCCTCTAATTAATTTTCTTATTCAACGACCCAATCTATTTAAAAGGAGTTTGAACCTTTTCATTTGTTAACACATGGTTCTCCATCAAAATACTGATTTGTAAATAAGAAGATTGTTGGTTCTTGCAACCAGGTTAACTTTTACATCCTTAATTTCGAGGAATCTATCAGAAACAGACAAAGTGCGGGTATTTTTCATTTCTTCTTTTTTTATCAACCATACAGAGTAAACATTTTTCGCTAGCTTTACTAATACTGTCAACTTCTTACAAATTAGACCATTCTTTTTCTTAGTCGACAAGTGACTGTAACATGTTTTACTATGTATCACGTTTCCGTGTTATACAAACTCTGTTTGAGATTCTTATTTAACCCTTTCCGGTTCTTTTTACTTTTAGACTGGTCCGAATTAAAAGAGGTTGCAGACGACAATGAAAATTTGATGCAATTTTCCATACTATGTGGTAGAAAATACTGTGGAAAAAGGAGAATTTGCTTGTTACATTCAATTTCTTCTTTTTCAACAATGTTTTCTCAAGTATAAAAATCACAGTGACGTAAAATCTCGGATTTGTACATGAAAAAGTTAAATCAGTCAAACAGGGTCCGCTTTTATTCGTGTTCATATTTAGTTGCTGATATTAAATCTTGAGCTAATAGAGTAAATCGTCTTCTTCAATGTACATTACCCCCCCCCCACACACACACACACACAGACAAAGATCCGGCCTCATGTGTTCAGTCTACTTGGGCTGAATGAAATGCACCTTCTTTCGAGGCCATCAGAGGCAAACACTAAATGCAGAATGATCTTATTACAAACTCATTATATACGTTTTTCTTTTGTTTTCTTTTTCTTATTCAATAACCCCAGAAATATTTCGATATTTGGTGATAAAATTAATTAATGTATTAATGTATTTATTTCACACTTAATCGCGCGTCATTGAATTTATGTTATTTTTTTTTCGGCACTATTTGGTATTTCTAATATTTACACTCTTTTCTAAATGTAAAAGAAAATACAGGTAATTAATTTTAATTTATTAACTCGGCTTTACTTTATCGTCATCCTTATGGTGCAATCACTTTATCCCAATCGTACACTTACTTTATCGTCATCGTACAATAACCATATCACAATCATACACAAACTTTATCGCCATTGTAGAATTACTATACCACCATCGTAGAACCACTTATAACGATCGCGCATTTACCTTTTCATCACAGTACACTCAACCTATTGCCCTGGTACACTCGCCTTATCATCATCGAACACTAACCTTATCGACAGCGCGCACCCACTTTATCGCCATCGCACATTCAACTGATCGCCATCGTACCATTCCTATTGCCATCGTACACCCACCTCATCGAAATCGTAGATTCACCTTATCGAAATCGTACAATCGACTTATCGCCATCATACATTCAACTTATCGAGATCGTAAACTCAACTCATCGTCATCGCAAAATAACCTAATCGCCGTCGTACAATCACCTCATCGCCCTCGTACACTCAAGTAATCTTAACGCCACCGCTACCCAACTCATCGCCATCGTACGCTCAACTTATCTCCATCGTACGCCACCTTACGCAATCGTACACCAACCTTATCGCAAACATACAATTACCTAATCGCCATCGAACACTCACCTTACCGCCATTCACCACTCACATTATCGCAATCGTGCACTCGCATAACAGCATTCGTACATTCACCTTATCACTATCGTACACCCACCTTTATCGCCATCTTAAACGATCCTTATCACCATCGTACACTCACCTCATCACCATCATACACTTACCGTATCACCATCGTACACTCACCTCATCACCATCATACACTTACCTTATCGCCATCGTACACTTACCTTATCGTTATCGTACATTCACCTTGTCGCCATCGTACATTAACTTTTTGCCATCGTACATTCACTTTATCGCCATCGTACACTCACCTTATTACCATCGTTCACTATCTCCTCACAATCGTACACTCACTTATCACCATTGATCGCTAACCTTATCACAATCGTATACTTACCTTATCAACATCCTACACTCACTTTATCCCCATCGTAATCACCTTGTCACTATCTAACACTCTCCTTTGCATCATCGTAGAATTACCAATCGCCATCGTACAATTACCTTATCGCCATCGTACAATTACCTTATCGTTATCGTACAATTGACTTATCGCCATCGTACAATTACCTTATCGTCATCGTATAATCACCTTATCACCATCGTTCAATCACTTTATTCCAATTCTACACTTACTTTATCGTCCTTGTTCGATCACCTTATCACCATCGGACAATCACCTTATAATTGTTTTCCAACGCAACCAGCCCTTTTACACATTTACTAAATCACAATATCGCGCAGTACTATTTTACCATTGATTGTAAAAAAATGTTTTTTGAAGTTTGGTCGTAGAAAAAAGAATTTTCACTTTCAGACAAGCCAGTCTTTGTATTTTCTATAAAGGATTTGATTGGACAAATCGTTAATACCGATAATGACAAAACATCGCGTGAATTTTGTCCGCTTACTCACCTGGAGCGCACAATGGTATGAACTTAATTTTAATTAATATTTTAAAGTTTGCTATCTATTGATACAGAATTCGGAAATTTGAAGATTGTTATGATATATTAACATTTCTGTAGGAGAGTCTCAAATCAAAAATATTAAGCAACACAGATAATTAGAGAAAAGGAGAACGGAACAGTTCTATTTAACACGTTATCAGTCGATACAATTCTAGACTATTCCAAACAGACTTTTAAAGTATGCTTAAAATGGGACAATACAAGTACCATATAGGGTAGAAAATGCCAGAGGAAAGGGAAAGCTTCATATGGAATTATTTGTCTTTTACCAACAACCTTATCCGAAGCTTTTTTCTTAATCACATCAAAATGCATGAATGATTGGTAATGGTTAATAATGCTAATTCTTTAATGCCTTCAGGTGGATTATCGGGAAATAACGGTAGATTATCATTTGATAAACTCACCGCCTATCCAGTGAAATTATCAAAAACTTATGCCCCGATTTCGTTCATTTCACCCTATCTGACGTTATCTAAGCAGAGCCGAATAAGTGACGTCATCATAAGCGTTGCATAGCAGTCACGTGCAAAATGATGCGCTTTAAGAAAATTTGTCATTTTGTCTCATTTTGCATTAAAGAAATAGAACAATCGTTTGTTTTTCGAGTAAGATCGATTGATATTTCATTTCGTGAACAACAAAAGCTATAGCTAAAGCTTTTGTTATTCACTCAATGAAATATAAATCGATCTTACACTGAAACAAACGATTATCCTCTATGTAAACAATGATTTAGAAAATCGGACAAAAGCGAAAGTTTCGTTTTGAGAAGTCAAAAATCGGTATGGCCAACTGAAGGTTTATTGGCCTCGCCCACTGACTCCATCAGCCCCGCTCATCTAGCCTGACTCGGCAGGAAATTCCTCTCCGATATGAAACAGCGTTTCTTTGCAAATTTTATGGCAAAAACATGTTGCAAAAAAGTAAAAAAGTTTGTTGGCGAACTTAAAGTCGTAACTTCAGTTTGAATAAAATATCGTCCCGACGTTAATGTCGCAAAACCAACAAAAATGCTTCTAATAAGTGTAGACAAATGTAGGCGTTCAAATTTCCCTTCTGGTCTGAATGAATATTTTGATTGGTCATTTCTTTGATTGAAAGCCGCAATAAGTCGGTTGTCACGAGACGCGTCATACTAATTGGAGGAACGCGTCATGAAACAGCCTCCATTAATTTTCTATCGAGAAAGGGAAAAAAGCAGGTAAAAAGTCTAAAAACATTCTCCACTTTACAATCAACAAGTCGCTAGTCCCGCTCACTTGCTCCACTTACCACGCCCATTGACTCCGACGGCATTTCTTAAAGAAATTTTGGCCAGTAGCATGTAAAAAATAGACTAGTTGGCTGGCGACCTAAACGTCGTAACTACAGCTTAAGTGGACAACAAAAAAAGGTTAACAAAAATGGTGGCCGATGTCGGAGTTCAAACTAATTTCTGGTCTCAATGAATGAATTATTGGTCGACTGTTCAGATTGATCAATTGCACATGTATTGACATAAAACTACAATGTTGTTTATTTCACACGAAATCGCTATGTCATTTCGTCCTTTATATTTCAAACAAGAGATTTATTGCTTTGTTTTCCTGTAAATATACCAATTACGTCTAGTCTAGCAATCTATTCTACACCGTTATTATTCTCTTGCTGATACATCAATTAACCCATTCCCACACAAATCCCCTTTCCTTTCAACCAAGGGCGCTTGAGCGCCGCATTCGCTCCCCCGGCCTGTATACACTTATCATAAATGTCTTCTCCGGGATTTTAAAAATTTTCACGATATACCATATTTGGACTTAAACCGCCAATAGAGCCCATTTTTTCAACAGTCCCAAATTCTACAATGGAATCTGATAAAGAGTCACCCAAGGATAATTCTTATGAAATTTGGTTGAAATTTTTAGTATACACCTTATATGGAATCAAGTCCCCAATAAAAGACATGCTTTTTATAGATCCGGGTTCTTTGAAGAGATCTGATGAATGCTCTCCGACGGAATATTCCTGTGGATTGCGCTAGAAATCCATCAAATGAATTCTGAGAAAAAAGATTTTCAAAGTTTTCGCTATATAACATTTAAAGACATTAGACCCGCCCATAATCTGATATAGGGTACCAAAAGGATTATCCCTGTGAAATTTGGCTGAAATCCAACTACTGGGTATTGAGAAAAGATCTTTGAAAGTGTTCACCATACCTGGAAATTATCCCTGCCCATAAAAGCCATGATTTTCATCCGATCAAAACTCTTTGAAGGAATCTAAAAAAGTTCAAGTTTCAAGTTTGATTGAATTATGCTTTTTTTCTGATGAGAGGATTTTTGAAAGCAAATGTTTACGTATGCACGCACGGGCTTACGACGGATACAACGCCATGACAATAGATCGATGGCCTTAAGCCAGTGGAGCTAAAAAAACGAAGAAAAATATTTAATGAAATAACTGCAAGCCAAGGACAGATTCTCATAACAGGGTATTTATCTTTTTCTTACGTTTGCTCTAACATGCAATTTCACCTTTCTCCACGACGTTTTCAATCCTATACGACACTTATTTTCAAAGTTTAACGTATCTTACCCCTTTCAACTAGACCTGTCCACATTTAAGTTGTCTGATAATGGGTTAACCTAGCGATTAATTATTCATCATGTAGCGACCTTTTTCCCAAGAGTTACTGATTTTACAGCAGGAAAAGGAGAAATAATTTGACCCATAATTTTTAACTCGTTCGATTCTCTCCGCATTGTGTAAGATAGTTCTTTTCGAATTATGAGCGTTTTATGATATCCTCTTTCGTGGCATCGAATTTGGACTAGTCTAAATTTGACACCAATTTACTGAACTGTATAAACTTTGTATCGATGTATTTTTCCAATAATTTAAAGACTCTATGACTTTCGTCGGGACAAAATTTGTCGCCAAAAGGAATCCCAAATCTTCGTTTAAATTGTTTAAATAAACATTTTCCAATAATTTCAGAGTAGATCATAAGTCCCATATGAACAATTTTGCCGAACAGAAAAACGAAAATAAAAAAAATCACATGGACGCAAAATCCAGGTATGAACAGGAAAAGGTTAAAATTGCAAAATGTAGTGTAAAATAGGTAAGATGGCTTGTGGGAAAAGGAGAAAATACTTAATGCTTTTCTCACAATATTTTACATAGATATTTTACTTTAACGCGTTAAAATGCGGATTTGTGACAATGGAAACAAGAAAATTGATGTTTCTTAAGGCTGACTGCTGTGATGTATGAAGGAGAATTTAATTAAAATCATTAAATGTTAATTTCTTAATTGATAGGCTGACTGTGATATTAAAATGCACAATCCTTTTTTGTTACATAAAACTTAAAATACAGCATTTGTTCAATATATATGTACAAAAAAATTTGGCCGAATTTGAAGACAGAATAATAGCGTATTACAGTCGAAGTTAATAGAACTATATTTTAATGTTCATCTTCAAACAGTCTGCACTATTTTGTAACATGGCCGATGTTTTATTGCGCGTGTTCATATATTTATTTGGTTTAACTAACCGATAACAATCGTAGCGGCTGGTACACTTAACAATGACTTCTATAAAATTCAGTTCGAGGTACTAACAGCTTTTCCCGTTTAACCAAACTTCACAAATTCCTGATTTTTCACACCTCAAAACGGTTTGGAACACGTTGTGGAAAATGTAACATAGAAAAAAATGCTTGTAACGAGCAATTTCTCCCCTTCGTTGTCCACAATATTTTTCCCATGAGGACTAAGAATTTTAAAGTTTTGTCAAGTTGATTTTGTCGTCTGAAAGTTCTTATATGTGGACCCGTCTCAAGTATTGTCGTGCGTCCACAGGCCAAGTAACCGTATATCATCGTTGCGCAAGCAAAGTGACATAACTATAGCTTGAATAAAGCGGTAGTTACGATATTTTGCACGCCGAGTACCGCAAATCCAGGGGACGCAATACGTTTTACGTTTTGACTATCATTTGAAAAGTTATTCATCTTTGTCAATGAAAACCAACTTTTTTGAGATGTGGAGTTTGATAGAATACTTTTTATCAGGTAATGTAAAACTTATCAATTCAAACATGTTTACGTCACGGTGTATAACTCGTTACGCGACCATTCATTTCCGCCGCTCAACTGTTGCATGATACATGCGACTTTATCGCCCTCACCGTGTCGCGATACGCGGCAGTTTTTTTCCCGTCTTTCAGCTGTTGCATGATACGTGCGATTTTTTTGCCGTCACCTCGTCGCGACAAGTGGTATATTATTTCCGTTACCTATTTCTTTGTCAGCAACGAAACGATCGTGTATATCGTGCAGTAGTTAAGAAATGAAAATAAAATAGCACGAATCCGGATTTACACCGTGACCGGCAACCAAATCATTCAACCTATTCGACAATATTTGAGTCCGCAATTTGCCTTAATATGAAGGATGACTATTCATGACACTAAGATATTTTCCGGCAGTTCATTCTTTACACCGAGGTTCGACCCTGGTGTATGTGACATTTGCTTTTACGTGCCAATTTTGTCGTATGACGTAAATACTTTATATTTTGGCCCACTGCAATATATATTTCTAAGCGTCCGAATGATTCATTTTGACATGGCGGGTTCAATGAATCTAACCGTGTGTGTCTAATTTTGCTATATCAGCCAGAAGGGCGACCAAAATCAAGTAACTCCAGCTTATTAATATGTAGTTACAACGTTTTGGAAACCGATCGATAATTGGTGGGGAGATTGTTTGACAGATGCGATCCGTAATTTGAAAGCATGAGATTGTATCATTCTACATGAACTAAAACAAATCAACAGATAAGTTTTTGTCATTCTAACTGATGAATGGCTGGCCCCGCAAATAAATCCTTTGGCCCCGCCCATTGACTCCTTTGGCCCCGCCCATTGACTCCTTTGGCCCCGCCAATTGACCCCTACAGGAAGTTCCGTTTCTATTTTTAACGGTTTTATTTTGCAAATTTATGTCATGTTACAAATGATTAGAATGGTTGATTGGCGACCTAAACGTCGTAACTATAGCTTGAATAAGCTGTAGTTACCACGTTTAAGTCGCAAAACCAACAAAAAGGTTTCACCAGAATGGCAGCCTATGTCAGAATGTCCAACTGAACTTCCAGTCTAAATGAATTATTTCATTGGTTAATTTATTATTTGAGTGACAGCCGTGTTTGATCAACTGCTTGGTGTCTGCTGCTTTTGTTTTTTTCACGCTGAAAGATACGCTTTACTACCTAGATTTGAATATTGCTATAACGCTGTTAAACCTCTTCAGCTACGAAACCCTTGAACATTTGCATTCAAAGGCCAGGCTGCATCTAAATGCCAAAACTATATGTATCTTTTTAGTAAAAACTATAAGATCTGACCTCACGAATCCATTAAACTGTGTGACTAATTCGGTTGTATGTCACCAACGACAAGTAAATTACGACTAAACTCGTTTACAAAACTAACAATTTCTCTTATAACGAGGACTTTATTTTACTAATATATCACAGTAATATTTTTTTGACATTTAAACAACTACCAATTATATCCTATTTACAATATTTAAACCCTACACATGTGTCATAAACTAACAATCTTGGAATTGGCTAATATAACACTTAACGAAAAACTTTCGAGTGGAATCACCGTGAACATTTTACAGAGTTTAAAAATTGTGTAGGTCGACGAAAGTGGAACTATTAGATCTATAGAAATTATAATTTCCATGTCTGCATATCTTACCCCAACCACCCCTATCACCGATATCAAAGAGACCATTAAACAAATATAACGTAGTATTAAGGAAGACTCCCATTTTATGTGTGGCCTTGTTGAAGAAAGGACGAAAACTGCCGACGAAAATTACCAAAGATCTACATTCAATCCAACCCATTCCCAAACAATGACGCTTTTGAACCCCCCCCCCCCAAGAAAAACAATTAGGAAAACATTGTGAAAAATGAAGAAATTGCTTGACACAGGCAATTTCTTCATTTTCCAAAAAGTTTTCTACCAAGAAACCCCAAAAAAGTCATACAATTTAAATTCGCGTCCGCAACTCCTTTCATTTTGGATCAGTCCAAAGTTTTGACGTTCGGTAATGGGCAAAATGGTTGCTTCAGAAAACGTCGAATAGTGATCAACTTCAGTCACTAAAGCGATCATTTAGAGAAAGGAAACGTTATGTTTGAGCTGCCAGGTTATCGCCATGACGAAGTTGTTATAACGACATTTGTAGAACCAAAAAAACAATGCAGATTTAACAGGAAAAGTGCGGTCGTCTGCTAAAGTAAAATGGCGTCATTTATATGCATAGTTCTAAATTCAGCCGCCCTAATTTGTTCAGCGTTATTTTTTCCATTTATTACTTGTCGATTAAAATGTCAGATTCTCTTTTTAGACAATGTATAGTGTTAAAAAAACAGTTAAGATGCAGTACATGTCATTTAGAGTTGGTATTTCACTGCGCATCTCTAATGATTCCCCTTTTTTTCCCAAATATTCGTGCATAACAAACAGTCGAGGTTTCATTCAGGGCATAGGTTTTATTCAGCGCACAGACAAATGATCTAGTAGATTCCCTCTTCTAAACACCCTCTTCCCTTTCTATGCAATTGGTGTATATTTCTTTACTTCGGTTTAAACATATTGAGAAACAAATTACTACTAATCAGATTGATAAATCTCCATTTTGTTTACTAACACACAAAAACTAGCGCCGAAAGTGTGGCCAATAAAAGAACCAAGATCGATAGTTGATCCCGGAATCGAACCCCGGATCATTGATCGGGAACTGTGGCCCTTCCTCTCTACCACTGCCACCGCGGATTTGAATTACAACCGAGTGTTAAACAATCTAAAACATCAAATGTCTGCTACAACGTCGAAACTGCAATGTACGTTCACGTTGTAGCTTTTCTCCCCGAAATATTTCTTCCTCTTTTCTATGTAATTCATGTATAGTTTCGATGTTTTGTCAGCTAACCAACTATATGCAATTGATAAATCGCTGGCCCCGCCCACTGACTCCCTAGGCCCCGCCCATTGACTCCCTAGGCCCCGCCCACTCACTCCCCAGGCAAATTAACTCCGACATGAAGTTCTGCTTCGATATTTAACAGCTTTATTTTGCAAAATTTATGGCCTGTAGCATGTAACAAAAAAGTAAAATAGTTGGTTGTCGACCTAAATAAGCTATAGTAACGATTTTTAAGTCGCCAAACCAACAAGAATGTTTTACAACACTGGCGGTCAATGTCGGAGTTCAAAGCTAAATTCCACGCTGACTAAAGGATTTGATTGGTCGATTGATTCCTTGATTGACAACCGCGATTGTTCAATTTGGCATCACCAGACTATACATACTGGGCAGCCAGTCTTAGTTATTTTGTTGTGATCTAAAGTAAACAAAGTCTCCTAGAAAGAGCGTATGTGACCTGGATAAATCGAACCCGCATTTCGTTGGATTGTGTCTAACATATCTGCGGGTAACCTCGATATTTTTATTAGTCCAAATACAAACTAGTTCTCTGATGTTGTAAAGTTTAAAAAAATGTATAAGCAAGAGTTTCGGGTCGATGGACTAATTTCTCTATGGATATCAAAGTAAAGTTATGAAATATTTCCTCCTAGAACTCTCCTTTATAACTACCAATTTTCCTTCAGCTATGGACTGATCTGATATTGGTATCGTTATATAACGTCATTTAACCGGTAAAATGACGTCAGGCTAAAAAAAGTTCGAAATAGTTAAGGTTATAAAAGGTCGATTCTGGACACGGTTGTTGTTTTTTTTCACACTTTTACCTTTTATGTAGTAAAAGTTCATTAACTTGCGGTCTCGTGAAATATCCAGATTTCCTACGCTGCTCGAATCCAATATAGCGTTTTGTATCATAACTATAACATAATACTGAAAGTCCATTAAGCTAGCAATGAAATGAATTTGTTAAGTAATCTTTTAGTCAAAGGTAATGTAATGTTAAATTAACTAGGTTAAGGTAACCAAGTAACCACACAATCCCTCCCTGTCACGCCCCTTAGCCTATTCCTGTTTTGAAAAAATTTTAGACCCGTCCAAATTCAAAGGTTTTGCAGGCGAAAATTTAAAAGTTGATTTTATTGGAAAAAAAACCCAAGCAATTTCTTCTTTTTCCTCAACATTTTCTCAATTATGCAATCACAGGGACGTAAAAACCATGGATAAACCAGGAAAGGATTAAGAGAAAAGTTCTGGCGAACAAGTTTGAAAACAAGAGGCCCAGTGGGCCTTAACGGTCACCTGAGTAAAAGAGCACCAAGACAAGTGATTTTGTTTGATAGAATTAGAAAAAGGTTTGGTTGAAATCCCCTCAGTAGTTCTTGAGAAGAAGATGAAAATGTTTAAAAGTTACCAAAAATGACCCCCTTTTGGTCCCCATTTTAGGCACCCCTGACCTCCAGCCTTTTAATTTTCACAAATCTGTATAATCAGTACCAAATGATGCTTTTCACCAAGTTTGTTTGAAATTGGCTTAGTACTTCATCAGAAGAAGGTGAAAATGTGAATTTTTTAACATGATGAACTTTGACCTCTGGGTGTGGCCCCATACATGACCCCAGGGACATGAATTTCACAATTTATAATATACCTGTCCTAGTTATCATGCATACAGAATATTTAAGCTCTGGCATTAACGGTTTATTAGAAGAAGATTTTTAAAGAAGTACCAAAAATTACCCCTTTTTGCCCCCTATTTGGGCCCCTTTGACCCCCAGAACCCCTATTTCACAAACTTGAATTGGCATCCCCCAATGATGCTTTCTACCAAGTTTGGTTGAAATCCGCCCAGTAGTTCTTGAGAAGAAGATGAAATATTTAAAAGTTACCAAAAATGATCCCCTTTTGGTCCCCATTTTAGGGCCCCCTGACCCCACAGCTTTTTATTTTCACAAATCTGAATAACCATTACCAAATGATGCTTTTCACCAAGTTTGTTTGAAATTGGCTTTGTACTTCATCAGAAGAAGGTGAAAATGTGAATTTTTTAACATGATGAACTTTGACCTCTGGGTGTGGCCCCATACATGACCCCAGGGGCATGAATTTCACAATTTATAATATACCTGTCCTAGTTGTCATGCACACAGAATATTTAAGCTCTGGCATTAACGGTTTATTAGAAGAAGATTTTTAAAGAAGTACCAAAAATTACCCCTTTTTGGCCCCTATGACCCCCAGAACCCCTATTTTCACAAACTTGAATTGGCATCCCCCAATGATGCTTTCTACCAAGTTTGGTTGAAATCCGCCCAGTAGTTCTTGAGAAGAAGATGAAAATGTTTAAAAGTTAACGGACGACGGACGACGCACGACGCACGACGGACGACGCACGACGCACGACGACGGACAAACGATGATTGCAATAGGTCACCATGACCATTGGGTCAGGTGACCTAATAAAGAAATCGCTTGTTACAAGCATTTCTTCATTTGTCATATTGTTTTCATACCTGGGAGATAAAAAATTTAGAATTTTCAACAATTTGAAATTGTTGTGTGCAACTTCTTTGATTACTCTGATCAGATTCATTTTAACACGATGTGCTCAAGCGAGCAAAAACTATCTAGGAGATAAACTTGCAGGCAGAGTTTGAAAAAGTCCTGATAAAAACATAAGAACTACATGAAGTAAAATGTCGTATGCATTAAATGGATTTAGCAGTTAAGCCTCCACTGGCACTTTGCACTCGTTGAACTCCGAGACGACCTCGTATTCTTTGTCTGCTAATTCAAGCTGTATTTACGACACTTTGCACGCCGAACGACGATTTGTTGAATGTGGGTTGGTGCCGACTAAACAATCTTTCAGTTATATTACGGAGATTTTCAATCGTTCGCGTACTGTCTGTCCACCACCGGTTCTAAAATGGGACTTTAAATGACTTGCACAACGGCATGTCCATATGCCCAGAGACGCGACCGGGACTCGAATCCGAAATCTGCATATTTGTCGGGTAACGAATCTGCCGCACTAATCCCTTAGCCAAGTGGGACCCTCCCCTCCCACACACACATTTTTCCTATCTAGTATTACTGACTAAACGGGAAAGGAATAATCGTTTTTGACCGACTTGACTAATGATGGTTATTGCGGGAAATATCGTCGGTGTTCCACTAAAACCTTGTAACTACAAACCATGTTACAAGAGAATGTGTAAGATTACAATCCTATTTATTTCACATCGATGTTTTACCGAATATATCGTCGGTGTTCCTCTAAAACCTGGTAACTACAGCTGGAATAAACTCGAGTTAGGAAATTTTGCTGCTCGCCCACAGATAATATACGAAACTACGAACTACGTCTACAACAGTATGCGTATGGTCCTTACCCATTACAACATGGCAAAATTTTTGACTGGTCAAAACTAAAAGAAGTTGCAGACAATACACTATAGTTGATGACATCTTAATTGTCTGTATCTTTTGAGGTAAAAAACATTGTAGATAGTGAGGAAAATGCTCTTTATTATCAATTTCTTCAGTTTTCACGATGTTTTCCAAAGTTTTTTTTCTTGGGGCGTTAAAAAGCGTCATAGTGGGGAAATGGGTTAATGGTTCTATGCGTTTATTTATTAATGTTTGTGGCTTTGAACAATCATTCAGTTATTTATTACTTCTTGGCAACACTGTCTTGTTCAATGACAATGTCAAAAATGGTTCGGTCTGATTTCGTACTCCTGACTAATGACACAAGTCCGTTTTCCTACCCACTAGGCCACAGTATTTTGCCTTAGACGATTTTCTTCATGAATCGGTTAACAATCCTAATGTCTTGTTTGTTTATTTCGCCCGGAGCCGCTAATTATAGGTAATTCTATTTTCATGACATTGTGAAACATTTAAAATACCGGTCTGGACTCTAGTTATGACCTACCCCCAATTATCCCTGTATAGTTGTGTTAAACTTGACCCAGGTAAAACCATTATTTGGTTAACAAACATGGAAATTCGTTAAGACATTAGACCCCAGTGGATGTCGTGAAAAAAACCTGCCGGTCTAGGTCATAATCGGAATTTCTATTTCTTAACCCATTACTACAGTACAAAATGTTGGACTGGTTCATGTTTAAGGATGTGCAGACGACAGTTCTAAGTTGTTGTAATTTCAAAAAAGTTTTGCCTATTAGCTAGAGTAGAATAAATTGTGCACAATGAAGAAATTGCTTGTAATTCGTTTTACATAAAGTTTTTTAAGCTTTTCTATGGTGGCGTGAACAAGCGGTATCCTGTGGGAATGGGATAAACATTTTGTTGAACAACTGTTCAACAACTGAATGGCACTGTCGTATCGAAAATGCAACTAATATCATCTAGTGTTCCTCAAGGCTCGATATTAGGACCCATATTATTTTGACTATACGTAAATGATCTACAGTTGAACATCGATATGTATGGAGACGCTGATACTCTCTATAAATCAAGTACTTCTCTATCCGAAATTAATAGATTCTTACAAAATGACTTACACAGAATTGTTACTTGGTCTAAAAATAATAAAATGCTTTTAAATCCGAATAAAACTACTTGTATGGTTATAGGAAGTAAAACGCGACTTCAGAGTCTACAAGAACTTCAATTAAAAGTTTTAGATAATAGAATCGAGAATGTAAGTGTTCAAAGGGTTCTTGGTTAATATATCGCCTATACACAATGTTGAAAAACTCATGTTGACAAAGTTTGTTCAAGATGTCCTCAAAAGTGCATTTACTGAAGAGAATTAACAACTTTCTCACGAATGCTATGAAACAACTGTTTTATAATTCACATATTGCCCCATGTTTTGACTATGGTTGTATTTCGTGGAGTCATTGTGAACGGCTTTTAATCACAGAGTGATCGAGTTGCAAAAAAAAAAAAAAAAAAAGAGTTGAGTGTATAATTTTGAAAAAGAAAAAGAACACTTGTTCTAAGTCAAATTTTACACCAAAGGTCATTTTACTGTATATGAAACAACTCTTCGTGGTCTAGCACCACCATATATGTTAGACCTAATACATCATATAAGGAACCAATTTTACACGTTTAGATCTGGTTAAACAATGAAGTTACAAGCATTAGCATACCTAGAACAGAAATTAGGAAGCGCACATTTTCCTCTGTTGGGATGCAATTGTTTGTGTATGCCTTTGAAATGATATTATGTACGATATTTACTGAAGGGAATTTGTAAGCAATTGATAAAAAGAAAAATAGAAAAAGGGAGAAAATGTGTGTGAGAGAAGCGGAATATGTGTGTGTGTGTGTGTGTGAGGTTTTGTTTGAAGGCCTCATTGAAAATAAGTTTTGCATTGTTTTTTTAACTGTATGATGTTATCTTTTTGAGTTTCCTTCGTTAAATAAAGATATTATTATTATTGTACAGCCACTTGATGAACCTCACTATGAAATCAGAATGTTATCTCTCTCCACACTTTGAAATAACCGTACAACAAAAATCCCAAAACATCCTCAGTACAGAAATCTTTAACTCACGAACGGCGCATCACGTGAAGAAATCAGTAAATCATATCGTGCATTCTAAGTAATATCGAAACCTTTTCTCCTTGACCATCTTATGACCTTAAAACGACAATTCTACCTTACTCTATAATCATTTATGCAATGCGATCCCATGTTGATCTTTGCTAGACAATATCACATTTTTAAGTATTCGCTTTACGGAAAATCCTGGGTCACCTATGTTACTTAGGCTATCTCTGAAGACTGAAAACGGTCATAGACTAATCCAAGTCAGAGCTTTTCGGTTTCAATAATTTCCTTGTAGAATTAAATTAACCATATTTGACTTAATCAAATTAAAGTTGATTCAATTGTTTGGTATTTGCTATTTATCTATATAATATATTCGTGTGTTGTTGTTTTCTGATAATAAGGTCAAAGAGCCCTTACATCGTCGACCTTTTTTGTTTTTGTGTGTCGGCTAACAATAGACCAGTCACGATTGTCAATCAAAATAGCAATCTACTAATCAAATTATGTATTTAAACCGGATGTGAACAGCGACATTGGCCCGCATATACGTAAATCTTTTTTTTTTTTTTTTTTTTTGGTTTGGCGACTTAAACGTCGTAAATGCATCTTATTCAAGCTGTAGTTACAAAGTTTAGGTCGCTAACCAACCATTTTACTTTTTGGTTACATGTTACCGAATCAAACCGACTAATCAAATTATACATTAGACCGGAAGTGAACTTTGAACTTCAACACTGGCCGACATTTATGCGAAACACTTTTGTTGGTTTGAATGTCTGGTTACATGCTACTGACCATAAGGTTTTCAAAATAACGCCATTATATATCGTAGTTGGACTCCCTATAAGAGCACGGGTGGCCAGCGGAATCAGTAGGTGTGGCCAGCGGTCCGCGAATCGACCAATCGCGAGTGTCAATCAAATAATAAGCCGACCAATCAAATCATTCATTTATACTGGAAGTTCGGTTTGAACCCCGTCAATGGCCGCCATTTTGGTGAGTCATTTTTGTTGGTTTGGCGACTCAAACGTCGTAATTACAGTTATTGAAGCTGTAGTTACGACGTTTAGGTCGCCAACCACGCATTTATCTTTTTTGTTACATGCTACTGACATTTTGCAAAATAACGCCGTTTAAAATCGAAGCGGGACTTCCTGTTGGAGTAAGTGGGCGTGGTCTAAGTAGTAAGTGGGCGGTGCCGGCGATTGGTAAATTACGAATGCAGAATACATTGATCAGATCGTGTAAGAGTATTATGTGAAGGATATCTGTAAACGTCGCCACCATAGTGAAATTCACTGGCTGCCTTTAGCTGGAATATTGTTAAGCGGTCTTGTCATGATAAATTTTCCCTCTGATATAACCCATTACCACACAATGATGCTTTTTGACGCCCACAAGAAAAACATTCGGTTAAAAGGAATTGCTTGAAACAAAAAATATTTTATTTTCCACAATTTTGTCTACCCAGAAAGTTGAAAATCAAAAAATTCAATAAATGTAAATTGTCGTCTACAACTCCTTTCAGTTTGGACTAGTCTAAAAGTTTGTCGTCTGTTAATGGGTTAAAACTTATTGTGGCTTGTGAAAGTATTATAGAGAACTCATCACGTACCTTGTGTGAAGCCATCCCTTGTCTGTTTGTTTGACGATGTTAGTTGGTTGTCTGTCATACTTCGAGGCCTGAGCCGATCTGGATCTCCTTTCTGCTCGTCCATGTCCGTCAAACTGCGCGGTCGAGGGGCTCGAACATGGCCAGACGACCGAAATCGCCGATCGATCTGTATACACGAGTTCTGATCATCCGACCAACTCCGAGATTTTGTGTGGCTTGTCTGACCTTTTGCCCTGTGAGTCTCAACCTGACTATGAAAATATCTCAAACATTCTTGTATGATCTTTTTGAGATCTTCCTCCGTGCTTCCATGATCATTGTCAGCATGATAAGCACTCTTGTGATCTGGGCTATCTAGAAGGTTATCATTCTTGTCTTTCATACCTTCACAACGAATCTCATCAGTATTAAATATTGCTTTACTATGATCTGTTACTATAATTGATGGCTTTGGATCTTCAGGAGAGAAACTATTGTCTTCCGCTGCTTCATCGCCATCTACACGACTTTCAATGTTTTGCTTTGAATCTCTACTGTTTCTATTTTCTTGTACTGCAGAAGTCGTTTTTTCCGAACTCTCTTTCTTCTCTTTTGGCCTTTTAATAGGACAAGAATACTCGACATCAACATTTGATGAAGTCTTTACACTTTTATATCCATTGTTTTTACTAACACTTACTCCACTGTATCCATCCACAGATTGAGTGAGACTAGAATTCCTTACAGGGTTTTCTTGGACATTATCTGGATATTTTGATTCATTAACACTTTTCGTGCCTTGATTTTTCATTTTATTTATCTGACTGAGATAAACATATTCGCCGTGGTCTGTACATGTTTTGACCATGTTTTCAAACTCCTTCAACTGTTGACTGTATTGAGTTTTATCATACGCAGATATGATGCTCGATTCGGCGTCGGAATACACCTGATCAGTGTATCTACCTGATGGTCCTGAATTGTGCGAAACACCACGTGACCGCTTGCCACCGATGAACTGTTTATTGTCCTCGTAATGCATTAATTGTTCCACTTCAGTATCAACATTGCTTGTTTTACTTACAATATCCGCATTATCCATGTCAACATAGTCCCCTGTCGATACCCTGTATGTATCTCTCTCTAAGGCATGTCTATTATCCCATGATGTGTCCATGTTTTGTCCAAGGTGACCTATGACAGAACCCACATACACGACATTTTGACGTGATACACGACCTCTAGAAATCATCGTCGATTTTTACTAATTGAACTTCATCTAAAACGATATACATAAATGTCATTTGAAATTCCGAATAATAGTTCTAAATAGTTGCTTATCCTTTCTGTTATCTGTCCTCATTAATAAAAATAAGTTTGCACGTTGAATAAAGACTTAACCAATTATCCGACCAGGAACTTTTAAACTCGTCCAAATTCAAAGATATTGCAGATGACAAGTTCTATTTGATGAAGTTTTGTATTTTTTTCTACTTTTTTGGGTAGAAAACATTGAGGATAATGAAGAAATCGCTTGTTTTAAGAAATTTCTTCATTTTTCATAATGTTTTCCAAAGCTTTCTCAAAGCGTCAAAAGGCTTCAGTGTATGAGAATGGGTTTAAACATAAAGAAATGGAGAATGCTAATCAAATTCGAGTCAGATTTGGATTTTAAGAATCTAAGAACGTTAGATTTATCATATTCGCGGGGATGCGACTTTACGCCCTGGATGACAGCGTTTAATTTTCTGAAGACATCAAATTTATCTTTCGATTGCAGCATTTATTTCATAGAAAGCCTACAAGCTTCAACAACTATAACAAACTCTCTTTCGAAATCGTAGAATATTTAATAAAAACTCAATTCCAATGTTTGACATCTGAACGGAAAACTTGTTGCATCTTCCTCAAATTTACAAAAATCAGAAATTTAACTAAAAGTGTCCAAGTATATTTCACTAACGAATTTATCATAGTTTCCAATAATGTTATGACGTTAATCCGATATTTTCAATAAAATGAGATAATCCTAAATCGATCTGTTTATAATAATGAGGGATATTGGCCCTTAGCAGTTACATCTGTCTGCCAAGTATCTTTTGTATTACAGCAATACTTTATATGGTATAACGAATATGTCTTTTATCATCGTAATTTGGAATTATGTATATCTGAAACACCGCCTATACCACTAGACCATAGTCTGCTCGATTACCACAGTTGGTAGAGCACTTGATTTCGAACCTCAAGATCACGGGTTCGAGCCCTGAGCTGACCATATCAACTAACAAAAATAATTGTCTTTCGGATGAGACGTGAAACCGAGGCCCCCGTGTGACTGTGCTATCCATCGAGCAATTAAAGGAACCAGGCGGAGCTCTCAGCAGTTTCGTTCTGTATCCTTGCACTATCTCCCGTAACAACTAACCGTCTACTGGGGGTGTCGCTCATATGGGCATGTGCTGCGGTAGCGACGATGAATAAACGGAAATACACATATTAGACTATATTTGCATGAGCGTTTGAGCATATATCGTATGCGACTTGATGATACTTTACAGAGCATTTTGTTCATATAAATAAATACATATGACAAGCACAAATATAAGAATTTATATATGGTCATATTTTATATCTTTTAAATTTCACAAAAAGATTGTTCCGGTTTTATTCCCTTGAAAGAACGTTTTATATTCACCCAACAAAAACTAGATTTTTACGACATAATCTTTGTTTTTATGTAAGGATAGAATTTACTTAATTTATACAATGGATATCACATTATCATTCAAGCAAATGAGACCAAAATTAAACGAAAATGAAAGAAACAACGTTATTTCGTATGGACCATTGGGTAACAATTCCAACCATTACAAAATGTATGCAAATTGAAGTCTCAGATTAGCCTGTGAACCCGCTCAGAGTCTTCACTCTGCGGATATAGATAGATACTGATCAACAGCTTCTTTAAAAGACCGGCCGCTCAGTGTCTACACTTCACGCACAAATGACATCGTTGAAATTTCAAAAACCGGCTCAAAATATACAGACATTAATCGCTTCCTTATAGCAACAACAATGGTTCAAAGGAGTAGAATGTAGCTTGATTAATACTGGCTGATTGTTGTCAAATGTCACTATCGTATAAATTCAAAACAACATGGAATATCTAAATAAAATGTCAAGATCTCGTACAGCTTATCTAAAGAATTCACAATAAACACCATATCTATGTCCAGAGCAGATAATCCCACTAATAGTGTACACAATATAATCAGTTCACATGTTTTCTCTATTTGTGAAGAAATTTTGACAGATAAATCTATTACTACATTACCACAGCTTACCTAGACCTTGTGATACTTCATGTCGATACCGTCACGTGAAATACAGGCTATCAGAAAATAGTGGAAAAACAAATATTTGGAAAAGACTATATCTTTTCCAGGAATTTACATATACTAAGATAAAATGGTCATTTCTAGTTCTACAAAAATGCCTACACTGCAAGCTTTGGTTGCAAGTTTTGGTTGCGAAATTTCAACCCAAGTCAGACTTTGTGAACTGAACAGTTAGTGGTGGGTTGAAACCTTTTACTTAAGGCATTCTTTTTATCCTAGTATTTTGAGCACTTATTATACAGTTTGTGTGTGTGTGTGTGTGTGTGTGTGTGTGTGATGGTTGACATTAACGCACGATAGTGTGGTGTTTGTTGAGTAAAACCAGTTTCCGCATATCATGCAATATGGGGCTTACAAGAGGACCGAATTGGCCCTAGTAAACTTAAGCTCTATCTAGGGTGTTCAAAAAGGCAGATGAACTCATTCCAAAACGACATTTTTGTCGTTTGGACTTGTCTAAATTGAAAGAAGTTACAGACCACATTTTTAAAGAGTTGGTAATTTAGAAAAAAAATTGATGAAAATGGTAGACATCAATTTGAGAAAATAAGGCTTTTTCACACTATGGTTTCCTTAGTTTTCTTTTGATAAGGCGTCAAAAGCGTTATTGAGTGAGTGAAAATTGGTTAAAAAGTAAATGATGACCCTATCAGTGACCATATGATATTTCTAGTAAACATTAAAAATATAACGGCATAGCGAAAATCCACCAGTCATTCCGTTAAAAAAATGGACATTAAACCATTCCCACACAATAGAATTTTAGACAAGTCCAAATTGAAATAAGCTGCAGTCGACAATTTTAAGTTGATGGAATTTTAAATCTTTTGTCTTTTTGGATAGAAAACATAGTGGATGATGAAGAAATTGCTTGATACGAGCAATTTCTTCATTTTCCACAATGTTTTCCAAAAGCTTTTCTTGAATGGCGTCAAAAGGAGGGATTGTGTGTGAATGGGTTAAGAGAACGGTTCCCACTGTGCTCGTAACCGCTGAGCAATCCCATATATATGCTCCATCTAACATGCGCATTATCTGAATCACAAATTAATCATAGTTAGTCACAGAGAGTTGAATCCTATCGAATGTATTATTTCTGTGAAACATACCTTTATTGTGAGAAAAATACAAACTATTCCATTGCATACATTTGACAGACAAGACTAGTGTTTCTTCAACACAGGCAAATGAATGGTTCCGTTCATATTTTGTCCAGAGTTAGGTTCAAAAGTACAGCCTGTACAAAGAAACTTGTCCGCGCGCCATACGCCCATGTCAAGATACATACATTAATTGATCAATCTGTCTATCAAACTAACAACAATCTAACGAGATTCCAGGAAAATACTTGTAACTGACCATTACAATCTGATCGTCTCCGGAAATCATCTCTATCAGTCCAACACTGACCAGACACATATTGGAGATACAGATGGTGCTGAATCCTTAATCCGTTACAAGATCACTTGAATCTACACTGGTCCAAAATAAGGAAGTTGCATACGACATTTCAAGTTGATAGAATATCAAACATCTTTGTCTTTCTGGGTAGAATACAATGCGGAAATGCTTTATTAGTAAATTTGTTTGTTTGTTTGAATGGGGTTTTACGCCGCTTTCAACAATCTTTCAGTTATATCGCGGCGGCTGGAGCACCTAACAATGGAATCCTGGTATTTCTCACACCAGTACTACCATCACATCCTTTCCTAGCCTCCAGCTGCTATCCCACATAGGTCTACGATTATCGACCCATTGGTGAGAGACAAATAGTCGGAAAGGATGAGTGCCGCCGTCGGGAATCGAACCCGGGACCTCTAGATTGAAAGTCCGACGCGCTACCAACGCTTTATTAGTAAAGTCATTGAAATCATGCATTGAGATCAGAAATGAGTTTAGAACTCCAACAACGGCCGCTGTTTTTGTTTACTTTTTTTGTCGTTGGTTTGGCGACTTAAACGTTTGAAATTAACTTATTTTAGCTGTAGTTACGACGTTCAGGTCGCCAAACAACTATTCAACCTTTTTGTTACATACTACTGGCCTTAAATTTTGCAAAATCATAACGTTAAATAATGAAGTGGAACTTCCTTTCGGAGTAAATGGGTGGGGTCAACAGAGTAAGTGGGGTGAGACCAGCGATTGGTCAAATCCCGGGAGTTTCTATCGATATCTAGACTTTCATTGGTAAACACTTTGGACATTCTTCGAGAAGCAAAACATAGAGGGATAATTCTAAGTAGTTTAAGACAATTCCCCGAAACTTCGAAATAAATCGGTTTAACCAATTACCAGACTTGGAAAAAATAAGACTGGTCCAAATTGAGAGGGGTTATAGACAGCAATTTAAAGTTTATGAAATTTCTATTTTTTTCACTCTCTGTGTAGAAAACATTGTTTATATTTATAAGGAATTGCTTGGAGCAAGCAATTACTTCGTTTTACACAATGTTTTCTCAATTGTTTTTATGGGGGGCGTCAAAGAGCGTCTGTGTGTAAGAATAGATTAAACAAATTTAATTTCATTGACTTTCAAATGCTTACATTTACAAAACATGTTGTTAAACATATTGAGTTTTGTTTGTTTGTTTCGAATAAATTTTCATTCGTTTCATCTTGTCGTTTACAACCCCTTCGAATGTGGAATATTGTTTTACTATTTTGATTTCTCTGTTAATGGATTAGTAGCCATTTTTAAAATTTACACTTCGATTTAAAGACAAACCACTTTCCAGTGAGTGAAATAGCTCCCTGTCAAAAACAGAATTTAATTTCCGATTAACCTCAAACTTAAAACGCATTTCCAAACAACACTATTTAACCCTTTCCCACTAAATGCCGAGTTTCTACTCACTAAAAGTAGCTTCAGAATATATAATTGGAGAGGCAGAAACAGAATTTAGAAGCAGTCTGTCCTTTTTCCACTAAATTCGTACTCGCTTGCCAGCTATTTCAATTTACAGCTTCTGTGAATTTTCGTCTGCAATTTCTTCCAGGTTGTACAAATCTAAAATGTTGCCAACTGGTAATAGATTAGAAAAAATAATTTATCAAAGCTATTGGAACGCGTCGGTGGGCCAGTAAAATATCGTATTCATACAGTATGGCAAAGATTTAGGTTCATATCTCAATGATATTAATCAAACATATCATCTTCTTTACTTAACCCTTGTTATGCTGAACCCAGAATATTCCGGTTTTGGCAAAGATGTAGACCAAGAACAGCCTGCACATAAGTGCAGTCTGATCTTGATCTACATCCCCTGCTTGTACTTTTGCTGTCAGAGTTCTATATGAAATTGATTTCTAAAAGAAATATTGATTTTTGAACAACGAGTTCTATCAGTGCTTTCAGCCCTTTGATTTTACAGCAATTTCGATAAGGTAATGCATACAGCATGACAATGGTTAATTACTTCATATCAAGTTATAACTTTTTTACAAAATGAAACCTAGTCGTCACACAAAACTTATTTACTTCTTTCACATGATGCTACATTTTATCATTTGATACTTATTTACATAATATCATGTACTTTATATACAGTCCTTGAAATGGTTGTTAGGAGAGATATCATGACTTTTCCTATTTCGTCTCGTGGAAGAGTCGGGTGTCGATCTCAAACAGCCGATTCTCAACATCGAGGTTGCGGGGGGCGTGGCTAGCTTTCACCTTCTCTCATTAAAGAAAAGTGGAAGGCATTGCCTCTGCACCCACCACCGTTCAAACCAAGCTTTAAAGACCAATAAACCGTCACTCACAGCTAAACACACGAATATTCAAGGTGACATATAGGCCCATGGGGCCGGGTGTTTTATTTTATTCATTGTTTTATTCTGTACTGTTGAATATCACGCATGTAACACATGTCACTAAAATAATTAAAATTTACTTACTTACTTACTTACTATTTCAAACTATTATTTAATGCCGAAATTCATGCTGAGCGCCGACGCATGGTTAAGGACATGTTTTGCTTTATGCAAAATCTGTCCAGTTGACTGACCTATTTGACCTATAACAACCCAATGACGCCAGATATTATCTAACAAAACTTTGCAGGAAAAAGAGAGGTTTGCTTGTAGCAAGCAATTTATCCTTTCTTCTCAGTGTTTTCTGCCTAATATGGCATTTATTTCAAAATTTAGAGCAATTTGTAATGTCTGCATTTAAAAAAAAATGCACCAGCCTAAAATATTGTCGTCTGGTAATGGGTTACAGTAGGAATACATGACTGTGGAGAATAAGAAAAAAAGAACAAGAAAAATCTCAGAGACAGCTTACCTTTAAATGACGAGACATATCCATAAATTTGTGATTAAAATTACTATCTCGCTTATATATCACTGTAAAGATTGTGCGCATATGACTAAAAAGTTTTGTAATAAAATATTCAATAATGACGAGAAACAAATACCAGACATAAATTGTACAGTATGATTCAATACTAAGATAGTCGTTTTTCCCAAATATGTGATTCATTTTGATTGAGAATAAAAAAGTGAATATACACCAAGGAATTGACTAATCGCAGATGTAAATAGAATCAATTGACCAATTAATTCAGTCTTTTAGAACGAAGGTGAACTTTGAAATCCTATACTGGCCGACCTTATTGTGAAGCATTTTGTTTGTCTGTCGATTTGAGCGTCGCAGCTACAGCTTACTCAAACTATAGTTACGACGTTTGAGTTGACAACAATCCACTCTATTTTGTTACGTGCTACTTGCCCAAAATTTGCCAAATAACGCCTTTTAATATCGAATTGGAGCTTCCTGTTGGAGTCAGTGGGCGTGGCCAGCGGAGTCAGTGGGCGTGGCCAGCGGTGTCAGTGGGCGTGGCCAGCGATCCGTGAAATGTGAAATAATAATGTACCATCAGGCATTTAACCCATTCCCACACAACAAATTTTAGACTGACCCGAAGTGAAAAAAGTTGCAGACGACAATTTCAAATTGATGATTTTTTTTTCGTCTTTATGGATAGAAAACATTGTGAACAATGAAGAAATTGCTTGGTAAAAGCAATTTCTTCATTTTCCACAGTGTTTTCCAAAGGCTTTTTTTACCTGAGGGGAGTATAAAAAAAAAGATTGTGTGACTTTAAGCTCTCGTTCACAATTGATTTAGAAAAAGAAGACATTTTTCTCTTCCGTGTATAACTGACTCGATATAACTATTTTGAAGTAAAATCAAAGCTATTTGGGTTGTTGGGAAAAACTATTAAATTACCATTACAGGGGTTAAAGATCTTATTTAACAGTCATCACGACTCTTTATGGTGCATTAATACCTTTAACTGCCTTACCAAAAATGTTTGATATTGTAACCCTTAGTACAACAGTAGCAACAGAATCAGCCACTTTGTGTAGCTATTGCGAATAAAATAAAAGATGGTGTGAGCTATAATTTGTTTCTCAATATTTCTATTATTATTTTTATAATTATTATCATTATTATTATATTTATTCAAATTCATTTTTTTTATCTTTTTATCATCAATAGTATTACCATTAAGTTGAAATCAAGTTAACCTGGCCAAAGAAAGCAGTGATAAACCATTCTCATAAATATTCAAATATTCACGTCGAAAACCTGTGTATAGGGCTATGAAGCAAATGCACTAACGTCTTTTATATTCCGACTATGATTGTTTTTTGTATTTCTTCACGTCCACCCCCTCCCCCCACTCCCCCCGTTTGTGGAATACAAAATCAAAGTTTAAAGATGCTGTACTTTACAAGTTTACGACAAAGGCCTTTGGCTTCTTCAAATTTGCATTAAATAGCGCCAGTTAAAATTTGCAGGAAGACATTTGTATTGTTTTACAAACGTATACCGAGGGCTTTTCTAATGTTCAATATCAATTTTCAATTTGACGATTCATAAAAAAATTAATCATTCTCCTCATAAGCTTAAGCTAATACTTTCTTTCCTATGAGAACATGAAACACACACACAAACACATGGTATTTTATATTCATTTATTATTATTTTATTAATATTTTATTATTAATATTTCTGGTATTTACTTCCGACACTCACAATATTGTCAAAAGGGATACATTAGACTGAAAGTTAGTAAAATGACAAACTTGACATGATATTTATATTTGTTAATACCTTATCCTATTATCCGACGACATAATTGTAGAATGGTCCTAATTTAAACAAGTTGCATACGACAATTTTTGTTATTTGTATTTCAAAAATCTCTTTCCATTGTTTGGTGCTCCAGCCGCCGCGATATGACTGAAATACTGTTAAAAGCGGCGTTAAACCCCATTCAATCAATCAATACTCTTGGGCTTAAGAAATCGTTACTGTGTTGGAAAGAGTTAATATTTAGCTACTTACGTAAGGTATGTTAATTAGTCCATTAAACGCTGCGTTTTATCCGTACTGTTCATCTAAACCCAATGCTCATTACTAGAAAATCCAATCTGTGAATGTGATGTTATTTGGTGTTATCTGTCACAATGGAAAAAGCAATGATAATAAACGACCTTATCGCAGATAATCTTCCTCCACAGTTCAACGGCTTAATAGAATTATAATCAAAATTGTATGAGCTGCTGGTATTGCATTTAGATAATTGTGGTGTCAGATGATGGTTCTGTAACTTTAAAAACCGTTAACCAACAATATGAATTTACATGTATCGGGCTTCGTCAAATCGACCTTAAGCTGTTGTTTTTGATTCATTATATGTCCCCATCTTGTCCGAACTGTTTTATCCCTTGTTATCATTCCCTCCTTACAAATTAACTGGGGTGGTTTTCTTTTTTATTGGGGGGGGGGGGCTTCGGGTTTCAAAAGAATATGTTTTCGTAGTGCGTGTAAGGCTACTATTTATAACTCGAATTTAAGTAAACGTACAAAAATATAAAAATGTAAGTTCAGTGTAAAAAGGTCTGCTGAAAAAATGCAGTACTCTACAATTTTATGATCGCCCCGAAAACCATTATTTTACTGCCCTGCACAGAAAATACCATCAGACCAGTATCTAATCGTGTAAATAGCTATTGAAGTGTATATTGTACTAAACCATCGTGACTTCAGCAAAAATGGAACGCTGAAGTCTTCATCACCACGGATTTGTATAATCGTCGTCAAATATGGTGTACTTAACCAATCCCAACACAAGGACACTTTTTGATCGCCCCTAAAGAAATAAAATGGGAAAACAATTGTGTAAAATGAGGAAATTGCTTGTAACATTTTACACAATGTTTCCTATACAGAAATTTGGAAAAATCTAAAATTTCATAAATTTTAAATTGTCGTCTGCAACTCCTTTTAATTTTGACCAGTCTAATTTTTTTGTCGTCTGGTAAAGGAAAAATCGTCAAACAGGAGATGTGTCGTCTGCTACACATTTAACCATGAACAAGGAGTTTTTTTTGTTGTTGTTTTTTTATCTGTTTTGAAGTTTTTTATTCGTTTTCTTTCAACAGGATGCATATTTTTATTCTTTACCTACTTTCTTTAACGTTGTATCGACACAATAACTCAATTTAACTTCAAATATCTCAATTGATAAAAGTAACGCCAAGAAGACACCGCAAACTTACTTTAAACTGTCATCATTCATTTAGTGAAGTCGACAAGACGGTGTTTAGAACTGACTGCAAATATCGAAGGTCAAGTGACCGAATTTACCTCATTATCAGACGACAAAATTATAGACTGGTCCACGTGGAAAGAAGTTGCATACGACAATTTAAGGTTTATGAAATTTTAGATTTTTTCAACTTTCTTGGTTGTCATTTTCCTACTTTTTTTTAGGGGCGATCAAAAGCGAGATTTTGTGGGAACGGGTTAAATCTCCATTGGGCACAAAGATCGTTATCAGATCGAGGCGAGCTGAAGGATGCGAAAGAATATGTGGGCCGCCTTCGAAACACCAACAAGATCTTATTCTTCAGACTTGTAAATTGTTTATGGACGAGAATCAAATCACGGTCGCCACACCTATAGACACTATTTTTACGACTAAGTATATGCTTCTCCATATTTAACCCATTCCCACACAATCCCACTATCTTACGCGCTGATAAAAAGCATTTTGGGAAAACATCGTTAGAAATGAAAAATTACTTGTAACAGGCAATTTCCCATTATCTCACCATGATTTTTTTTACCTCATATCGCCCTTATTTTTCAATTTTAACCATCCTTGTTTTGTCGTCTCAAACACATCTCAATATGGACTGGTATAAATCTGTTGTTTGGGAATGGGCTAATCTCCAAAATCGCTGATATATCGCAAGCAAATCGTAACGCTTTTACAATCTAATTACGATTGCTTTCAAAGATATCTGCTGGGATCTGACGCGATCTACGGCGATTTTTAAAAGCTTTGGGATCGCAAAAAAAAAAAAAAGAAAAAAAAAATCCTCGCCTGCCATTCTTTCTACCTTTGGCTAGAAAAGAAAAAATCAGTTACTATCTAAACATCATTACTACAGCTAAAGATGCATTTACCCGTTTTATATGTAAATCGACAATAAACTAAATCAATTTCAGATAGTGAAGAGAGAAATTACATGTAAATGACGAATTAGAAATTTGGTTGTTGGACGTTTGGGAAATTAGCGATCAAAAACAAGGCGATCTGCCGCTGTCTTTCTGGTGAAATTTAGAGAACATTTATCCATTGTTATTATTGCTACAATCAGGGAAGTCAGTAATTATGGCGCCAGCTGGTTGAGGGAGACTGTCCTCATGGGCAAGCAAACATCTCTTTCTATCCATTAGACAAATATTAAGAGATCCGATAAGAAAGAATAAACGAAAGAATTCCGTCATTCCAGCTCTAATAAAAACTACGAAGCTTAATTGGCCGATAGTGTCTGTCAATCAAAGAATCGATCGTCCAATCAAATCATTCATTTTGCGTTGAAATTAACTGAACTCCAACATTTGATTACATTTATTTAGAGCACCTATGTTGGATTGGCGATTAAAACGCCGTAACTGTGACTTATTCAAGCCGTAGTTATGACGTTTAGGTCGCCAATCAACAAGTTTACTTTTCCGTTACATATAACTGGCATAAACTTTGCAAAATAACGCCATTTAATATCGAACCGGAACTTCCCGTATGAGTCAGTGGGCGTGGTTAGTGGAATCAGTAGACGTGGCCAGTGTCCATTTTACCAGTTCTATGTCTACTGTCTGTCTTTCACTTATTTCAAAGAAAAATGTCCAAGTGTTTGTACATTTCAGGTTTAAGCATTCTCTTGAACAACCTTATGGATGGAAATACTTTTTGAGTAGTGGGTGCTTCGGATTTTATTTTCTGTTCGAAAAGCCTTTTCTCTTTGGTTGAAAAGGTTAATACCTTTCTCGATGTTTAGAGTAAATGTCAAGGTTAGAAAAATTAAAAGTTTAAATTCAGATGTATTATGGTATATGTGTTATGTAATAAAGTGTCTCTGGTTTACGTTAATTCTGTTTCTAGTTTATTCTGCCCTCTGAGGTTTTACACTTAGAAAAATATTATAGATGTAAAGGAAATTCGGCAAGTACTATAGACTTGATCGGTTGTTTGTCGAGTGTTAATCTACTTAAAGATGGTATAAAACATTTCAAGCAAGCAACTACTGGTTTCTGGTTAACCCATTACCATACGTCAAAACTTTATACTGGTCCAAATTGAAAGAAGATGCAGATGACAATTCGAGGTTGATGAAGGTTTAAAATCTTTGTCTTTTGGGGACGAAGACATTATAGAAAATGAAGAAATTGCTTGTAACAAGCAATTTCTTTATTTTCGACAATGTTTTCAAAAGCCCTTTCGTAACGCACTTAAAAAGTGGGATTATGTTTGAATGTGTTAACCCTTTCCTGGTTTTTGAAATTTTAGACTGGTCCAAATTGAAAGAGGATGCAGACAACAATGAAAATTGGGTGCAATTCCAAATAAAACCACCCTATGTGCTAAAAAAACACTGTGTGAAAAGGAGAAATTGCTTATTATAAGCAATTTCTCCCTTTTCCACAATGTTTTCTCAAGTATAAAATCACAGTGACGTATAATCCCGGGTTTATCCAGGAAACGGTTAATGACATGAATCGTTGATGAAAACATTTTTGGACAAAGCAGTTTTTAAAATTTCTCTTATGTAAGTGAAAGGTGTTTCTTTTTATTGATTTATAAGCTATACTTCTCGCCATGTTTGTGATCATGTAATAATTGACAAACATGTTAAACTTGTGATATTTTAAGGAGATATTGCAATATTTCCCCACCAAGTAAATTATGCGATTTATGTGACTAATATTGTACCCTTTCGATTTTAGACTTTGGATACGACACAACAAACGTTCAAATACTACCAACAAGGGTTTTTGATAAGGATGTTTGGTTGATTGGCAAATATTCATGAAAATCCGAGGCCATTTTAGTGTAGGCTTGGTCCCTAAGGGTTTCTTAAAGGGTTTTCTGAAATTTGCCCTTAAACAAAGCTATTTACCTTAAATATTAAAATTGTGGCATTGGCTGAGCTTACACTGAAAAGTTATTTCAGACCAATATTCAGCCTGGCTTGCAAAAACTCTGGGGTTTCCGCAACATAATTTCGGACGGCTGAAGACGACCGACGGATGCCTGCATCAACTTAAGGGCAGCTATACAGCTATAAATCGGTACGAAAAAAAAACACCCTTCTTATTTTCATACAAATAAAATGCGTATTATGAAATTAGAAAGAGTGCCTCGAGCGTCATGGGTTCTTGGTCCTGAATGTTTAGTAAAAAAAATATCATCGCTAAGAGGAATGCAAGCAAAAACTGTAGCTAACGTATAAACAGCTTTTCTGTGAGCATACAAATACTTGCTAAACAAACTGAGCTAGTACGAACTGTCAACGTTTTTGACTTACGATCAGAATGACGTTAGAAATGTAGCAATACCTCGGGGTTAGGGCACCCAAACCGATAAAAAGATGTGCTTATAATAAAAAATGTTTAACCCTTTCCTGTTTTGCAAAATTGTAGATCTGTCCAAATTCAAAGGTTTTGCAGACGAGAATTAAAAGTGGATTTAATTTGAAAAATAACCATTCAGTTGGGAAGAAAATATTGTGGAAAAAGAAGAAATTGCTTGTAACAAGCAATTTATTCTTTTTCCTCAATGTTTTCCAAAGTTCAAAAACACAGGGACGTAAAATCCCGTGTTTGAACAGGGAAGGGTTGACAGTTTTTATTTTGGTAAATCCCACAGGCTATGTCATCTTTTTACATGTATTCTTAAATTCGAAATAGTTTGTGACAACTAGCGAACGTCATGAGACGTAATAAATTATTAATTATATCCATCCATTGATGTAATCCGGATTTGGAAGTTTATGCAATATGCAACAATTTAGATTCGGAAATTGAGCGTAAAACATTCTGAATGCCTAACTTTGGTGAACGGTCGTGTTGTAAACGCTTTATTGTGAAATAAGGATTCAAATTTAAATCATTTAAATATTAGATTATAAATTACAAATTGATTATCAATTGATCCATTCAAAAACAGAATTTTGGACTGGTCCAAATTAAAAGAAGTTCGAGACGACATTTGAGAAAGCGTGTAATTTAAAAGATAATGATTGAAAGGGGTCGAAAAAGTTGTGGCACGTTTTCCTTAGTATCATTTTAATTGGGAGTCAAAAGGCATTAATATTGAGTGGTAAGAGGTTAAGGCTATTTTATTTACAATACACGTGTTTTTGTATATTTCCATAAATTGACGGATAGCTGGCTACGCCAATTTACCTGCGACGTGGAAAGTTGAATGAAGTAATATACGATATTATTATTTTTAAAATCTGTGGCCAGGGACATAGAATAAAGGCAAATCGTTTGTTTGCGACTCTTACGTCGTAACTACAGCTTGAATAAACTGTGGTTATGACGTTTAAGTCGCCAAACTAACGACAATGCTTGAATATAAAGTACGAAGTTAAATATTTTCCTGCCTAAATGAATGTTTGATTGGTCAGTCAAACTAATCAACAGTCTGTTTATTGAAACTTTTTTTTCTTTGCTCGCAACAATTGACAAATCGCAGCTGTCAATCAAATACAATCGTCATTTTCCACAATGTTTTCTAAATTAGCTGTTGTCTTAAGGGACGTCAAAAAAGGGTATATTATGTAGGAATAGCTTAAATAACTGTACAACCTTTTATCAATAGTTGGCATGTCAGTATTTCAGTCATATCGCAGAGGCTGGAGCACCTAACCATAGAATCCTGGTAATTCTCACACCAATGCTACCACTACGTCCTTTCCGAGCCTCCAGCTGCTCATCCCACTTAGGTCTACGACTACCCACCCATAGGTGGGAGATAAATTTTGGAAAGGATATTTGCAGCAGCCGAGAATCGAACCCAAGTTCTCATTATTGAGAGTTCGAAGCGCTACCAACTGCGTATGGCTGCGGCAGATTTCGATATGAAGATAGATTTAATCATAAGCATGATAGGGTCTGGACAGCGCATGCGCCGATCAATTTCGATGAAGATACGCCTAACTGAAAAACTAATTTTGTCACAATTTGTCAGGGATGCACTAAAGCCTTGGTAATACGCTCTTACAACGTCTCACTGTTTTCGCGAATTTTTCATTTTTCTCTGAATTTCATATTGCCCGATCTGCCGATGTTTTCCCTGTCAGGTAATATTGTCCGATCAGAAAATCGCATCAACCTGTTACAGGAACATTTTCGAGAATTAAAATATTCTCCTGAAAATAATCCCTTCTTTCAAAACAATATTTAATATCTAGTCAGTGATCAATTTTCACGAATAAATGTCGTATATTGCTTTGACCCTTTCCTGTACAAACCTGGTTTTTACGTCCATGCAATTTTATAGTTAAGAAAATATTGTGATAAAAAGAAGAAATTGCTTGCTCAAGCAATTTCTTCTTTTATCACAGTATTTTCTACCACATAAAATGGATTCGTTTCAAATCTCACTCACTTTTCATTGTCGTCTGCAACATCTTTGAAATTGGGCCAGTCCAAAATTCAGAGAAGCAGGAAAGGGTTAAATAAAGACTAGTCTAAAAATCGTTATTGTTTTACCCATTGGCAAAAACCATGGTGAGGTTCTTTTTTTAAAACCAGACCTGTCGAAAATCATGGGATTTAGGTTCAGATTGGCAACTATATGGTTACGAACGTGTCACCACTGCATTGGCATGCTTAACCCATTTCCGCTTTATTCCTTTTTTTACGCCCAGTAAGAGCTTGGGAAAACATCGCGGAAAATGAAAAAAATGCTTATCACAAGCAATTTTCTTCATTATCTACAATGTTTTCTTTCCCAAAAGACCATTTTGTTCAAATACCATCTAGGAAAGAATGTCGTCTGCAATATCGTTCAATTTGGATCAGTCTAAAAATGTTTTCGTGTGGGAAAGAGTGAAATGAAAAGGAAAGCGTGTCATTTACTTGGTACAGCCAGTTGTACTATCGGCTAGTGGATAAAAGGTTAAGAACGCGGAAAACGTGAAACCTAAACATTGCATTGTCCCTAAGTTTTATTTGATAAAGATCTAAATCTGATTTAATTCACCGAAAAACTCCAATCTTTTAATACCATTAAAATTAACTATTATTACATGGGTCTGTACTGAAAATTTTAACCCAGATATTGATCTAATCATCTGGCCTGATAGTAAACCTTACTTTTTTAAGTGGGTGTTATTTTATCCCTGATTAGGATTAATTTCGGGAAAAATGTCTTCGCACAAGGGGTAGCCCAATCATTCGCTTGGGATATTGACAACCGTTTTATGCTTTCATTTAAGGCCGCTTTGAATGACTATTGGGTTATTCATTGGCGAAATTCCGTAAATATATTTAGAAAGTAATCAAATCAAGAAGTGTTAACCTATTACCACACAATTCCACTCATTGACGCCCCTAAAGAAAACGGTTTACGAAAACAATGTTTTGTTACAAACCATTTCTGCAATTTCCCACATTGTTATAAACCCAGAAAGACAGAGCAATTTGAAATAACATGAACTTGAAATTATCATCTGCATTTTCTAAATGTTTGTGGTCTGGTGATGGGTAAATTCATGGCTGGTCTAAGATTATTGTTTTAAATTACAACCCTTTTTATGTAGAATGTATCATTATAAATATAAATGCATATATGTGCGCGTATCTGTATCTGTCTGATTGAATCTACATACCAAACACTTTGCTTAGTCTGGAATAAGGTAATTTGTTAAACAGGGGGGTAAACAGTGGGGAGAGATGGAGAGAGAAAAAAGACAGACAGACAGATAGAGAGAGATGAAGTTTGTGTGTGTTTTCTTCTTCTTCCTTTAAAAAGTTGTTTTTATGTTGATATGAAGTCCATGTTGAAAATAAGATTTGTTTATATTTGTCTTGACGTTTTACCTTCTCTAAATAAAGATCGTACTTGCAGTCAAACAAATGAATGTATAATGTGGTATAATGATAATTCTACATTCAGAAATTCTGTACAAAAATGATAAGTTTGGAACCAGTCATCCTACACAATTGACCAGTCGCAGCTGTCAATCAAAGAATCATTTGACCAATCAAATAATTCATTTAGAGAGGGAGTGAACTTTGAACTTCGACATTGTCCAACATTTATGTGAATCATTTATGATGGTTTGGCGACTGAAACGGCGTAACTACAACTTCAAGCTGTAGTTACGCTGTTTAGGTCGCCAACCAACCATAATCTACTTTTGAGTTACATGTAAATGGCAATAAATTCTGAAAAATAACGGAGTCAGTGGACGTGAACATATGAGTCTGTTGGCGTGGCCATTGGTGCCAGGCGCTACCAGCGGAGTCAGTGGGCGGGGCCATTGATCCGTCAATTCGAGAAGGCTGATCAGATCGATACTAGCATAACCGACATAGTCCCTGATCTCTCACATTTAGTCCATTACAGCATATTACGAGGGATTTATCTTTTTTCCATACCGTTTAGTGTAAATGTATTTCACCAGAGCTGATGCCAGCGAAGTTTTTTCGCCCTTGACCATTCTGGAAAATAAGGAGATTTGGACTCCGGATGTAGTAAATGATAATTTGAAATGATAAGAAATTGATATTTGTGCTACATAAACACAAGTCTGATGGTGATTATGAAAAAAATAATATTAACTCATTCACACACAATCCCGCTTTTACGACATCTCTCTCTCTCTCTCTCTCTCTCTCTCTCTCCCTCTCTCTCTCTCTCTCTCTCTCTCTCTCTCTCCCTCTCCCTCTCTCTCTCTCTCTCTCTGTCTCTCTCTCTCTGTCTCTCTCTCTCTCTCTCTCTCTCTCTCTCCTCTCTCTTTCTCTCTCTCTCTCTCTATCTATCTATCTCTATCTCTCTCTCTCTTTCTGTAATATGCTAATAAGGCAACACAGTCACAAGACTAAGACACTATTTAAACACTTTAAAATGAAACTTGATAGATGAAACATCATAATAACTTACCCAACATGGTTTAGAATCCGACAAACAATACATATCCTGTCCTGATTTCATTTCTTTTTGTTAATCTTGACATTTAATCTGCGTTACTTTAAATAGTCCAAGATGAGACGATGAAAAATAGCACGTAACGTTAAAGTGACATTCAAATTCGTGATGTTAGGGCTGCGTTCATAGCACTCAAAAACCCATATTTGGTGTAACCGACCTTTTTATCCCGTATCGAGAAAAATGTTACTGTGTGTCAACAGTACACGAAAAAATGTTTGGCGTCGATTGTATTCAATCCAAATAAAAGGACCTCTCTGGTTAACCCATTTTTGCACAATAAAAGAATAGACTTGTCCAAATTGAAAGAAGCTGCAGACAACAATTTCAAGTTGATGGATTTCTTTATGACTTTTCAGATAGAAAACGTTTTGGATAATGAAGAAATTGCTTGATACAATCAATTTGTTTATTTTCCACATTGTTTTCCAAAGCATTTTCTTTAGACGCGTAGAAAGGAGAGATTTTGAGAGCATGGGTTAACTAATGCAATTTTATTCTATTTCAATCTGAATTGCCAAATTTTAGACCTGTTCAAATCTAAAGGTATTGCGGACGATGATTTAAAGTCGAATTTATTTGAAAATAATCATTCAGTAAGGTGAAAAATATTGTTGAAAAAGAAGAAATTACTTGTTACAAGCAATTTCTTCTTTTTCGATTTTTTTGTTGTTGTTGTTGTTTAAAAAAAATCACAGGGATGTAAAAACCTGGAATTGAATAAGAAAGGGTCACGACAAAAGAAGAAAGAAGGAGAGAATATTTACCCGTAATAATCTATCATTTCTCGACTTACCTGTTATGGGATCCGATATTTTGTGTTACAAGGTTTCAAATGTCCCCTTTTCCCGTGACGTGGTTCATTTCAGAAAGGATACGGGTCACTGATTTTCCAACTTTCCAGCGTGGTACATACCAATGCGTCATTGAACAGCAATGAACATAACAGTTAATTTATTACACCATTATATCAACTATAAAGTAATATTCCCTTTGTAAGTAATAGTTTTATTGCAACAATTGAGTAAAATACCGAAATCGGCGGTGATATTCTAAAACCTGGTAACTGCATCTTTAATCAAGCTGTAGTTATGGGGTTTTAGCTCTATATCGACGAAATAATGTACCCTGCTTGGTGGGTAACATGTATGTATCCATTATTCTTTAAAATGCATGTATGTATGACTGTATGTATGTATGAATATGTATGGATGACTGTATATATGACTGTATATATGACTGTATGTATGTATGTATGTGTATGTATGTATGTATGTATGTATGTATGTATGTATGTATGTATGTATGTATGTATGTATGTATGTATGTATGTATGTATGTATGTATGTATGTATGTATGTATGTATGTATGTATGTATGTATTTATGTATGTATTTATTTACGTACGTATGTATAACTATATATGTGTCACTCGAATGACGTCAATTTCTCTGGCTCAGTTATGCCTTTCATCTATAAGACCAAATGTTTTTTCTTCCTCTTTTAGCAAATACCCAGTTATGCCGAACATTACTATTTGCACCAGTGGAGTACAAAAACTTATTTCCAACCTGAAACCAGACAAAGCAGCAGGACCAGACAACATCAAACCTCTTGTACTAAAAAAACTTATGTTATCAAATTTCCCCTATTTTTCAAATTCTCTTTCAGAAATCCCTAGACACAGGCACTCCCCCCCCCCAAGTCTGGACAAAATCAAACGTGACTCCATTCTTCAAGAAAGGAAACAAAGAAGATCTTGCAAATTACAGACCTATATCTTTAACATGTATATTGTGTAAAGTTCTAGAACATTTTGTAGCCTCTAATTCAACTAAACATTTTGACAACAATAATATCCTTTATGACTTGCAGAAAGGCGTTCATGCGAGACCCAGCTACTTCAACTGACCGATCATCTTGTCAGAAACCTGACTGAAGGAAAACAAATTGATCTAGTTTTGTTAGACTTCAGCAAGGCTTTTGACAAAGTCAACCACTTAAAACTTTTGTACAAATTACAGGAAAATGGTGTAAACATTGCTACCCTTTTGTTGATTAAATCTTTTCTTAAAGGCAGAACACAAAAAGTAGTCCTAGAAGATGGATGCTCATCAGAAGTACCAGTCACGTCTGGAGTACCTAAGGGATCTGTACTTGGCCCTCTTTTGTTTCTTTTGTATATAAGTAACCTTACAAATACCATCACATCCCAAGTTCGTTTGTTTGCAGATGACACCGCCGTTTTCTTAGCCATAAACAACAAGCAAGACTGTTTGACCCTACAAGAAGATCTAGACAAGTTAATACAGTGGGAGAAAAAGTGACAAATGGAGTTTAGCCCCAGCAAATGCATTGTCCTAATTTTATTACTAAAAAGAAGAAAAAGATTTCCTTTGATTACAGGTTACATGGACAAGTACTAGAGACTGTGGACAATGCCAAATACCTAGGAGTTACAATATCTGGAGATCTTTCCTGGAATAAACACATTGACAATATATCATCAAACTTTAGGTTTTCTCCGCAGAAACATCCGGACCAAAAATAAGAAGATGAGAGAAACAGAGTACAAAACTTTAGTGAGACCCCAGGTAGAATACGCATCAACAGTTTGGAGTGCCTACACAAATTTAAACCTATTTCAACAAAGTGGAAAAAGTACAACGTAGAGCGGCAAGATGGGTTCAAAATAATTTCTCTTATTGTGACAGTGTTACCTGCATGCAGAAGGAGCTTGGTTGGGAAACTCTTCAATACAGACGAGATATTTCCAGAGTCACCATGTTTTATATAATCGTTTATAATTTCGTTGCAGTGCCAGTACCAGCTTATCTCGAAAGACCAGTGAGGACCACCCGACATATGCACACAGCATCTTTCAGACAGATCCACACAAATTCAGCCTACTTTAAATATTCTTTTTTTCCAGACACAGTGATACTATGGAACAGCCTACCAGAAACAAGTGTACAGCAACCTAATATTGCAGCGTTCAAAAAGAGTCTCGATTCTTTTCAGATAGTGAGCCGTCCCTGAATGACCAAAATATGTTTTATTAGATCGTTAAATCTAACACTCACAATACTTTTAAAATTTGGCACTCGAACCAATTACTAACGTTTTCTATTCCAGCACTGACGAGCACCTGCCAGAAATACCCGAAAGAGGAGTTAGGCAGTAGATAGATAGATAGATAGATAAATAGATAGATAGATAGATAGATAGATAGATAGATAGAAAGATAGAAAGATAGATAGATAGATAGATAGATAGATAGATAGATAGATAGATAGAAAGATAGATAGATAGATAGATAGATAGATGTATGACTGTATGTATGACTATATGTATGTATGTTTGCATGTATTTATGTATGAATGTATGGCTGTGTGTATGTTTGTGAATAACTATACATATGACTGTATGTATGACTATATGTATGTTTGAATGTATTTATGTATGAATGATTGTATGACTGAATAACTGTATGTATGTATGATGTATGTATGCATGTATGTATGTAAGTATGTATGTATGTATGTATGTATGTATATTGTATGTATGTTTGTATGTATGAATGTTTGAATGTATTTATTGATGTATGGCTGTATATAAGTTTATTTGTGTGACTATATGTATGTATGACTATATGTATGTATGTTTGTATGTATGTTTAAATGTATTTAAGTGTGTATGATTGTATGTTTCTATGATTATATATATAACTTTGTATGTATAACAGTATTTATGTTTGAATGTATTTATGTATGTATGTTTGTATGTATGAATATTTGAATGTATTTATGGGTGTATAGCTGTATCTATGTTTGCTTGTGTGATTATATGTATGTATGACTATTTGTATGACTGTATGTATGACTATATGTATGTACGTACCTTAGTACATATGCATGTATGTATGTTTGTGTGTATATGTGTATGTATGTATACATGTATGTATGACTGTATGTTTGACTATATGTTTGTAAGTTTTAATATACGTATGTGTGACTGTATGTATTTTTGTTTGTATGTATGTTTGAAAGAATTTGTGTCTGGCTGTATGTTTGTTTGTATGACTATATGTATGACTATACGTATAAATGACTGTATGTATGACTGTATGTATCTTTGTTTGTATGTTTGTATGTATGGATGTTTGAATGTATTTATCTATGACTGTATGTATGTTTGTATGTTTGTATGTATGACTATTTGCATGACTATATGTATGTATGACTGTATGTATGACTGTATGTATGACTATATGTATCGACGTATGTATGTATGTATGTATGTATGTATGTATGTATGTATGTATGTATGTATGTATGTATGTATGTATGTATGTATGTATGTATGTATGTATGTATGTATGTATGTATGTATGTATGTATGTATGTATGTATGTATGTATGTATGACTATATGTACGTACTTACGTGCGTATGTATGTATGTATGTACATAAGTACGTACATATGCATGTTTGTACGTATATATGTATGCATGTTTGTTTGTCTGTTTGTTTTCTATTGACTTTTAAATCTGTTAAGACTTATTGAGGCCTTTTGAGTCGGGAGAGGGGCTCCTTTTAAATGTGAAGTGCTTTGACTTAGGAAACATAGCTTAACCTAAACCGACGGAATCAATGTGTCAACGAAAGAGATCAAATCTACGTGCTTGTTGTTGTTGTTCGTTTGTTTGTTTGTTTGTTTAATATTCCCCAAACTTGCTCCTCCGGGATGGCTGGTGATTTAATGCATTTATTTCATTCTCTTTGTTGGAAATCTTTCAACATTAAAAATGTTCGTTTTCCAGGCAACAAAATAGATTTGACATTCTAAATCATAGAAGTTCGCAATGTAGAAGTAATTTAAATAAATTCAGTTATTTAGATTAGTTTAAACCACCGAGAGAAGAAATAATAATAACAACAACAACAACAACAACAAAAACGGTCATCTCTGCTCTAAATTTGATTTTGAAGTAAGCATGCTGGTAGCCTTAACTGCTTGTTGTCAGCAGAGATCAATCTTGACTCTAAACCCATTATCTCTCTGTAACGCTTTTTGACGCCCCCAAGGTAAACAATTACGGAAACATTGTGTAAAAAGAAGCAATTTCTTCATTTTTACACAATGTTTTCTTACGAGAAAGTTGAAAAAATCTTAAAACACTTTTAATTGTCGTCTGCAACACCTTTCGATTCTGGCCAGTCTAAAATTTTTGCCATCTATTAAAGGATTAATCCACGAACCCAGTACACTCCTGTGCTACCAACAATTCTTTTTACAGAGTTCGTGTCCACCGTATGCTCGCTTAGTCTAAATCAACGTTCTTTAACCCATTCCAACTCAATCCCTCCTTTTTACGCCCTTCAAGAAAAAAGCTTTGGAAAACATTGTGGAAAATGAAGAAATTGCTTGTATCAAGCAATTTCTTCATTATCCACAATGTTTTCTATCCAAAAAGGTGAAAAAATTCAAGATTCCATCAACTTGAAATCGTAGTATGCATCTTCTTTCAATTTGGACCAGTCTAAAATTTTGTCAAGTGGGAATGGGTTAAATCGATGGATCGCTTCTGTCGATCAAATCGTCATTTGGCCAATCAATTAATTCATTTAGAACGAAAATGAACTTTGAATTCCGTCATTTATGTTTAGAATTTTGTTTGTAAAGAGACTTTAACGTCTTATTTAAGACAAAGTTACGACGTGTATGTCGCCAGCTAGCCATCGTATATATTTGTTACATGTTACTGACTATAAACTTTTGAGATCCATCCGTTTAACCTATATCCAGATGGCAAACTTTTAGACTGTTCCAAATTGAAAGGAGTTGGTGACGCCAATTTAAAGTTTATGATTTTTTTCACTTTTGTGTTAAAGTCTTTGTGGATTACAAAGAAATTGCTTGTAACAAGCATTTTTTTTTTCATTTCCTACTGTGTTTTCTATATTTCTTTCTCGGGGGGGGGGCGGGGGTCCAAAATTCTAAAAGCAATACTGAGTGGGAGTGGGCTTATAACTCAGTCGAACTTCCTGTTGAAGGTAAGAAGATTGAGGTCAGACGGAGGTCAGATAGAAGCCAGACGGAGGTCAGTCGGAGGTCAAATAGAGGCCAGACGGAGGCCAGATTGAGGCCAGACGGAGATCAGATGGAGGTCAGATGACGTGATCAGCGTTCCGTCCATCGTAATTTTTTTCTGATTTACCGAGAAATGTAATAAAATACCTCGTAGTAATAGCATCTTAATTGAAAAAGTCAGTAAATTCGAGCCAATGGTAAACATAAGAAATGGTTCACAAAATGTTGTTTTTCCTATTGTTTAAAAAACAAATTACTTTGTATTGATCGGAATTGAGTGGCGACATAGCTTTAATGGACCAAAAACCACGAGTAAATTAAACTGACCACATACTGACCGGTGTAGCGAAGATAATTAACACGATTTATTTCCATTTAGTACTTCTAATCAAAGTGAAAATATAAATAAAACTGTATTTGGGGAATTTAGTTTTGTAATAAAAACATACGGCTCACCCTTTCCTCTAATAAAAATGTCTTGAATACAAATTTTAGGCGAAACCCTTTAACCTAAATACCTTTAGTACCATCTTATTAAGTTTGTTCAATACACGTGGCGGATCCAAAAATTAAAGAGTCTGCTGAAACCAACAGGGTTCAAGTTTGAAATACATATGTACTCTTTTTACCGTAACGATTGTAAAATGGGATTATAAAATAACATAACATAACATAATATAGCTTAATTCAGAGAATCGACATGAACACGTAAGGTTCGTCGTCGAACATACATGCATAATTAAAAACATACATGAGTATGGACAACAATATAGAAATTCTGAAAATGAAATTGCTCCGTGCTGAAATCAAGGAAAGTGTAGAATCTTACCAAAAACATTATCATAGGCACGCGACTTTGCTGTCATGACGTCATAATTGAACTTGGTCTCCTTTTTCTGTTTATATTTTACTATTTGTCCAAAATCATAAGCATGACTAACTGACAGATCACGATAGTCAATCAAAGAATCAAACAACCAATCAAATGTTTCATTATTTTTGGGCAGCATTTTCATTGGTTCGATGAGTGAAAAGTCGTAACTACTGCTTTTCCAACAAAGCGTCAGCTTAGATAGTTTAAGTTAACGGACATAATTTTGAGGTCTTCTTAGAGTTCATTGAGTGCATACTGCCATTTGAGGCTTAACCACAAAATCCATTGAATACCGCCCCCCCCCCCCCTTAAAGGTATGTCTTATATATTTCGGGAATGTTGCAAACTCAGCCTGCAAGTTCATTTCCTAGGTATTTTTTGCTCACTGGAGCATATTGTGTTCAAAATGAGTCTGATCAAAGTCTTCACTATGCGCACTACTTTGTATGGCCACATGAATTGACTTTATTTAAATTATACAGAACTACTTCAAAAAGACGCTATTTAACCCATTCCCAACAAATCCCGGTTTTTAAGCATCTCAAGAAAAAAGTTTCGGAAAACATTGTGGACAAATGAAATTAGAAAATGCGACTTATTTTGTAACAAGCAAATTCTTCAGTGTCCACTTAGTTTTCTATCCTACAGGGGAGACTTTCTAAATTCCACCAACTTGAAATTCAGCAACTTCTTTCAATTTGAACCAGTCTAAGATCTTATCAGGTTGTAATGGGTTGTTTCCTGGATAAGTGTAGTTCAGTGGGCGTGGCCAGCGGAGTCAGTGGGCGTGTCCAGCGATCCGTCGATTTCAATACATAGAATGTCATTATCCTCGATAAAATAAGTCTCATTTTCTAATTTCATTTGTGTGAAAATAAATTCGTTAGGATTATGATTAAACATTTCAACTCTTTAATGTTTTAATTCTATAATTGTGGCGTTGTTGTCTATTGACGATTTTTCTCAAAATTTTGTCCAGAGACCTACGTTGATTTATTCTTTTTGCAATTTGTGGTCAAATAAATTCTCGAGTCGCCTGATTGCGAAAGTTCTCTTGGTAGTTGGAATGGTTCCGGTTGATAACGCCATTTCCGGTTTACTTTTTACATAACCAATCTGCGGTTCTACTTTTTAAAAAAATCTAGTAATACGATGTTTTCTTTAGAGCTTTTAATGTATTGAGCTTTAAATGAAAACAGCCCATGTGATAGTTTCTCTTCTACGCTCATTGTTGCCCTTTATTTCCTACCTTATCTTGTATCATATATATTAATGAAGCCTATTAATATTTTCAAAATCCCGAAGGTATCTATCGGGGGATTAGGTTTTGATATGGTTATTGAGCCAATGTGGAATAAAATCCTCGAAACTCTTATATGTTAAAAAAAATTACAAAGGGCTTCTTGTCTAAAAACAAAATAATGACAATATATCGCCAAACACCTTCAACCGACGTTGCCATAGAGATACACCAATCGCAAGGTGGTGCAGGTGCTTATATTCAGATATTCGATCGGATATTCATTCCATTTCCCTTTCAGTAAAATGCATTACAGTCAAATAAGGCCAGTAGTATTTTACTAGCTGTCACGATATTTTATACAACTACAGTTCTTAATGTTGGCATGGTTGTGATATTTTCCCTTGCTGAAGTATAGCCCTGTAAATAAAATTGATAGTAGACAATATAGCCGCCGTCATAGCGCAGTCGGAAGCGCGTCAGACTCCTAATCTTTAATTATGGGATGTCATGGGTTAGATCCCCGGCGGCAGCACATATTCTTTCCGACATTTTTCTCTCACCAATGGGTGGATAATCGTAAACCTACGTGGGATAGCAGCTGGAGGCTAGGAAAGGGTGTAGTGGTAGTACTAGCGTGAGAAATATCAGGTATCCATTGTTAGGTTCTCCAGCCGCCGCTATATGACTGAAATACTGTTAAAAGCGGCGTTAAACCCCATTCAATCAATAGCAGACAATAGTACATCCGACATGACAAACAATGATTGTGACGTCGGGTAAAGTTGAAATTCATCGGGTTTTAGAAAATGATGAGATTGACAAATGATAAAACGCTTATCAAATAAGTCTTAACCTTCAAATGGCACAATCACATTAGTAATGGGATCGATTTCACACGATTGCAATAGTTTATCGTCAAGTTTGCTGTAAAGATAAGACCGAAAACTTCCTTATTGGTACTGATCCCAGAAATAACTTAACTCTTTCCTGTTTCGCAAAATTTCAGACCTGTCCAAATTCAGAGGTTTTGCAGACGAAAGTCAAAAGTGGATTTAATTTGAAAAATAACCATGCAGTAGGGTAAAAAATATTTTGGAAAATGAAGAAATTGCTTGTTACAAGCAATTTCTTCTTTTTCTACAATGTGTTCTCATTTATAAAATCACGGGGACGTAAAAACCAGAATTTGAACAGGAAAGGGTTAAATACGTTATCGAGTACTTGTAGATGACCAGAACATGATAAGATGTGAAGGATTTTAATTTTTGTGCTGTAATCTTGAGGTTTGAAGTTTAATGGCAAGTTTGACAAATGAATTGACCGTCAAAATTACTGAAAAATTGAGGTGATTGTGTTGGTAAGTTGTGATTTTTGTCTCGACTTACGGTTGTCACGACATCATCGACGTTCCTAAGACACAGAAGAGCTGCTCGGTCCACGTTTAGTGCATGGCTTTAACTACTTATTAATTAATCATGGTTTTGTGTATTTTTATGAAATTTAGTACATGAGTTAAAATTGTTTGTTTGTTTGTATGAATGGGGTTTTACGCCGCTTTCGACAATCTTTCAGTTATATCGCGGCGGCTGGAGCACCTAGCAATGAATTCCTGGTATTTCTCACACCAGTACCACCACCACATCCTTTCCTAGCCTCCAGCTGCTATCCAGTACATGAGTTAATAACAGATTTTCTGTTAAGACGAAAGAGTTCGCATCTTCACACGCTAAACATTCTTTGAGCTATGGCGATAGTCCACAAATTTATGAAACACCCCTTTTACACGTAAATCTAATTCACGTTCGTGATAAATTAAAAAAAAAAGTGTGCACTTTTATACGTTTTGGTTCACTTCCGTCCGTTGACTGATTGTTTGTATCTACACAATTTCGAACAAGCTCGATATTGGGCCATGTTGAATCAAACTGTTCCACTATGTCAAATTTAGAATAGCCAAGGATACCATGGGCAAAATGGATATCTGATAACTTGGGAAAAATCAACGTAACGAGATCAAATCTTAAAAAAATCCCCCGAATCTTGCTTTAACCCATCTGTCATTTTGCCAAAGACAAATATTTGCACATAGTTTCGAGACATTTTGGCTCAAATGTCTCGAAACTTTGTCCCAAAATTGTCTTTAGTAAGATCAAAAGATGGGTCAGTTAAGGTCAAAAAGCATGTTGAGTTATGAACATAACAGGCAACTCCTTAGATTGAGTAATAAGATACGAAGTATTTGAACGTGTCGCTGTTTTTCCATGCTAATTTTTAAAGAGTGATATCGCGGAAAGTTTCTCATTCAGATGAAATATTTCTGAAATTGACCTTTCCACTGTTGGTCTGATTTAAAAGTAAAAAAAGATGAGCGACTGTTGGTCTGATTTAAAAGTAAAAAAAGATGAACGACATACATTAGATAGACTTTTATCAAATTCGCTTCGTGAAATATTTGGACACTACCTTAAAATACGGGAAAACGTAAAAAGAATAGAGGTAGGACATTTACCGTCTTATCACAACTTTGTAGGCAGATGGAGGCTCGGAAAGGATTACAGTGGTAGCACTGATGTGAGAAAAACCAGGGTGCTCCATCCGCCGAGATAAGACCGAAATACTGTTAAAAAAGTTACTAACCCACATAGAAATGTGTAGAACCGATTTTTACAAAAAACTGACGCTACACTCGAGGCCTTAACAGCTTCGCAGAGCGCCTCATATACACACTCAGAAGATCGTCAGTGCAAAACACTGTAATTCAACACTAAAGTTCTGAATAAAGCAGCCTGAAAAGAAATCGGTCCCTCAGTGACGTAAAACAGTCAACAGCACGTTCATAAGTTTACTTTTGATATCTATTCATTGTTCAAATATTTTACTGAAAAGAATTTGGGAGTTTTTTCGATGTTCAAAAATATTTGAACATTTGAACCAAACCTACTTACGATTCTTCTGTAGATAAGAGCCAACGACTTTTATTAAATGCTGTAAAAAAAAAGCTGGAAATTGGACTCACGACCCCAGGATTTACAGCACAGGGTTTCCCGAACGTCAGCATATAAAAGAGTATCCTACACTGTGCCCACTTCAAATTACCAACCTAGTAACCTATAAAGGCGATTACCCAGTTTTAGTACCTAAATAATTATTTAAAATGTAGATCAAGCGATTATCCTACCCACAGACGGTCTGGAGACGTCGAAAATAATTTCACTTATTGTAATCCTTCCCTCCACACTATATATCGTCGGTGTTCTACGAAAACCTCGCAAATGCAGATTATTACAAGCTGTATTTACGAGGTTTCCGTATAACACCATCGATATAATGTAATAAATGTAGCTTAATATTTCAGGGGTGATGAATGCGAAACGAATGTAACTTCACATACTGCTGTATCTGTTGTCACCTAGAGGTATTAAAACAATACGTCTTAATAAAGCTGTAGTTACGATATTCTGCACGCCCAACGACAAATACTTGTACAAGATGTTTTAAAAGCTATACCACATTATCCCTTATTTCTACTTATTTATGAAAAAGAGATGTCGAAAATATTGTGACAAAAGGATATTTTGCATATCACAGAAAATTTCAACTTTTATCATCATGTGTTTTATCCTTTAGGCAAGTTTCCCTTTATTTTACACTCTTCTGAGTGTGGTCCAGAGCGTCTTGAACTTGGACCATTAGGAAATATGGCCGTCTGGTAATAAATTAAAGGAAATACTACTTCTACTACTACTAATATAAGACTCGTCAGAGACGGATTATGATCCCTAAATATAGCAATGTCACAAAAAATATGAAAAACGGGAAAAGGGGTTCGGACGGACGGACAGACGAAGCGGCAGCAATATTCTCGCCCTTCTCCAGACAAACTTAATTTGTCTGCCTCGATGGTTGAGTGGTATAGGTACTTGACTCGTGATCTGAAGGTCACGGGTTCGAGCCCAACCGTCACCGAGGTGTGTTCATGGGCAAGACACTTAATAGCCAGCCTCAGTTTACCCAGCTGTAGAAGTGGGTAGCAGTGGGGTTAAGCCACTGCCTCTCTTTCAGGGACGTGAAAACGTCTGGTTTGTGTGTTCGAGAGCGACTCTATAAGCTTAAAGCTTTCGTCGCAATCGAACTAAAATAAATTGGTATAAACTAAACTTAATTTTAAGAACAACCTTGAGCTTAAACCTTGTCCTTTTAGCTATCTGAAAATTGTTTCAAATGGCACATTTACTCATGATAGAGAACAATTGTGCAAAGTTTTATTGATATTCACCCATAATTTTAGGAGCTATACTCCGGGCATGCTTAATTTTAGTGTTTGACCTTGAGCTATGAACTTGACCTTGGAGCTAACTGAATATTTCTTTCAAATAGTATATCTACACATGAGAGAGAACAATTATGCCAAGTTACATGTATGTTGAAATCCATCCATAATTGAAGGAGCTATGCTCTGGATACACTCAATTTTAATGTTTGTCCTTGAACATCCAAAAACCGGGAAAATGCGTCTGTGCAATATCATAAGGAATTCACATGTGAAGTTTCACCCAATTTGGCCCAAGGGTTGTGGAGAAATCGATGCGGACAGACGGAAGGACGCGACGGGCAGACGAAGCGGTGATTATAAAAAGAGCAGTGCTCCCTTTCAACCGGGCAATATTATAGTGAAATATCAAAGATTGATCCCTATCCAGTTATAACCAAGTTATTACAATATCTCCTCTAACCTGATAACACGGGAAAGGGGCTCCTTTTAACGCGCGTGATAATTGAACACCATCACACGTACACTTCTGAAAAATACACTTAGGTAAAAACTATCAAGTTATCTTTTCAGAGTTTTTTTTCCCGAATGAGCTCCACAAATTCTTGAACTTTTCAAGTTGGTAACTTAAAAAATCAGAGGTATGTCCTAGACAAAATTTCAGTCGGTAAAAAAAAGAAAGGGAAATAACGAAAGAATTGAATAAGCCAAAGTTGTATTTTTGTAAAATCCGGTTCTTCTAACTGGGAGCAAAGCAGCTATGAAGTTGCATATTGATTGCTACAAGATACTCCATGCAGAATGGAAACAAAGGTATATAACTCCTGGGTACTACATTTCTTTCTGGGGATCCATTCAACCATGTGGCTTTAACCCATTCCCACTAGGTGAATTTTTTATCAGTCCAAATTGAAATAAGTTGCAGACGACAATTTCAAGTTGTTGAAATTTATCAAATCTTTGTCTCTCAGGGTAGTAACAAGCAATTTCTTCATTTTCCACATTGTTTTCCAAAACTACTTTCATTGGGGCGTAAAAAGGCGGGATTGTGATGGAATGAGTTAAATTTATAACTTCTTGATAGGTAAAAAGGGATATAACTCAAAAAATTGAGAGAGCAATAATGTACTGTCCTTCTCCTGTCATTCCAGGTTTTAAATTGACATCTATCATTCACACATTATGCTCATCGAAAGAAATGATCTAACAAACAAAGGGAAATAACTCACAAAACAAGCAAGCCAGCTTTACAGTAATTGTGTGGTCTATCCATCTATGGAATTTTGATTGTAAGCTACTAAACTTTCGAATACGTGCTCCGGACAAAATAAAAGTCTAAAAAAAACAAACAAAAAAAAAAAAAAAAAACAAAAAAAACGGGAAAACACAAGTTTGATTAACCCATTCCCATTCGATGAGATTTTAGTCTGCTCCAGTTGAAATATTGTGGAAAATGAAGAAATTGTTATTTCTTCATTTTCCACAATGTTTTTGAAAGTTTTCTTTCTTTTTCTTTTTGAAAGGGGGGGGGGGCAAAAGCGTCATAGTGTGGGAATGGGTTAACAGTTTTTCTCTTAATAAGATATATGTTCCAAAGAAATTTCAAATTGATATAGACTTATACTTCGCACAAACAGCAAAGGAAAATAACTAAAAAAATTCGGCAATTAACAATTACCAATGACCTGTGGGTAACTTTTGTCAGATTCTTTCGTAGAATCCGACCCGGTTGAAAAATTCAAGGCTTTTAAAGGCGGGTCTATGTGGTATACAATCAAAATTCGAAATACATGTATTTTCCCAGAAAAAAATACCTTTATGACAAGTAAATTTAGGCCGGTGGAGCGAATAAAGCTCTCGAGCGCCTCGAGTTTTATGAAAATTTCTGTAAACAATTCTAGAAAATATATTCTCTATAATTAGATGGTTGGGTGATATTTTGAGTGATTATCTGTCCTTTTTAGCCTCTTTTTACCCTTTCCTGTTTTTCAAGATTATACACCAGTCCCAATGCAAGGAAGTTGCATACGACAATGAAAATTGAAAAATAAAGGACCTATAAAATAGAAAATGTTGTGGAAAAGAAGAAATTGCTTATTACAAGCAATTTATTCTTTTCCACAATGTTTTCTCAAGTATAAACTACCGTAGCGTAAAATCCCGGGTTTGTAGAGGAAAGGGTTAACCGATCTTAATGTGCAGATTGTGTAGTGCTATGTAAAGTTATGAGGTCTTGTGGAACGATATAAGAGAGCTTTGACCTCCAAAAAACCACAACAATCGCGGCTTTGTGATCAAAGGGGAGAGCTGAGTTTTATTCCATCTATTACTCAATTGCATTAACAAAAACACGACTTAAAGGAAACACGGTCAAACAATAGTACGTTTCCTCATCTATTTATTTCTTTGAACACTATGTTAATATAACAAAATTGATTTTGAACGCGACGTATGTCTAGTTTACAAAGATCCAAATCAGTGCTGAAAGTACAATCTTACCCGAAATTTGTCATCCGTCATTCTCTACAGGCGTAAATATTTGACGGATCTCCAATCAAACAGTCGATTGACCAATCAAATCACTGATTTAGACCGAAAATGAACTTTTAACTCAGACATTTTTGGTAAGGTTCTGTGTTGGTTTAGCGACTTGTAACTTGTAATGTCGTAACTATAGATTATTCAAACTGTTGTTACGACGATTAGGTTGCCAACCAACCATTTAAGACATTATGCAAAAATTAAAATGCGCACTTAAATTGCTATTTGATACCAACAATCACATTCCAAATTGTTTCTGAAGTGAAAACTATATCTGCGTACAATAAAGTTATTATGTTACGATAGAGATACAACAGCTTACATAGACCTATTTGCTTTGAGCTGCAGTGAAATTTTTTGATATTTCACGAGACCGAAAGTTTTACACTGTCAGATACGGATTTTTTTCTGACGAGTTCGATTTTGTCAGTGTTGAATGTATATATATCTACTAGATCTATTTATAGGTGTATAATAAGGACAAATAAGTAATAGATATGGAAAGAACATAGTGAGAAAAGTAGAAATTGTTTTTCGGGAAATATCAACAAATATTTTCTACCTTATTTTCTTATGTGCGACAAAATTTGAGGCGATAAGGTTATGGTTATTCAAGTTAATATATACGAGGTCACCCTCTGAGAACACCCACGACTTAAGACTGATTTCCAAATATGGATTAACGTCTGCGGAGGGATAAACGTAATCTTATTAACTTTTGAACTGTCAAATTGTTCACGCTACTACAATCGTAAATGACAAGTTATTATGTGGTCTTAAAATCCTTCACCAATACGGTAATCTGACCTATCAGGCTAATAAAAACTATATTGGTACTTCGTAAAACAAACGCGAACTGTCGAACTAAAGGGGTCTTTGTGGAACTAAAATATTTCAATCTAAATAGGCCTGCAGGCAGAAAGTGGGTGGTAGATTGATTAACTGACTGACCGATCGACCGACCGGTTGGTTGGCTGATTGATTGATTGGTTGATTGATTGGTTGATTGATTGATTGATTGAAAGATCGATTGATTGAATGTCAACAATGTAACCGCGGAAGATTTAACCCTTTCCCGTTTTTCAAAATTTTAGACTTGTCCAAATTCAAAGATTTTGCAGACGAAAACTTAAAGTAGGCTTAATTGGAAAAAATAACCATTCAGTAGGATAGAAAATATTGTGGGAAAAGAAGAAATTGCTTGTTACAAGCAATTTCTTCTTTTCTCACAATATTTTCTCAAGTTCAAAATCACAGGGACGTACAAACAAGGGATTGTACAGGAAAAGGTTAAGAGAGGTACATGTATCAGACTACAGGTATTTAATTAGGGACACAAACAGACATATAAACATACCTGAATTTGTCTTTAACCCATAACCAGATGACAAAAAATATTTTAGATTCAAATTCAAAAATTTCATAGACGACATTTTTTGTTTTGATTTTAAACTTGTTTGTCTTTAAGGTAAAAAACATTGTGGATAATGAAGAAATTGCCTGTTACAAGCTACTACAAAAAAATTCTTGATATTTTACAGTGTTTTCCAAAGTTTTTTCTTCTTTGAGGCGTACAAGAGAGCTTCTTTGTGGAAATGGATGAAAAAAAGGTATTTTTCTCTTCACAAATTTAAACTTAGTCGAAACTAATACACCGTAGCGTGACTCCAGTAAGAGACTTTCGCATGTTTCCCGTTGTCGCATGAAAACTGTCTGATGCGTTCATTGCTTTTGTTTGTAAGAATATAAGCGTAAATACTAGAGAAAATTTCACTTTCTTCATCTCTTAATCCTTTCCTGTTCAGTCCCTGGTTTTAAGGTCCCTATGGTTTTATGATAGAGAAAACATTGTAGGAAAAGAAGAAATTGCTTGTAACAAGCAAATCCTCCTTTTTCCACAAAATTTTTACTCTACTGGTTATTATTCAAATTAAATTCAAATTTTCGTCTGCAAAACCGTTGAATTTGGACAGGTCAAAAATTTTGAAAAAACATGAATGGGTTAAAAAATCACAATATCACAAAGCCATCTTTGCCTAATTGTTATACATAGAGTCTAACAAAAATATCAGGTAAGATCTGCTTAGTTGAGTGTTGAATTAAAACATGCCAGTTATGTTACAGAGATATAAACTGGTGCTCTTAAAATGTCTTGTTCCCGAAATAAGACCTTGACAATAATTCAAGTACTGCAAAATAAAAAAGAAGAATAAAGCGGTGTTTTAAGTCAGATTGACTCATCGAATGGGGTTAAACGCCACTTTAAACAGTATTTAGTCATATCGCAGCGGTGGGAGCACCTAACCACGGATTCCTGGTATTTCTCACACCAGTACTGCCACTTTATTCTTTCCTTGCCCCCAGCTAATCATCCCACCAATGTTAACGATTATCCACCCGTTGGTGATGGATAAATGTCGTAAAGGATATTCACCGGGGCAAGAGACCTTGACTGGTGAACCAGTCCCATCTACGCTGCTCTCCGATATTGTATCGCCAGATTAGGACAGGCTCGCCAGTCAACAAGAGACCAAACCCGAAACCCCATGACTAGTAGTCCTACGCGCTACCACTGCCCTATGGACGCTGCCAGCTCTGGTTACAAATCTGGACTGTGGTGATTTTAGACCAACATGTTTCTCTATAGTTAGCTGCTGTTTGATCAGATTAGAATTATGACAACTCGTTGTTTGTAAAAGAGAGATTATGAAAATTTGATTGTACCCTCGTAACTCGACTTGTTCCCGATATTTCAATGTTTGAGCCATTATACGAAATGGGATTATATTCGAAGTTTGCGTAACACATATGTGAGAAATATTGTATCTAGTGAAAACCATTTAGTGGTTATATTTTCTAAAGTAGAGCCAAAACGAAGATATCTACAGAAGATTTTATTTCGAAAATAGACATTTTCTTATCCGGACGAATTTTCGGTATTTCCTACACTTTTTAAGTGTCGTCTTTTATGTTCGAGCGAATTTTCTTTTATTCATTTTTTTCAAAATCGCTACCGTTTTTAAAATGACCGCCATTTTATTCCGTAATTAGATATTTCTTTGTCCGCACGAATTCCCAGTAACCATGACTTTGATGAAACACAATAATTCGCTATCATCTGTAATTGTTTAAGCGAAACTTCTTTTTTTTCGAGATGGATGCTTGTCTTTCTCTCTGTGTCTTTCTCTTCTTTCTCTCTCTTTCGTTCCCTCTCTTCTCTTCTCACACACACACACACACACTTCTCTTCTTTCGCTTCGTCCCTCTGCTCTCTCTCTCCAAATCCCTCTCTGTCTCACCATCACCATCTGCCTCTTTCTCTTCGGAATTCCTGGCGGTCTCTTTAGAAGTAACCGTTAGAGGATTGCTGGTGATATATCTTATTATCAATAAATAAACTGGTAAAGATAAAATTGGTATTCTTTATCTATTTGCGTCTTTTAATTTGTTTTTAATAAAACTCAAAGTAAATACCATTATTGTTGACTGGCAAGTCAGATGTCACTTTCATTTATACACTCCCAAAAAAGACACAAAGCCTTGAGTGAAAGTTGACAAATGAAGAATTAGAAAACGTTTTTGAAGCTCACAGATATTTGATAAGATTGTTTTATCTTTCAATTGAAGTACATGTATTGTTCTTGTCTATACTCGGTCGTTTGAAAATACTCAGCAACTTATTTTATTTAAACCTTTCCTACTTTGCGTAAATTTAGACCTGTTCAAATTCAAAGGTTCTGTAGAAAAAATAAGAGTGGATTTAATTAATGAAATAACTATTCAGAAGGGTAGAAATTATTGTGGAAAAAGCAGAAATTGCTTGTTACATGCAATTTCCTCTTTTTCTGCAATCTTTTTCTCAATTATAAAATCACAGGGACACGAAAACCAAGGATTGTGTGGGTAAAGGGTAAATGGACAGACACACGTGAAGTGCGCTGAAAGTATTTCGTTAGTTGACTTCTAGACAAAATATTTTGTAGTTACGATGTTCATTTTAACAAAGGGAGTGTGTGGTAGATAAATTCCTGTGTAGTTATTTCTGTATATTGACTTTTCGAAAAGTTAAATACATTTTTGTACTTTCTTATGAATCCCGCGTTATCACTTTCCGTTGATATCTAACTTAGAAACACAATAAATGTATTAATTTATCTTTTTTTCTTAACTAGTAGAAACTTGTTTTGAAATTATTCTGCACACTGATCGTCAGAAAACCTATTTGTATCAGTCTGAAACGAAATCTAGTCCTGTAAAAAGGTCTGTTTCACTGACCCTAGGCCGCTGACTTTTTCAAACGCCCCTTGTACTTAGAACATTCCATTCAGAGGTAAGTATCATAATTTGCCCTGCATTTAGCCAACCTTCACTTTTTCGGAAGCATCTTTTGCCCCCCCCCCCCCCCAAAAAAAAAAAAATCCATGGAAGTTCCATTTAGGGTGCAAAAAATAATGTTGGGTGACAGCTAGGCCCTACTGATACATCCCCGCTTTTTCTTCCACATGCGTTTCATTTAAAAGTAGGCCTACTGTGATCTGTTGAGAATTGGCCCCGTCTTACGTAGATTTTGAGCAAATTCCAACTAAGACACTCGCAGGAAACAAGTTCTTATCCCATTACCGGACGACAAAATATTAGACTGGTCTAAATTAAAGATGTCGTATACGATAAATTTTAGTTGACGAAACTTAAATTTTGGGGGAATTTCTTCATTTTCCACAGAGTCTTTCAATGCGTTTTTAGGGGGGGGGGGCTTTTTTGGGGGGGTCAAAAGGAGTAACTGCGTTGGAATTAAGTAGAATTCATCTGTGTTAAGGATTTTGAAACATCAAATAGCGCCTCTAAATCATTCGGCGAGATCCTGCACTTTGGTCGAAGTTATTCCCATCACACCCCACATCTAAGCGGGCTACGAACGTTTTACTTATTCGAGAAATTGATTATCCCGATATTCCTTAAATCCTGAGATTCGTCGTTGTCGTTCTAAAACCTCGTAACTAGAGCTTGAATCGAACTGTCGTTACCACAACGACCGGATATATTGCTTGACAATGTCTAAGGGAGGTATTCTGTCCTTAATCGATGGTCATTTATTTTCGAGTTACTTCCCTTCAGTCTCTATGATCGAATATACCGACCGTAATGGAATGGATGTTCACGTTTATCTGTTAGTCAAACGAATTTCAATCAGGTTATGAACTTGAACTAGATCAACTTAGTTTATTTCACATTAAAAAATGATACATTTTGAATAGAAACCCTAAATATACACATGTAAAATTATTTCGCTCCGTATGATAAACAGAGATTTTATCCAACCAGATGTCTTCTTACAAAGAAATGGCCACATAGGATGGCTGGTTTCCTTTCAAGATTTTGTGGTAAAATTAAAGACTGGATTCAATGGTCATGGAGTTATTTGCTGTTTGTATGGTTTCTCCTCGTTATATTTGTTGTGTACATTCTTAGAGGGCCGCTGAAACTGAACGAAAACATGTCTTATGGTATGCATTTCTTATCCTCATGTAGTTGCACATCTTACCCCACCCATAAATGCACACTGCATGCAACGATCAAACTTATTCATCTTACGCTTTCTAAAGACATATCAGCATAACATCAGTCCATCATCTTTTAGATATACTACTGATACCATAATTATACATAATACTTTCTATGTGTGTTCTTTGATAATAACAAACGGACGAGGGAAAAGATAGAATTTTGGGTATACTTGAGTTTCCTATTTTCGAGCAGTCTCATTCATTGGATTGGTTTAATTTCTGCCTACTTGCAGTTGACTTCTGTAATACAAACAAATTGTAAAGTATAAGAACAGGGTTTGGAATTAGCACTTGCTAGCTTGCAAAATGCAAGTGAAAATCGGCAATTGCCAGTTACAAACACTAACTTGTTGCTTTGTTTTTGCGAGTTGAAATATTGTTGTAAACATCATGATCAGCCAATCTTGTGCTTTAAAGGAAATTACATGCGACGGTTATCAGAAAGACACTTGCCATTATTAGTTTTGTTTCTATTGCAAGTGTCTAGAAATCAAAAGTGATTCTACTACTTTCACTGAAGATTTCATGTCTCTTCAAGTGGAAATTGATAAAACATTATGGCAAAAGAAGAGATTGTTTTATGACATTAATTTTTTTCCTGCATTGTTCCTTCTCCATATAAGCACTTTCATTTTCCAACTTTGGATGGACTTATTTGGTAATTGTTGTTTGCAAATCTTTATGGATTTGAACAAATTTCTGTTTTGCAGAATGGGGGATAATGATTCATAATGATTCATTTCAACTAACCCTGATCAAAACATTAGGGATAGGACAACCAACTCCATGTTACATCATAAAATAACAGTATGGAAATTTAATTGTATCCTGTAAGAAATTCCTTGTTTCATTTCTACTAGTTGATGTTAACAGACAACACATGTCTTCATTTAAAAAGGGGGATAACTGATGGAAACTAGCGATCAATCGGGTAACTTCAATGTTTAGAACTATGACAGACGTCATGTTAGTTATGAAAAAAGATTTCCTTGTTTTGTAATCATATTTTAAATAGGTGTGCATTTTTGATGCTCCACAAAGACGCGATATGACATTTCAGGCGAATAAATACCGGCCCAAACAATTTTACCAGACAGGGAAATTTGACAAATTCTATTCTGATGTCCATGGGCTTACTCGATTTGGTTCTTCAAGTTTTAAATCAAGTGACTTCCAATAAATTGCCTAAGATACAGCGATGGCTCAGTTAATTGAGTACACCCTCATCCTTGTCAGTCCTCATCAGTCATCATGGAGATATTTTGGTAATCTGCTTGTGGATTCAATTTTTACCAAAGGATATTTTATATACTTTTTGCAAGAGTATCTATTCTTTTGTTGATCAAAACCTTTATCTGGTGACTTTTTTGAAAATTTCCGGTTCATTAATTCGTGATGTTTTTTTTCTAATCTTGGACGTTAATTTACATTCTGATCTGATTTTCCGGACGTTTTTCCTGATTGCTGGATGTAATATATAATGATGTCTGCTTATTGAGCCAAAGTCACAGTGTTGTGTAGCAAGAGTCTGGTTAGTGAATACTGTTCTTAACCCTTGTCATCCTGTATAAAATCCATTTTGGTATTTCATTTAAGTCAAAGGGCTGAAAGCACTTGTAGTACTTGTTGTTCAATAATCAAAATTTCTTTTGAAAATTAATTTCATAAACAACTCCAGAGGGATAAGTTCAAACAAGAGGTGTAGACCAAGATCACACTACACTTATGTGCCAAAACCAGGCAGGAATATTCCGGCTTCAGCATGACAAGGCTTAATAAGCACAGAACAAACAAGGATGTTTTGCTTTATCAATTGTACATGAATTCAAAAGGCAAGTAGGCCAGACAGGAGAATATTGGGCAAAGTAGGATTGTATTTGACAGCCATATGGGGTAAAATCAGAAAGCATCTAATTGCTCTGGTTACATCGGACGGGGAGTAAAAATGATAGGATATGCCTTAATTACATCAAAATTGTATTATAAATGCATACAAGACAATTTTGAAAATGACAAATAAGCTTTTTACATTACCGTTGTATTATCTTTTGAAGTGGCCGATATTAACTGAGATCGCACAAATTCTTGTGATGACAAACACTCGATCTGGTCCAATTTGGAAATAAACCTCCCCTCCAAGATCAACATGAATCCCCGTAACATGGGCTAGACCAGGGATCTGCCTAGAAATCAAATTCTTGGAGACAAATGGCTCATTGGGTTGGAAAAAGTCGGCTATTTCAGAAAATATTTGGCCCTATGAACAAACTTTCAATATTCTCATTAATCATAGGGTTTCCAGCCAGCATTTATAACATGTATTAAAGGGTTAGTTAACCTTTTGGACTGCCAAACTCTTATGCAGGGCTCTGCAGAGTGGGCGACTCAGGCGAAAAAATCGCCTGGTTTCATAAAACTTCGCCTGATTTGCTGATCAAAGCAAAGTTGAAGTCGCCCGGAATTTTCGGGAAGTCGCCTGGATACGATAGGTGATAACCAAATCTGGCCCAGTGGCTATAAAAGTAGGGGACATGTTGCAATTATACAACTGCTGGTCGGAAGCCCTTTGATCGTAATTCAAGCGTGTATTGATAGTCGCGAGGCCAGCAGATTATCAGAAAGAGGGGTATTTTCTGGCAGCTAATAGCCAACATGCTAGCTTCATTCACACCTACGCTGATTGGTTTCGGCAATGCTTTGTATACTGTCGGAACCAGAAATCTTTATTTTAAATCCTTTACCTTCTTAAGTCTTAATTATTTCTGTAAATTAAGTTATCATCAGTCTACGAGATTTGTTGCTTACTTTCACATAATGAGAATAATGGCTGACATTTACGGACGCCGTGTCATTTACCAGAAGTCAAAATTTTGTTAAAAATTTGAAATCTTGATGAAAAACAATTCTGCCAAAAATCTACGTGGAGTAAATTCATTTTTCATTAGAATCCTTCAATTTGAATTATCTGCTTTAATTGTAACAAGTGAAGAAAATTATGGCAAACAATTCAAAGGCTGCTACGATCTTTTCCTGAGTATCTTGTTACAATACATTCTTTCCAAAAACTAAATTTCGCTTACTTGTGGTGGTAAAAATTCCTTTAAATAACATGTAATCCTATAAAATTGAGCAAATTATCCTGTGTTAACTTTAAACCTCTGCATGTACAGAGTCTGGTTTTGTGTACTCAGCAGTAACCCTTACCCTTTACATACTATAACTGACTTAATCAAAAAGGACCTTTTTTGACCAATTAATGACAATTTTTATCCATTTATATGTTATCAGGTAAAGTGGACAGTCTTAACTCATTACCACACAATCCCCCATTTTGACATCTTGAAACGCTTTTATGGGAAACTGTGGAAAAAGGAGGAAATGATTGCAGCAAGCAATTTATCTTTTTCCCACATGTTTCTACCCTCTTTGGCACATTTTTTCTTATTTAAGCTCACTTGGAAATGTCTTATTTAGCTTCTTTCATTTTGAACCAGTCTGAATTTTTTCTTCTGGTTATGGTTTGATTATATACATGTTGTTACAATAAAATCTTTTCTCATTTTCTGCTTCAAATAGGAACAATACTCATTTCATTCAGACCGCCTATACACTATTTGCATTTTTGATATATATGAATCTATTATGAAATATTGAAAAAAAAAATTCAGAATCCAACTCTTGAATTGTCAAACCTAAAAAAAGAAAAATACAAAAGTATTTGTTCACAGGAATAAGATCTTTATTGAGGACTGAAAGGATAAGCAGTATTTTCGATGTTTATTGCATAATACATAATATAAAATGCAATTACTTGGTTGTAAAGCTATTTGATTTTCTGATAGAAATGAGGAATACGCACTAAAACTTAATTTTTAACGCGATCCACTTCTCCTGAGAGTCTCACCACTTCTCCCCATTTTGAAAAACTTCTCCCAATTCTCAGACTAGTGAGAAGTGACTTCTCCCCAAATTCTGGGAGTCTGCAGAGCCCTGTTATTTGTTACTTTCCGATCACTAGTCTTAAGATTCAAAGGTGTACTGGTATAGATAGTGAAACCACTCATTTACTATCTACCCATTTTCTTTCGTATTTCATTTACTATCTTCAAATTTCAGAATACACAATAGCAGTGATCATGTCTCAATTGGTCAAAATTAGAAATTCTGGTTTAAAATTCTCCTCATACTGCAACCAGTAATATTTGAGTAGCTATGGGTATTTAAACTGCTTTTTTTAAACTGATTTTTTCGTGTTTCGACCAATGAAAATTCACAGATTTCTTGATGATCTGCAACTTCCGAGGGTGACAAGGTCGTAGAAGAGCCATTATAACCTGGCCCAGGCTTAGGAGAATCTATTTCATCATTTACCTGTACTTTTGTTTCCGAGGACACAGTAAAAATGGGGGAACCATACTGAAATTATTTTGGATCAGGCAAAATTGCCCCTAGACTGTCATGGAAGTCAGATTCTTGTCAACAGTGGTTTCACAATCTATACCGACATTACATTATCAGCGTGCCCTCGGGCTCACTCATTTTATTTTTTCTGTGCCATCTGATTTTTTTAGCCCCAATGGCGCAAGGTAGCATCCTGGACAGTGCATAATTGGGTCACTGAGGCACAAGCAATGTCATTAAGTAAAATCTTGAAAAAAAAATTGTTGGCGCTCAAGAGGCCACCATTGGAGCTTAATCAACCTTGAAGTAGGTCACATTGTTTGTCATGATGAAATCATGGATGTTAGAAATTGGTCACACTTTGGGTCATAAACAAGGTCACTAGGTCAAATCTGATAAAAGAAAAAAAAAATTGGTTGGCACACGAGAGGTCACCTTTTGAGCGAAATCAACCTTAAGATTATTTATTTTGGCACTCTAGAGGCAACATTTGATGCCAAATGAAAATTGATCACAATACTTGTCTTGATGAAACTAAAGTCAATTTCAAAATTGGGTAGCATGCTGTCATTAAACAAGGTCACAAGGTCAAATCTTCGAAAATCTAGGGAGATTTCTAAAAGCCACATTTGGCAAGTCGAGACAAGATCAAAATTGGTGAGAACGTTTGTCTTAACCCATTACAAGACAGCAAAATTTTAGATTGGTCAGAATTGAAAGGAGTTGCAGTTGACAACTGAAAAGTTACGAAATTTTGGATGTTTTCCTTAGCTTTATTCTAGGGGGAATCTGCCTGTGTCATAGTGCAGTCAGTAGCGCGTCAGACCCATAATCTTCAATCATGGGATGTCGATCCCCGGCTGTAGCACATATTCTTACCGACATTTGTTTCTCACCAATGGGTGGATAATTGTAAACCTAAGAAGGATAGCAGCTGGAGGCTAGGAAAGGATGGTTGTACTAGTGTGAGAAATACTAGGAATCCATTGTTAGGTTCTCCAGTCACCGCAATTTGACTGAAATACTGTTAAAAGCGGAGTTAAACCCCATTTAATCAATCAATCAATCTAGGGGAATCTGAAAGCATCAGTAGGAGTGGGTTACTCCAATCCCACACATCTATGGTTTTAGACACCGGTAAAGAAAAACTATTGGGAAAAGGAAGAAATTGCTGGTTAGAATGCAATTTCTTCCTTGTCCACAGCAACAGCCATAGCACAGAGGTAATGCTTTCGACTGAGTATGAGTATGTGAGTATGTCATGGAGAATCCAATAGAAAGAGTGAAGGGTAAATATGAATCCCAAATTGATCCATTGGTGTTCAGCTGTGTAGCTATAGGCCTCACAGTTCCCCAATACTTGTGAAAAACGGATGGCCTAATGTCAAACCACTGTATGTAACTGCTGAAAAATCTATACTGCCATTTAGTCAGAGTTTGGTGAACAGTAGCCTGTCTATCTCTCCCGTTGCCTTTGGCATTTAACGGAGCACTATTGTTTAGTGGAGAAGTCTCCTGTCTGAGAGCTTGGTTATTTCTGTTTAATGATGTACATTGGATTTGTGGTATATTGTGGAATCAATTTGTGGTATATTATAGTGGAATCAATTCGGAGATTTATAATCTGATGTACTTTACCAACAATTTGTTGTTGATTAACCCATTCCCACACAATGACCCTTTTAGATGTCCCACAAGAAAAACTTTTAGGGAAACATTGTGTAAAATGAAGAAACTGCTTGCAACAAGCAATTTCTTCATTTTTCACAATGTGTTCCATCCAGAAAGTTAAGAAAATCTAAAATTTCATCACCTTTAAATTGTCGTCTGCAATGTAATTAAAATTGAACCAGTCTAATTTTTGTTGTGTGGGAATGAGTTAAAACTATACAGGGACTGCTTGTGTATTAGTTTGCTGTATTTTTAGCTTCTGTGCTTTTGGGGAAAGTGTAAGGTATTGCTATAGCCGTGATGTTGTCAGCGTCAGCGTCAGTCAAAACCCTTTGTCTATTGAAATACATGTATTTCTGATATTACTGAACAAATTCACTGGATACTGGGAGTGTATTAACACTATCCAGAGAGCATTCTTTACCAACAAAGGGGTTAACTTTGGGGTTAATGCATTTTTGAACAAATTAACCCATTGCTACTCAACAAAATCTTAAACCGATCCAGATTAAACGAAGTTGCAGAACACAATTTAAAGTAGATGAAATTTTAAAATTCATTGACTTTCGTGACATAAATCATTGTGGACTATAGAAAAATTGCTTGAATCAAGCAATTTCTTTATTTTCCACAATGTTTTCCCAAGACATTTTTCTTGAGGGGCTTGGGGAATGAATTAAGCCCTTTTTTGACTTTTTCAAAGTTTTAACCACTACCAAGGACTTGAATAGCCCAGCAATGGTACCGGCATGCAGTTCTCAAGAGGAGTAAGCAAGATAAAAAGGATTTTTTTTGTGAAGAGTACAGTTGGTAATTAAAGGACAAACCATTTTCTAAGAGTGACACTTTTTTGCCGCCTCTAAGAATAAAAACTTAATAAAATGTCCTGGAAAATGAAGAAATTGCTTGTTACAAGCAATTACTTCGGTATCCACAATGTTTTCTACCCTAAAAAGGCAAAAAAAAATTAACACCATCAACTAAGAATAATCGTCTGCAACTTCTTTCAATTTGGACCAGCCTAGAATTTTGTCATCTGGTAATGGGTTAAGATTAGAAGACTGGTCTGGATGCTGGGTAATTTTCACAGATCATATGCATGTTATTGAAGTTTGTGATAAAAGTTTCAAAAATTGAAATATATACAGATAAAATGAATACTCAAACATTCTCAAACCCTTGTATTCTAGACAAAAGGGAGGAAAATGCATATTTGCAATTTGATGCAGGTGCAGGACTGATTCAGAATGATAAAAAATCATTTTACGTTTCATCATGTAGATTATCGTAAAATGTTTATCAGCTGTTATTAATGAGTTCAAGCAGCTCGTAATAATGATGTATTGATGTATTCTAATTGTCACCTATAATACTATAGGTTAACCCGTATTTTCCATATTCAACCAATCTCTGAAGTGATGTGAATATTTTACCCCATTTCTACACAATCCAGCTTCTTTATACCATAACCATACACTGACACTTTCTAGTGACCTAAAAATGTAATCATGGAAAACTTTTTGAGAAAAGGAGAAATTGCTTGTGACAAGCAATTTCTCCTTTTCTCACAATTTTTTCTACTTATTTGGCTCTTATTTTCGCTTTTTAGATCAATTGGAAAGGTCGACTGCAACTTATTTCAAATCGTGACAACTAATTTTCTTGTGTGGTGTAAAAAAGTGTCATTGTTTGGGAGTGGGTTAAGCAGGGAATTACACAAGATCACATTAATGCAAGCAAAGAGTTTGCTTGTAAAAAGCAATTAAAATTACTGGTAAAAAGCAATTTCTTCTTTTCTGAAAATCTTTTCTACCACATTTGACATTATTTTTCACAGTGTTTTCTACCCAAAAATAGAAAAAAATCTAAAACTACATAAACTTTAAAATGTCGCCTGTAACTCATTTGAGTTTGGACCAGTCTAAAATTTTGCTGTGTAATAGGTTAACATAACCCTGTACTTTAAATTTGCAGTTTGTAGGCAACTTCTTTCAACTTTGGACCATTCTAAAGTTTTATTGTGTAGTAATGGGTTAAGTAATTTCATCAATGAGAACTGCCAACACCTAGTCATCACCTGCAGCTGCTCTGCATCAATGTTTGGTCATATGACATACCTAGTCATGAAGTATTGGTAAAGTGATTAGTATTGTTATTTATTTCTATATCAGAGTCTTATTTATTGGATTATTTCAAGGATTAAACCATTACCAGATGACAAAAATTTAGACTAGTCCAAATTGAAAGAAGTTGCAGACAACAATTTTTAGTAGAAAACATTGTGGATAATGAAGAAATTGCTTTTAACAAGCAATTTCTTCATTTTCCACTATGTTTCCAAAGCAAATTTTTCTAAGGGATGTGAAAAAGTGTTTTGTGGGAATGGGTTAATTGCCTAACTGTTGTAAGTGTATGTACATAGTATAGACATTTAGAACAGTCTTGCGGTTCACCCTTGTTTTATCAGTTTGATTTTCCTGGTAATAAATCAAGCAATTTCTTTGTTTCCCTCAATACCTTTTACTGAGAAAGAAAAAAAGTTAAGATTTTTTGTTAACTTAATCCATTCCTATACGGCAAAGTTTTAGACTGGTCCAAATTGAGAGAAGTTGCAGATGATTTTTCAAATTGCACTAAAATTGGTACCAAACAAAGTTGAAAACATATTTTGGATAAGGAGAAGTTTTTCATGAATTTAATTCTTCAGGGTGTCAGAAAGGCTGTCTTTGTGTGGCAATAGGTTGAAATGTTCATCTGCAACTTCTTTCAATTTGGAGTCTAGTCCAAAATTTTTCATTGTATAATTGGTTAACAGCAGTACAATAACAAGTGAACAAATAAAATCACAGACTATTATTAATGAAAGGGAGATTATAACTAAACAGATTGTAAAAGGATTCATTCCATGAACTGATAGAGCCATTTAGCCTCTGTGATTTGAACTCATTCCAAGTGTTGAAACAGTTAATTTGGGACATCACACCTTCAGTTCACAAATATGCTGAATCTATTTCTTTGTAAGTATGTAACTGTTTATATTGATTGTGAATCCTTAACCCTTGTCATGCTGAACCCGGAATATTCCTGTTTTGCAGAGGTATAGACAAAGATCTTAGTCTATACCACCTGCTTGTCCATGTAGAGCCAGAGTTATTTACAAGATAATATTTCATAACAGATATCAACATAAAATTAGTACTTCTAGTCTTTTCAGACCTTTGATTTTAATGCAATTCTGAAGAGAATTTTTACTTAGAATGACAAGGATTATTGTTTATTGTATAGCAATTGTCTTCAACAGCTGCACAAAGTTCTTTTGATTGATTTTGAATCTGATTTATATTGGTGTAGAGGTGTTTTGGAGTTATGGCGGCTATTGTCAGTTGTTTGTGTTGGCCTGTCCATCTGTAAACTTACCTAATGTGATCATATCCTGTCCATTGCCCATGTGGTTTGTCCTTCATTCCTTGTCATTCCTTGTGTGGTAACAATTTTTTTAAATGACACCTTATCCTTATAGGGAGGTATCAATGTTTCTTAAACCTAAATAAGAAAAATTTGTAAAAGGGACCCTTAATACTTAAATTTGAGTCAGATATTGTCTTTGCGGTAATCTGATAGGCTTAAGGTGACCTTTTTTGGTTATATAGGAAAGGTTCAGCGGGATGCCAGGTTATTTTTAGATATCACAGAATTTGGTTGTCGATAGCGCATGACTTCATTTAAGAGATGAAGAGAATAATTTTTGATTTCATGGTGGTATGAACCGAAAAAACTGATCACACTGTATGAATACGCGAAAAATCGAGCGAAAATACCACAACTTTACAAATTTTGATACCTTTTTGTATGGCCTACATTCTGTCATATCAAATAGTTGGCGCAAAACTATGGTAAGTGTCTACATTCGTTTTAACACTTACGACAGTTTTGGACTAATCTTTACAGAATGTAAGACCGGCTAGCAAACATAACTCCTGATGACGTATTCATGACGTATTGATGACTGTGTTTGAGCAAATTCAAGCTGAATACGGGATTCCAACAGTTATACATGAATGTGACCCAATATTTGCTTGATGGCATTAAATTATCAGAAATGATGAGAATATTTTGTTTTTAGTGAGGAATAAACCCCAAATCTCTATCACACAAATGCATGAATCCATTATATGTACCTTGAAAAATTTAGTGTCACAAGTAAATTCTGACGGCAGCACTCATCCTTTCCGACTTTTTGTCTCTTACCAATGGGTCGCTAATTGTAGACCTATGTGGGATAGCAGCTGGAGGCTAAGAAAAAGATGTATTGGTAGTACTGGTGTGAGAAATACCAGGATTCCATTGTTAGGTGCTCCAGCCGTAGTGATATAACTGAAAGATTGTTGAAAGCAACATTAAACCCCATTCAAACAAACAAACAAAACAAGTATATTATTAAAACAAGAGGGCCGTTAGCCCTGGGGCGCTCACTTGAGATAAAGGGTCTTTTTCTTTCAACAGTCTAATTTCATGTTAAGGCTAGGATTATGAAACAAGTGGGCCACAATTACATATAAAGACTATGAACCTGGGGATCTAAATTACAAATTCCAAGGCTTTAGTGCTGATTTGAAAGAAGGAAAAAACTTTTTCCATGGGTTAAAATTTCAGAAATAAGAAAGAAGTCTGTGAACTGATGCTTCATGCCAATACCCCCCCCCCCCCCCCCCCCTGGGTCCGCCCCTGGAGACCCGAGGATCACGATTTTAGCTATTTTGTAAGAGATCAATATACTGATGCTTCATACAAAATATCAAGGCTCTACGCTTCCTGGGTCAGGAGGAGTAGATTTTTAAAGATTATTTTAAAATTTTACTTTTGTTGCCATGGCAACCAGAGTTTGTAATGGATTTCAATTCTTTTAGCTAATTTTGAAGGGGACCAACTAAGGAACATTTCTGCCAAATTTGGTTCAAATTGGGAGGAGATGTAGTTTAAAGAAATCGTTGACGGACGACGCACGACGGCCAGACGCCGGACAAAAGGGGATCACAATAGCTCACTTGAGCACTACCTGCTCAGGTGAGCTAAAAAGTAGTCCAAAAAAAGGAAAGGAGGTTTTCTGAACCTTGGTCAAAATAATTCTTTGTTTTCTTAACCCATTCCCACACAGTGATGCTGCTAAATGCCAACAAGAAAAAACCCTTAAAGAACAGTGAAGACAATGAAGAAATTGCTTATTACAAGCAATTTCTTTATCATCCACAATGTTTTCTAACCTAAAAGGCAAAAAGTTTCGAAACTCAATGAACTGTATAATGTCATCTGCGACTTCTTTCAATTTGGACCAGTCCAAGATTTTGATGTTTGGGAATGATTTAGAGAAGACCACAGGAATCAACTTGTCACCCTAGAATGATACATGTTGATGTTACATGCATCCTTTTCTATTCATTATAGTAATATGAGTTTACCAATTACCAGACAGCAAAATTTTAGACTGGTCCAAATTTAAAAGAGTTGCAGATGACAACTTAAAGTGATGAAAGTTTAGATTTTTCAACTTTTTTGGTAGAAAAAATTGTGTAAAATGATGAAATTGCTTGTTACATTTTTTTTTCTTGATGGGCGTCAGAAAGCATCATTGTGTGGGAATGGGTTAATTATATTTGGATAGATCCTGCCAACATTATAATTATAAACTGGCCCCAGTTAGCTCAGTAACAAATCATGCTCTCCATCCTGGAGTCGCATGTTAGAACCCTGGCTCAGCCAGCAATCTTTCCAACAGTAATTTTGACATGCAACTTTTGTCACTAATACTGTGCACTTTAGTTGGAGGTGCAAATGATGCTTGGATAGTAGTAATAATAGTTTATTGATATCTCATCTTTGATAGACAGCACATACACATATGACATAAAACATAACATATTATTAAAGCCACTTTTAAAAAGAGAGTTGTAAGAGACATCAAAGAAGCAAATAACACACAAACTGACATATAAATCAGATTTTGTTCATATATACTATAATAGATATTGCATTGCCAGAAATGTAGAGTCACACACGCCCCCATGTGTGCGCACACACGTTCACACACACACACACATGAAAATGCAAACTCATAAGTACAAATTCTCACACACATGTAGAAGAGAGACGCATACGTACATATGCACATAATTATAAAATCTCGAAGACAAACACATACATGAAAAAAAAACCATACACAAGTTTTCAAAAGTAAGAAATATATTTCAAAGCAGTTATCATTAAAACTGGAGATGATTTATTTTGATTGTGCATATTGATTATTGGCACCTTTAAGAGAAATCTAGATGGTTTAAGTTTTAAACTGAATTTAAAATCATTTACAAAGTAAAAACGATCTTTTGTTGAGTATTTGGTGACAGGTTTTGGCAGATATTCTTATCATTTTGTTGAATGTGATTATACAGGTGTGAGAGACGAAGAGGAAATTACTGTTAGGTGCACCAGTCAGTGTTATATAACTGTAATATTATTGAAACTCGTTTTAAACCCCCACACCATAATTCAAATAATAAAATATAAATGATATTTAAAGGGAGAAATTTACATGCACTATAAATTACATCACTGGTATACTAGTAAAGGTCAATGTTTGAAATCCATGGACTTTTGAGAAAAATAAGCATATTACCTATTACCACACAACAAAATTTTAGACTTGTCCAAATTGGAAGGAGCTGCAGACGACAATTTTAAGTTAATGAAATTTTAGATATTTCAACTTTCTGGATTGAAAACATTGTGTAAAATGAAGAAATTGCTTGTGACAAGCAATTTCTTTATTTTACACATTTTTCCCTGACTGTTTTTCTTTAGGGGAGTCAAAAAGCATCACTGTGTGGGAATGTGTTAACCCTTGTCATGCTGAATAACATCTTTTTCAGAATTGCATTAAAATAAAAGGACTGAAAGAACTAGTAGTACTAGTTGTCCAATAGTAATATTTCTTTTGAAAATTAATTCCATAAACATCTCTCGTTTGAAAAGGACAGACAGGTGTTGTAGACTAAGATCAGACTGCACTTAGGTGCAGGCTGATCTTTGTCTATACCTCCAGCCAAACCTTGAATATTCCGATTTCAGCATGACAAGGGTTAATGTTAGGTCTGCAGTGAGATTGTCCTATTCCAGATGTGCTAATGTTAAGTAATCCAATTTCCTAAAACATTTTAATTTCCGCAGCACTTGAGCATGTTAATAACTTAATGCAAAATCCTTATTGAGGAAACATTTAGTGGAAATACTTGTACTCTAGACATAAAGGCTGTTCTATCTATTCACTGAAACATAAATCTGAATTTTGCTAATAGTGTTTTTTAACCCATTCCCTCACAATGATGCTTTTGGATGCCCCTCAACTAAAACAATTAAGAAAACATTGTGTTTAATGAAGAGGTTGCTTGCAAAAAGCCATTTCTTCATTTTACACAATGTTTTCTTCCTAGAAAGTTGAAAAAACATCTAAAATTTCATACAATTAAGTTTGTTGTCTGCAACACCTTTCAAATTATACCAGTCTAAATTTTTTTTGTCCGCAAATGGCTCATAGACTGGTAATCTGGTAATTGATAACTACAATTCGAAACTTAGAAACAGTACAGGCAACATGTATAGAATTGTTAAAACTTGTAACTCAAAGGGTAGAAAACATTGGAGGAAAAAGAGAATTTGTACACCAGCAATTTCTTCAAAATGAAAAAATCATTATTTTTGATAGCTTTGAATAATTCTTTAGTGCATCAAATCACTGGATGGTGTTGTAAAGGGAAATTGGATAATTTTCAGTGTTTATTCTAGGGTTTTAAAAATGTGGGGGATTTCTAAGTCGACACAACTGAGAAATGTTGGTCCTGTGTAAATTTTTGTTGCAAGAAAATAAATACTGGAATAAGGATTGAGCTTCCCTCCAGATTTCTATTCTATGTCTTGCTTACTAGGTAATTATGGATATAATTGAATCAGCCAAGAATCGTTGTTTCTGTTAATATCATGACCTGTACTCTTCTTTTTATTCTGTCCGCTGTATGAACTCACTGATTTGGTATTGATTTTGGTTTGAAAGATTCATTGTATTTCAATGAGTGACAATGTTATTTATTAACCCATTCTACTATGATGATCCTTTTGGACGCCTCTCATGAAAAACAACTGAGAAAACATTGTGTGAAATGAAGAAATTGCTTGTCATTATTCACACTGTTTTCAAGAGCTTTGATCATGAAAGGCGTAAAAAAAACTGATTGTGTAGTAATGCGTTAGAAAAGAAGCTTGACTAAACATTGTGTTATAAAATAGAGTAATTGTTTGTATTATTTTTCCACAATGTTTTCTACCTCAAAAGAAAAGGTTTTAAAATTTTAGCAACCTAAAATTGTAGTCTGCAACTTTTTGCAATCATGACCAGGTAGAATTGTAGTCTGCAACTTCTGTCAATTTGGACTTAATCAACTTTTGGTATTTATATTTTCAGCTACTATGTTCCTCAACACCCTCACCCCAAAGTTTTATGTGGCCCTGACAGGGACTTCATCCTTAATATCAGGCCTTATACTTGTAAGTATTTATTGAACTCACCCTAAAGTTTTATGTGGCCCTCACAGGGACTTCATCCTTGATATAAGGCCTAATACTTGTAAGTATTCATTGAACTCACCCTTAATTTTTATGTGGCCCTCACAGGGACTTCATCCTTAATATCAAGCATTATACATGTAAGTATTCATTGAACTCACCCCAAAGTTTTATGTGGCCTTGACAGGGAATTCATCCTTAATGTCAGGCCTTATACTTGTAAGTACATGTATTTATTGAATTCACTCCAAGTTTTTGTGGCCCTAATCATTTGATTTCATTTGAACTTTATAAAAAGGATTCTTGAGTGTGTTCTTTCAAAACTTAGGACAATAGAAATTGCCAAAACATGCCAAACATGAACATTTGCAGATTCTCGGGTGAGTGATCCAGGGCCATCATGGCCCCCTATTTCAGTTTAGACCAGCCTATAATTTTGTTGTCTGGTAATGGGTTGAATATTCTTTGTTTCCAGGCAACACAATTTTTAGGCTATTTAATGCAAAAAGGTTAAAGAGTTAAAAACACTTTTTCCCTAAAAATAGTTTTCCCTGGGATTCTTTAACATGATGCTATCATCCAGACAAATTTGATTATTGGAATGGGATGTCGTTTCTTCTATATTTGGCAGACAAAACTACCAGATATAGCAACAATGACGTCAATTGTCTCACAAAAAAATGTCTTGCATGCAAAAGTTAATGTCTAAATTGGATTAGCCCATAAAAGATATAGTAGTAGTAATGGTATTAGAAGGACTAGAAATCCATAGTTATGGATGAAATGCTGTTAACCCTTTCCTGTTCAATCCCTGATTTTTACGTGCCTGTGAATTTATACTTGAGAAAGCATCATGGAAATAGAAGATACTGCTTGTAGAGGCTGCAGACGCCAATATAACATCAATTTATTTGAAAAATAATCATTCAGTAGGGTAGAAATTATTGTGGAAAAAGAAGTAATTTCTTCTTTTTCCACAATATTTTCTACCCTACTGAATGATAATTTTTCAAATAAACTCAATATTATATTGTCGTCTGCAACTTTTTATACCCCCCTAAACTTTTTTGGGGGGGTATATAGGAGTCAGCTTGTCGGTCAGTCCGTCCGTCTGTCTGTCCATCCGTCTGTCTGTAGCTTTTTTGTGTCTGCTCAATTTCTTGGCAATCATTTGACAGATTTGATTCATACTTCACTGATATAAATCTTATCAAGCATAGATGTGCATATTCTATTTTGGTAACGGTCCATTGATTTTTGACGGAGTTATGGCGCTTTGGAAAAAAACCATGTCTGCTCATTTCTCAGCAACCATTGGACGGATTTGATTCAAATTTCACACAAACACTCGGTATAAGTCAGACATGTGCATATCCTATTTTGGTTAAGGTCCATTTATTTTTGACGGATTTTGTTATGGCACTTTGGCTGATTAGCACTTGTATGTCGACAAGCACTGTTGGAGGGTTTTAGTCCGCTTTGAGACAATGTGTAGTTTGAATTTGGACGGGTCTAAAATTTTGCAAAACAGAAAAGGGTTAAAAAATGGCATAAAACCCATTCAAACAAACAAACTAAACTGGATTAGATTGTCCTCGGACTTTATTAGATGCTTCACAAAGCGTATAGTTTGAAATAAGTATTTACAGATTCTCCATGGCTCTAAAATAACCCATTTCTATTCAATCAAGATTTTTTAGCTCACCTGAGCACCAAGTGCTCATGTGAGCTATTATGATCACCTTTTGTCCAGCGTCTGTTGTGCGTCGTCCAACAACTATTTCTTAAAACAACATCTCCATAACTACTTGGCCAATTTGAACCAAATTTGGCAAAAATGTTCCATGGGTGGTCCTCTTTAAAAATAGCTAAAAGAATTGAAATCTGTTAAAAACTCTGTTTGCCATGGCAAAAAAAGTGAAATCTTAAAATAATTTTTAAAAATCTTCTCCTGTGTCAGGAGCTGTAGAGCCTTGATATTTTGCATGAAGCATCAGTATATTGACCTCTTTCAAAATAGCTAAAACATGACCCTTGGGTCACAAGGGCAGAGCCCCAGGTGGTTGGGGTTTAAATAGAAATAAAGAATGATTTTTAAACATCATGTCCTCCCAAACAACTGGGCTGATTTCAACCAAATTTGGCAGAAATGTTTCTCAGGTGGTCACAAATGGGAAAACCTTGTGTAAAATGAAGAAATTGCTTGTAACAAGCAATTCCTTCATTTTACACAGTGTTTTCTATCGAGAAGGTTGAACAAATATAAAATTTCATAAAATTAAAAATTGTCGTCTGCACCTTCTTTCAATTTTGACCCTTCTAAAATTGTACTGTGTGGGAATGGGTTAAAGAATTGAAATCAGTTTAAAACTCTGGTTACCATGGCAACAAAATTAAAATTTTAAAATAATTTTTTAAAATATTCTCCTCCTTACACTGAAGGTGTAGAGCCTTGAGTTTTTGCATGAAGCATCAGTATTATTGACCTTAAACTCATGAACCTGGGGTCCCTAGGGACAGAGTCCTAGGGGTGTGAGGTTTATTTAGAAATAAATAATGATTTTTAAACAACATCTCCTCCCAAACCTTCTGCCAATTTGAACCAAATTTGGCAGAAATGTTCCTTAGGTGGTCCACTTTAGAAATAGCTAAAAGAAATGAAATCTGTTTAAAAACTCTGGTTGCCATGGCAACAAAAGTGAATTTTTAAAATAATCTTTAAGAATCTTCCCCTGTGTCAGGAGGCCTTGAGTCTTGATATTTTGCATGAAGCATTAGTATATTGACCTCCTTCAAAATATCTAAAACCATGTCATCATTGAATAAGCTGTAGTTACGATGATTTAGTTGCCAAACCAACAAAAAAGTTCACAAAAATGGTGGCCAATATTTGAGTTCAAAACTCATTTCAGGTCTAAATGAATGATGCATTGGTCGACTGTTTATTTGATGACAGCCGCAATTGGTTAACTGTCTGGACACCATATGAAATCAGTGGCAAATTCATAGTCAATTGTGAACTACATAAAATTTCTTATTTTTTTAAATAATTCCTCTGTTTCAATTTGGATTAGTCTGACCTTTAATTGCAGACTTGTTTTAACTCATTACCATGCCAGAAACAAAATCTTAGACTTGACAAATTGCATACAGCAATTCAAAGTGCTCTTAACCCATTACCAGATGGAAAAATTTTAGACTGGCCCAGATTGTAAGCAGTTGCAGACGACAATTTAAAGTTAATGAAATTTTGGATATTTTTAACTTTCTGGGTGGAAAACATTGTTGTAAATGAAGAAATTGCTTGTAATAAGCAATTACTTCATTTTCCACAATGTTTTCCTAAGCTTTTTTCCTTGGGGGTGTCGAAAGGCGTCACTGAGTTGGAATTATTTCCATTTAGGGTAGAAAACCATGAGAGAAAAAGGGCAATTGCTTGAACCAAGCAATTTATCCTTTCTCACTAAGTTTTCCTTTGTATTAATGCCAAATTTATGCTGGAGGGACAAAATGGGGGCTTCTCAAGGATAACCCATTGAGCCATTAATACAAGAAAATGGTTATTAAATGCCTTAACCCATTCCCACACAATGATGCTTTTAGACACCTCCAAGAAAAAAAAAGGGTTTGAAAATATTGTGGAAAATGAAGAAATTGCTTATTACAAGCAATTTCTTCATTATCCACAATGTTTTCTACCCCAAAAGACAAAGGCTTTAAAGATTTTGTTAACTTAAATTGTCGTAAGCAACTTCTTTGAATTTGGACTTGTCTAAAATCTAATTGTGTGGGAATGCCTTAAAAGATTATTGTCATTATTATGGGAATTTCTTCTTCCCATTACCAGATGACAACATTTTAGGCTGACCCAAATTGAAAAAGTTGCAGAACATATTTCAAGTTGTGCAAAGACAGGTTGGAAATCATTGTGAAAAACAGATAAATCTGTCCTTTTCCTATAAAGTTTACCATGTTTGTATTTCTGCAGAGCATCAGAAAGCATCATTGTGTGGTAATGGGTTAAGGGAGACAAGCATTGGAGATAATTCCATTGAATTATACATCTAAGAATCTTTTGTTTAATGTCTGCGTGGGTTTGAGGCTGGCCTGCATAAGTTGTTTTCAGTTATGTTTTTGTTGTTAACAAGTTTGTTCCTTTCAAAATACTTCAAAGCATAGAAAACCATGGAAGTTCCTCTAAGCGTTCCTGAACTTAGAGAATTATTTGAACTTCATGAAATTCTTTAAAGTATGCTCCTTAGATCAGGTGATGTAGAGTAAAGGCGTAACTTATTGCGACCAAAGGTGTTTTGTGATAATTTTGAAGACATGAAAGCTACAATTAGGGCCGTGTGGGGGGGGTCTTTTTTGGAAAATACAATATGTCACCTCACCCCTTTCTATACATTCAAGCTCTGATGTCAAAGAAAACATGTGAAGAAAAGTCAGCAACAAGCCATTAGCAAGGGGTGTGTGATAAAGAGCTAATTTTGTTAAAGCAAGTGTCAGGAATTAATCTATTCCCAACCAATTACGCTTTTTTTTGCCTCTCAAAAAACAATTGAGAAAACATTGTGTAAAATATGGAAATTGCTTGTAACAAGCAATTCCTTCATTTTTCATAATGTTTTCTACCAAAAATGTTGAAAAAATCTAGAATTCAATAAACTTTAAATGTCGTCTGCTACTCCTTTCAATTTGGACTAGTCTACAATTATGGTGTCTGGTAATTGGTTTAAAGTCAGAGTTATCCAAAGATAAAACCATATTCAACATCTTATGAAAATCAATACATAGTCTAGCCCAAGGTAATTAGAGGTTTTGTATAATTCTAGTATCCTTTCAGGAAACACCCAGCCATTTTCAATATCATCAATGTCTATCTTTCCTCTAAACCGATTGCCAAACAATCCTGCCTTTTTCATATTCATTATAAGTAATCTTTTTTTTTATTTAACTAAACCATCATTTTGATCAATAATTTAAATCAGTGTATGCAAACTTTTCATTATGATTGGCCTAGTAAACTAACATTTTCTTCCACTTTTTTACCCATTACCACACAATGACTCTTTTTGACGCCCCAAAGAAAAAAAACAACTCGGGAAAACATTGTGGATAATGAAGAATTTGCTTGTTACAAGCTATTTCTTCATTATTTACACTATTTTCTACCCCAAAAGTAAAAATAAAAACACAAAATTTCATCAACTGAAATTAGTTGTCTGCAACATCAATCTTTCAGTTTGGACCAGTCTAAAATTTTGCCATCTGGTAATGTGTTATAATGGAATAACAGCATGACCCGTGGTTAAGGGCAGTGGACCTGTAACTGTAGACGAATCAATGTTTGCGTTTTGAATCCTATCCTTCTGGTTTTGAGGGTTTTGTCCATGAACTAATTATTTTAGGGAATCTATCTGTTTCTTGGAATATAAGAAGCACATTGATGTAAACAACTGAAACACTTTTCAAAGCAGCTTTGAATTTGCAACCATATAAGCTAATTGAGAAAGGGCATAGCAGGGGTGTAGAAATACCGATTTAACTCCACTTGTCCCTGGAAAATAAAGGCATGATTTTCTCCTTACCCCGAATTAAAATGAACTTGTCCGCAATAAATGATTTTTGGGAAAAACATTGTTTTTAATGAAGGAAATGCAGGGACCCATCCTTTTCTTTATTGACAAAAATATTTTCTACCATGGGCAGTTGGCAAACACATAATGAATTATCTTGAGATATATTTGTACTATTTCAAGATTTGCCCTAGTATTTATTTGTCCCTGGACAAGTGACCTTGAAAAATGAACTTGTCTGCAAGTAGAAAATCCCATTTCCAACAAGTACACCAAGGGAATTTCTGGTGTAGGATATACAAGCTTTATTATGCAACACTAAACTGAAGAAATTGGTGTTGGTTCATACAGTACACTCATCAAGTCAGGAAAGCCTGATAGAGAAGGGGAGATTTGAGAGGAATTACCACAATATCTGAAAGCATTCAGAACTGAATCTGACAACCATGCTTGTTCTAAAGGTCAGGGTATTGATTTACTGCCGTCTAATGATCTGACATTGGGGTTTTATAGCCTTTAAATTGTCTTGCTTACATTACCTCTTGATTGTATAGGTTTAGGGATTTGTAAATTGCCTATGAAAAGTACTGCTGAAGCACTTGCTGAACCCATTCCCACGTATTCCTGCTCTTTAACTCCCCTCAAGATTACAGCTTTGGAAAACATTGTGGAAAATGAAGATACTGCTTTTGATAGCATTTTCTTAATTTCCTGCATTTTCTTCCCTCAAATCAAGCAACTTGATCTCTTGTTCCAGTGTCAGTCTGCCAAACATTAGGCTGGTTCACTGTGATATACTTTAGACTAGATATGAAAACAAAGATAGGATATCAAAAAGGAAATAAGCAAAACTTTGAATTGGGCTGGTTGTATACAAATACATGATTTCTTTTCTTATTTCAGATATTTGAATGGTGGTATTTCAAGAAGTATGGGACTTCATTTATAGAGCAGGTTTCTCTAAACCACATATCCCCATGGTTGGGTGGTGACACGCCCCCTCCAGTTGAAAATGGTGCCGCCAATGGAGTGACAACCAATGGTAATGGAAACAACAACAACGGACAACAAAGTATGCCAGGTAACGGGGGAACTGGTATTGGGCAAAACGATGCACACACATGCTTTAGTCAAAATGCGGCTAATCTGGAGCCAATCAATAGAATATTGTATTTATCAAAAACAAGTCAAGTTATTAACTTAATGGATAAACTATTATTTATCTTGTTCAAAGAATACACTCCAAGCAAAAGAATAAGTATTTCTTCTTTCTTTCTACAAAGATGTGTTTTCTATTAAATAATTTATTTTACATTGTGCAAATGTCCATTTGGCTCTTTTCAAATATGTTAATTGGATACAACAGAGGTCTAGCATAAGAGGGGGTAACAGCATTTTAAAATCCTTATTTCTCAACAAAACCCTATATTGTGGGTTCTCATTTGAATTGTCCTGTGGAGACAATTCAAATGAGTACCTACAACATAGGGTTTATGGCAGAATTGGTAAAATATTTAAATCCAAAATAGGAGTTACGCCCTCTATCCGTGGCTCTGTACACACCTTCAGGGTCAAAGGTGTCTTGGATTTTTGAACTTGGAAAATTATTTAAAGCACATTAAAATAATCAACATTTGTTTTGATTGATTCCAAGACTGTTTGGTCCGTAAGCTTACTGGAAGTCAATGTCATTTATTTTGTTGGAATATAAATAATGACTCTTAAGAATAACTCTATCTCCTGTACAGTAGTTAATTTCACAATCAATGAATTGACATCGAATCCTAACTTAGAATTAAATAATGTCCGAGACTTGATTAAAGCTTTTTCTTCTCCTTCTTGAATGCTCTTAAATTCTCAAAAATTGTAGACTAACATCTGTCTCCATATACCTCAGTCTCATCTTTGTCCACACAATGACACATAACGCACCAGCAGGTTTAATTACAGGATTATTTGTTGATTCCTACTGAGTTACCGTTCATCCTACCTGACTTGTAAAAAATGTAATTTCAATGTGTTATTTGCTATTTACACATTGGAATGATTAAAAGCTCTACCCCATTCCTTCATGTTGATGCTTTTTGATGCCCTGTAAGTAAAAAATAGGGAAAACATGGCGTAAAAAGATAATTTCTACAAAGAAAGTTGAAATTCATCTGAAATTTCATAATCATTATATTGTCAACTGTAACTTCTTGCAATTAGGACCAGTCAAAAATGTTGCTGTCTGGTAGCAGATTAAGGGGCCAGTGACAGGAGTTGTGAAACCTATGGTGAGCTGTAATATATCAGCTTGTCATGTTTTATCCAAGAATTTTGAGAGGATTTGTTGACAAGGTAGGAGCTATTTATTTTTGCTTCACAATTCTCAGACAAGAAGTTGACTATATGAAATGCCATTTAAGATTACTTTTGTCTATAATTTGGCCAAGCATACAAACTGAGTGTTGGCATGAAAGAAAGTGATAAGCTAAATGATGGATTTAAGATTATTGTCAAGCCCCCCCCCCCCCTCCCTTTGCAGTGAGGAAGACTTGGTTGTCACACTAACAAGTAACTGTATTTGTGTTAGAATAATTTAGTGTGTCAGTCAGTCTGAATTGATCAGAGCATATCTCCTACATTTATGGATGGATTTCAAAATAACCCCATTACAATTGTTCTCATAATAAGTAGACATGCCTTTTGAAACAAATATTAGGTTGGCCCCAAGTCAAAGGTCATGGCTCAAGGCTAAATGTTCAAATCCAGCTAGTCTAGACCATATCTCCTACATTTGGGGATGGATTTTGAAATTACTTGGCACAACTGTTTTCCATCATGAATATATGTGCCATTTTATGCAAATTTTCAGATAGCCCCAAGGGTCAAGGTCAGAGCTTAAGGTCAAATATTCAGCAAGCTCAATATGTTGTCCCCAATCTATCTTATGTATGTTTTTAAAAGGTATTAGCACTAGTTCATTGCATTGTAAAAAATATATCATGGAGATATTGTAAAATGAAGCAATAATAAATGGCACTTACATTGTCAACAATTTAGGTCTTCTGCCTAAGATACGCCGTGGAAACCAGAGGTTGAAGGTTTAAAATTTACCTGAAGTAGAGAAATGGCAGGAAATCATGGAACATGTGCAAAGGATGGTATTTAAAACTTTAAAACTTTTTACAAACTGCCTAAAACCCAACATATCCTGTCGAACCAACGTGATCTTTTTGACCTTGGCAATTCTCATCTACTGATTATTTTGATTTACCATTGACAGAATTTTTTTCTTAATCCCCCCCCCCAAAAGAAAATTAAAAAAAAATAAAAAAAATCTTCCTTTTAAGCTTTGCAAGAGTTAGCATATTATCATATTGTCCTCATATGTGATATTCAAGTTAAAGTCAGATTTTTTTATTTCAAGACATTTCTTTTAGCAGTTTTAACCTTAGTCTCTTTGGAGCACAAAGTGCTTTTATGAGCTGTTGTGATCAGTTTTTGTCTGGCATACTTAACTCTTTCATGTCAAAATGTGTGATATTATGTTGGGTTGATTTTATACTTGGGAAAACATTGTGAAAAAATAAGAAATTACTTGTCATAAGCATTACTTGTCATAAGCAATTTCTTCTTTTACCACAATACTTTCTACCAGATAGGATGGTTTCATTTCTAATGGCATCCAATTTTCAATGTTGTCTGCTACTTCTTTGAATTTGGACCAGTCCAAAATTTCAAAAATCGGGAAACAGTTAAATTGCCTTTGTAACTGTTCTACACCTGATTGCTATCAAGATTTTTACCAAACAGAAATCTTTATGTCCCACCTAGTCTGGCTGCTAGACTCTTCTTAAAGGGAATTAAATCTTTCAATGGTTGGACAATGATGTCAATTCAGTCCCCTGATACCAAAAAGAATATGTTTTGTTCATCACTAGCCACATACATAAACTTGTATTAAAGACACATACATGAGGAAAAAATGTTATACATTAAAGGTCCAAACAAACACGACAGCAGCCAGTCTAGCCCCCACCATATAATGGCCACAGACATATAGAGTTAGCTCTATCTGTGTGTGTGTGGGGGGTGGGTGTCAGTGTGTCCAATTCTTGGCTTGAGCATATCTTCTTCATTAACCCTTTCCTGTTTTATGAAATTTTAGACTGGTCCAATTTGAAAGAGGTTGCAGATGACAATGAAAAATGCATGCAATTTGAAATCTGAACATCCTATGTGGTAGAAAATATTGTGGGAAAAGGAGAAATTGCTCGTAACAAGCAATTTCTCCTTTTTCCACAATGTTTTCTCAAGTATAAAATCAGAGTGACGTAAAATCCTGGGTTTGTCCAGGAAAGGGTTAATAGACATTTAAAATAACTTGACAGAGTTGTTCCCCTTGATTAGTACTAGTATCATGCATGAAGTTTAGTCCCATACTCCCAAGTTCAAGGTCACCACTGAAGGTCATGTAACAAACACTTAAGTGGGGACATCCATGTCTGTCACATATTTCTTGTTTTTGTAAAAAAGGAAAATATAAAAATTGTCTGGAATTTTGATTTTTTTGCCATCCCCCCCCCCCCAAAAAAAAAGCAGAGCACTGTCTGCCATGCCATTCTAAGTTAAAATATTAAAGATTTTTCACTTCATCTTAAAGGCCCAGTGCTGGTATTTGGCTTGAATCATCTACTTGGACCTCTGCTATTTGATATTGATTATCCTTCACAAAACAATGTCTTATCAACCCCTCACCCCCTGCTGCCTCCTCAGGACTAGAGAAACAGAAAAGAAAATGGACAATTTGCTCAGATTTCATCTTGTAAAATACTGTGTCAAACACACCAATCGAAATAGACAGTTTAAACTGACGGCTTGAACAGATATGATAGTAGTAGTGTGTAGGTCCACTAACTGTCGTGAAATAGCTGAAATACTCTTTAAAATGGTGTTAAACCTAATATTCAATCCATCAAATTTCATTTTTATACGCCCGTCGAAGACAGGACGTATAATGGGATCACCTGTGGGCAGCCGGGCGTCCGGTTGTCCGGGCCTCCGGGCAGTGTCCACTTCTTTGTCCGAAGCATAACTCTGTCACCGTAAGTCCAATTGACTTTAAACTTGGCAGTTATATTCTTCTCATCGATCGGAGTGCAGTGCTCATTAACCATAACTCTATCTGGCCTATTTTTTGAGTTATTGCCCTTTGTTGTTTTCATACTTGAATCTTGTCCGGAGTATATCTCTTAAAGTATTATAGCTAGGATCATGAAACTTCATGGGTGTATAGATCTCATCAAGGGGGAGTGCAGTGCACAAGAACCATAACTCTACCTGGCCTACTTTTTGAGTTATTGCCCTTTGTTGTTTTTCATACTTGAATCTTGTCTTGAGTATATCTCTAAAAGTATTATAGCTAGGATCATTAAACTTCATGGGTGTATAGATCTCACCAAGGGGGAGTGCAGTGCACAAGAGCCATATCTCTACCTGGCCTATTTATTGAGTTATTGCCCTTTGTTGTTTTTCATACTTGAATCTTGTCCGGAGTATATCTCGAAAAAGGATATTAGCTAGAATCATGAAATTTCATGGATGTATAGATCTCACCAAGGGGGAGTGCAGTGCACAAGAACCATAACTCTACCTGGCCATTTTTTTTTAGTTATTGCCCTTTGTTGTTTTTCATACTTGATTCTTGTCCGGAGTATATCTCTTAGAGTATAATAGCTAATATCATGAAATTTCATGGGTGTATAGATCTCATCAAGGGGGAATGCAGTGTACAAGAACCATAACTCTACCTAGCCTATTATTTGAGTTATTGCCCTTTGTTGTTTTTCATACTTGAATCTTGTCCGGAGTATATCTCTAAAAGTATTATAGCTAGGATCATGAAACTTCATGGGTGTATAGATCTCACCAAGGGGAAGTGCAGTGCACAAGAACCATAATTCTACCTGGCCTATTTTTTGAGTTATTGCCCTTTGTTTTTTTTCATATTTAAATCTTTTCCAGAGTATATCTCTAAAAGTAAAATAGCTAGAATCATAAAATTTCAAGGATGGATAGAGCTCACCAAGTGGGAGTGCAGTGTACAAGAACCATAACACTACCTAGCCTTTTTTTTGAGTTATTGCACTTTGTTGTTTTACACACTTGGATCATGTCCGGAGTATATCTCTAAAAGTATAATAGCTAGAATCATGAAATTTCATGGATGGATAGAGCTCACCAAGTGGGAGTGTAGTGTACAAGAACCATAATTCTACCTAGCCTATTTTTTGAGTTATTGCCCTTTGTTGTTTTTCATACTTGAATCTTGTCCGGAGTATATCTCCAAAAGTATGATAGCTAGAATCATGAAACTTCATGGATGGATAGAGCTCACCAAGTGGGAATGCAGTGTACAAGAACCACAACTCTACCTAGCCTATTTTTGAGTTATTGCCCTTTGTTGTTTTTCATACTTTGTTTGACAAAAAATATTTATTCAAAATAACCTCAGTTCTATTCAAACCCCCAGTTAATATTAAGCAGTGTGACGGGCGTATCTTGTGACAATTTGGCACCTTGTTAGAAAATAGTTTTGTCCAAACTTAGGTGAGCAATACAAAGAGACATGGTCCTCTTGTTGAATATGTTTGTCCTTGTGTGCAATTACATTGTAAACCCATTCCCACACTTTCCAACTTATGGCTGACCCCTACAGAAAAAAAGCTTTGGAAACATTGTGGAAAGAAAGCTAAAATTTGTTGTCTTCAGCTTCTTTGAATTCGGACCAATCTAAAATTCTATTGTCTGATAATGGGTTAATTAATGTGATGAATGCTAGTTGCTAAAGATTTATTTTCCTTCCTTGTCATTGGTGTTATTGTTGTTGTGTTGTATTCATGTTCCAGAGCATGATTCTGTTCGAAGACAAACAGTCCTAAAGGTTCAAATATTGTAACCATAGAAAGAACAAATGAATACTACAATAACACAAAATGTCAAACTTCTGATGGTCAGTTTTTACAAAGAACTGAATTTGTTATTCTTTCTTTTAACCTATTACCAATCAAAGACACTTCTAGAAGCCCCTAAGAAAAAAAGCTTTGGAAAACATTGTGGAAAATGAAGAAATTGCTTGTTAAAAGCAATTCTTCATTATCCACAATGTTTTCTACCCGAAAGGTACAAAAAATCCAAGATTTCATAAACTTTAAATTGTCGTCTACAACTCCTTTCAATTTGGACTGGTCTAAAATTTTGTCATCTGGTAATGGATTTATGGCTTATCTTCTGTAACAGTAAATTCAAGCTGGTCAAGCAATAAAGTTTCTCAAGTACCCTTTTTAATCAATAAATGAGTAAAGAGATTGCTTATGGCTATTTTTGTGTCCTAAAAAATGTACCTTTAAATTCTGGTCAAGTTTCGGTAGGTCAAGGTCACATATCTTGCAGTCATACGTCTGATTTCTAATCTTCAATTATGGGATGTCATGGGTTCTATCCCCGGCCACCGCAAATATTCTTTCCGACATTTGTCTCTCACCAATGGATGGATAATTGTAAACCTAAGTGGGATAGCAGCTGGAGGCTAGGAAAGGATGTAGTGGTAGTACTGGTGTGAAAAATACCAGGAATCCACTGATAGGTGCTCCAGCTGCTGCTATATGAATGAAATACTGTTAAAAGCTGCTCTAAACCCCATTTAGTCAATCTAGATGATAGAGGCTGCGGCTGTATAGTTATTGTTAGTGCATAGGAATCCTAATAATGGGGTCCCTGGTTTGATCCCTGGCTGTGGCAAATATTCTTTCCAACATTTGTCTCCCACCAGTGGGTTGATAATCATAAACTTAAGTGGCATGAGCAGCTGGAGGCTCAGGAAGGATGCAGTGGTAGTACTGGAGAGAGAAATACCAGGAATACATGGTTAGGTGCTCCAGCCTTGTGGTATGACTGATATACTGTTTAAAGTGTTGATAAACCCAGTTCAATCAATCAATCAATCTAGATGATAGAGTTATCTTGCATGAGCACCTTTCAATATCTTGCCCTGCAATTCAGTTTCATCCATGTGGGACATATTGTTCACAAACTTCAATAAAGGTTAAACTTCAAGGTCACATTTTAGGGCCACATGAGGGGTTAATTTGGACAACTTTTCTCCCATTCAAAAATGATATTCTTGTATTTGTTATCGGAATATTGAATATAATTACAAATAATAGAGGAACATGGAATTGACAGTTTGGTGCTGTCAATCAAAGAATCATTCAACCCATCAAATCATTCATTACTGAACTTTGAACTCTGAGATTTATGTTTAGTGTGTTTGATGCCATTTAGGTTGCCACCCAACCATTTTTATTCTTTTGTAAGCTATAATAAATATATCAAAATATTATTTATTATCAAAGTGGAATTCCATGTCAGTGGTCAGTAGGCATGTCCAGCAATCTGTCAATTTAAACTACAAATAACCCTTGTCATGCTGTATAAATTACCTTACTGAATTGATGTAAAATCAAAGGGCTGAAAGCACTTATAGAACTTGTTGTTCAAAGATCAATGTTTCTTTTAAAAATCAAATTCATAAACAACTCTGGCCGGAAAAGTACAAGCAGGAGGTGTAAACCAAGATCAGACTGCACGTATGTGCAGGCTGATCTTGATCTACACCTTCTGCCAATACCGGATTATTCCGGGTTCAGCATGACAAGGTTTGATATTGTAGCCTCAAGTTGGTAGAAGCTACAGCCCTAAAAAGAGTGACATGGCTTGTTGAAAATAAATATAACTTTATACAACTACTAATTCTGAAAAGATTTTTAAGGTAAAAATATCTTTATACAGTTAAATTTGCTCAAGCAACCACTTCGACTAAGTTAACACGTCCAATTAGAAAACATAATTAATCAAATTCCCCCTTTGAAAAGCAAAAGCTCATAGGAATGAAAAAGTAAAATCATCAAAAAGTCCTTTGATGTTAGAACTCATTAGCACCTTCTCAATGAAATGATTCTATTGAGTCCCAACACCATAGGATTACTGGAGAATTCTGTTATAATTTATGAAATCCAAGTTAAGCAGGTTGCCATGGTAACGTTTGAAAAAGACATTTGATGAAAATGAATAAATTGAAAATTAAAACATTTTGTCTAAACCTACAGCTTTCATATTTTACAGGCTTTATTGCCTTGTGATCCTGTACCGCTAAACCTTAAGATTAAAAACTTAAAGTCTTTTTCTCCCAAACCATTAAGCAGTTTAATAGTATAACTGTACCTTTCTCCACTGTTGTTCTGTTAGGAGTAAGTTAGTCTGCCTAAAAATGAATTAGCAATGTTTTATTCTCTTACTTAATATCTTTAAACAACTTTTTGGGAAATTTTCATTCAACTGTAGGAAGATTTGGTTTATATGTATTTGAATTGTTTAGATTAGTAACACAGGGCCATCGTTGCACTCTTGTTCTTACTTTAGCCCATTCCCAGACAATCTTACTTTAACCCTTGTCATGCTGAACCTAGAATATTCCTGCTTTGGCACGAGGCATAGACAAAGATCAGCCTGTGCATATTCACAGTCTGATCTTAGTCTGTACCTCATTTTTGTCCTTTTTAATCCAGAGTTATTCACAAGATCAATTCTTAAAATCAAAACTAAATATTGCCCTTAAAATCCAGATCTGCATTGCTATCATCCCTCTGATTTTCATGCAATTTTTTAACAGATTTTATTCAGCATGACAAGGGTTAATACATCCCAAGTAAAAAACTTTAGACAACATTGTGGAGAAGGATGATACCGCTTGTAACAAGCAATTTGCTCATTATCCTAAATATTTTCTACTCAAAAAGACAAAGATTTTTAAAGTTCCCCTAATAGAAGAATGTTGTCTGTAACTTCTTTGAATTTGGACCAGTCTCAAATTTTATTGTGTGGTAATGGGTTTATCAATGCAACCATGAGTGAGCCTTGATTCTTATTGCGCTTTCTTAATTTTTCATTTTTAAAATAGGGGAAAAACTCCTTCTTCAAAAACTTTTCATATATTGGTGTACCCTTGGTCTTTGCAATGGCAGCTCAAAATTGATGTAATAGACCAAGATAGGGCATTAAGTTAAAGAAGAATAGAGTCTGATAATCGTTTTCGACCTGAAATGCAGTATATTATGGGTAGATGAAAGAGATCTAAAGATCTATATACATGGCTATACAAGCATTTCAAACAAACCTAAGGTTGGTTTGATTAATCTTTTGATCCAGTGTTAAACCCATTACCATATATTTTAGACTGGTTCAAATTCAGAGGTTGTAAACTGATTTTCAAAGTGATAGAATACATTGTGATAATGGAGAAATGCAACAAATTTCTCCTTTTCTCTCAATATTTTTCCTTAACATAATTCTTCATAAAAATGTTTGTGTTATAATTGATCAAGCTTTTTGTTGATCCAAAGTTATTCATCAGAATTGTTGGCTGCAAAGAAAAGTGGCAGCCATAATTATTTGAACTCCCTGTGTTTTTGCTTAAACCCATTATTGCATGAGAAAAATTCAGACTTGTCCAAATTGAAAGGGGTTGGAAGTGACAATTTTAAGTCTGTGATATTTTGGATTTTTTTTAAAAAACAAGCAATTGCTTTGTTTTCCAAAAAGTTTTCCAAAAAGTTTTCCTGCTTTCTTAAGGAGCATAAAAAAGCATTATTGTAATGTAATGGGTTTAAAAAGAAAAATAACTTTACCTATTTCTGAATTTCAAATCTTGATTTTCTGTCCTTTTACACCTAATGATCCTGTCTTAATCTTCTAACAGACTCTGAAATTAACGAGTAAATTAAACATGAGCTATCTTGTTACAGTTGAAGTTCAATTGTGTATATTTGCTATGACTTAACTATAATAACCCCATTTCCAAACTTTCAAATTTTATCAACAAATAGATTTTTTTAGGTCACCTGACCGAATGGTCATGGTGACCTATTGCAATCATCGTTTGTCCGTCGTCGTGCATCGTCCGTGGTGCGTTGTCCGTCCTCCGTTAACTTTTAAACATTTTCATCTTCTTCTCAAGAACTACTGGGCGGATGCCAACCAAACTTGGTAGAAAGAATCATTGGGGGATGCCAATTCAAATTTGTGAAAATAGGGGTTCTGGAGGTCATAGGGGCCCCAATCAGGGGCAAAAGGGGTAATTTTTGGTTCTTCTTTAAAAATCTTCTTCTAATAAACCGTTAATGCCAGAGCTTAAATATTTTGTGTGCATGACAACTAGGACAGGTATGTTATAAATTGTAAAAAATTCAACCAAACTTGGTCGGAAGCATCATTAGGGGATGCCAATTCCAGTTTGTGAAAAGAGGTTGGGGGGGCTTGGGGTAAAAGGGGCCCCAGTCGGGGCAGAAAGGGGTAAATTTTTGTACTTCTTAAAAAATCTTTTTCTAATAAACCCTAAATCACTTGTCTTGATGCTCTTTTACTCAGGTGACCGTTAAAGCCCACTGGGCCTCTTGTTTATTAAGATCCAGTAAATATAAAACAAGAACTCTTTTATGTTATATTGAATATATTTTGAAAACCAGCTTGAAGCTAGAATTGTTTATGCATGCATGTTGTGCTATTTTGCCCCATGCCAGTTGTTACAAAAGCATGACAAATACATTGTACTTCACCATCTCTCACATCTGATTGTCAGTGAGATAGTTTCTTTATGACCCATTACCAGATGACAAAATTTTAGACTGGTCAAAATTGAAAGAAGTCAAGACAGACATTGAAAACATTGTGAGAAAAGCATAAATTCTTTTTCACAAATAATTACTCCTTTTCCCACAAAGTTTTCCATGAACAAATTTCATCAAGGCATCTTAAAGTGGCATTGTGTGGTAATGGGCTAAAATATAAAACTTATAGAAAAATGAATAGTTATTTACCTGTTCCCAAATAACAAAATTTTAGACCAGTCAAAACTGATAGAAAATGCTGACAATATAGTTGATGGAATTTTAAATCTTTTGGTCTTTCGAGGAGAAAATATTGTGGATAAGTTGAAGGCAACATTTTCACAAACAATAATTCCCAAAAGTTTTATGTAGTTAAAAAGCATTTACATTGTGTTTGTCATGTTTAATTTTGTTTTATTTTTTCTATTTTTTATAATTTTGTGAAGATGATGAAATTAGACAATTTGTTATGTACCAATTTTTAAAGAAAATTGAATTAAGGAAAACTGCTGTAGTGTTTTGAAAACATTGTAGAAAAAGAAGCAAACCTAATCCTGTCAGATATATTTTGCTAAAGCATGAGTTTATTTTACGTTTATTCTAAATGTAGCAAGTTTACCTCTGTTTGTGGTTTTCCTTTAGTTAAAGTATGTTTCAATGTAAAAGACTTTTATTTTCTGTTTTATGAATTTAATTCTATTTAAATGTTGCCAAGATTTTGTTTCCTTTGTCTTTAATCTATTTAACGCAAAAATTGATTTTGTAATTCAGATACTATTCAAGATACATGGATGCCGCCGTCAGCGCAGTCGGTAGCACATCAGACTCCTAATCTTCAACCATGGGATGTCATGGGTTTGATCCCCAGCAGGCGGCAAATATTCTTTCTGACATTTGTGGTAGTACTGGTGTGAGAAATACCAGGAATCCATTGTTAGGTGCTTCAGCCGTCGCAATATGACTGACATACAGTTGAAAGTGGCACTTAATCCCATTCAATCAATCAATAAAGATACATGGCTTATATATAGGATATAGGTTCCTTGCATTGATAGGCATCAGTTAGTTTTAAGGTCAAGGTCATTTATCAAGGTCAAAGTCATTTATCAAGATCAACTCAACACTAAAACTTCACATTTTGCTTTAATTCAAATACTATGAAGATACATGGCTCATTTTTGAGACAAAGGACCCTTGCATTTTAAAGCATTTTAAAGGTAAAGGTCATTCTTTGAGGCCAAAGTCACTTATCAAAGTCTTATTTCCAACAAAAGGCTTTTGCAGGAGTATGGTGTTTGACAAAAACATCGTATTTGTTACATGTTACTAACCTTAAATTTTGCAAAACAATGTAGGTTTAGTAAAATACTGTCATTAAGTATTAAACTAACTTCCTGCTGATGGGAGACTGCGGCCATAGGACAGTGGAAGGACGTAGAACTCTGAGCTGTCCTTGAGTCAGTTGTAGCATTTATATGTTGAAAGAAAACTGTTTATGTCGTCTTTTGGAAGTAATCCTCTCAATATTTGGCAAAAATAATTTATCCAAACCTTCTTCATGAATGCCTTCAGCATTAACCCTTGTCATGCTGAATAAACTTTCAAGAATTGCATTAAATGATAGGGCTGAACGCACGGGGAGCATCAGGTATGGGTCATTATTTCTTTTGAAAAACAATGTAATAAACAATATTGACTTGAAAGAAATATGCAGGTGGAGTAGACAAACATCAGACTGCACATAAGTGCTGGTTGATCTTTGTCTATACCTCCTGCAAAAACAGGAATATTCAGCATGACAAGGGTTTACGCATTTCAGTAGATGTTAATTTGTTCCGTGTAGAACATTGAATGAAAAAAATTATTTATATTGTAAACCAAGGTTACTAATTTCACTTTGTTCTTTACAAGTAAGTAATGGTGATTGTTATTTGCTTTTGCAAAATATTTCCAAATTTACATGTTGAAGAAAAGGTTTTGATGTATGCATAAGTTGAATTTGGGAGAACACATTTTAAATTGCAGAATGTAAAGTATGGAGGAATCCATTGAACTTATTTAGGGGAGCGGAGTATTTGAGATTTACATGGAAGGCGAATAAAGAGCCACTGACATATTATGATATGAATTTGTCGGCTCAAGACCACCAAACATTTTTTACCTGTGACGCTGACGCCGGCAAACAGGAGTACGAAAGTAAGTTCTAAAATGTTTACAGCCTCTTAAACCCACTACCACACAATTACGCTCTTTGACGCCCCTCAAAATACATTTAGAAATCTTTGTGTAGAATGAACTGAGCCTTTGGGAAAAAAAGAGCCTTTTTCGGGTGAGGGCCAGGGCCATTCGCCCTCTTGTAAGAATTATCCCCCTTTTTCTACTTCGATTTTTTCACAATCTGGCATCTGTCAGCTGATTGCAGAATTGCAGAATCCACATGATGGCTCCACAGGCAATATGAGTTAATATCTTTCAACCTATTCAAGAGGCTAGTCTTGAGAGGCTGGAGATGACATTTTAATGTGAAAGTAACTTGATAATTAAGCATTATAACCCATTACCACACATTCCTGTATTTTTATGCCCCTCTAGTAAATAAGCAGTGAAACATTTTGGGAAATGAAGAAATTCTTAACCAAAGACAGAAAATTGAGAAATTCTGTGAACTAGAAGAGTCAACTGCAACTTCTTTTGATTTGGACCTGTCTAAAATTTTGTAGTCTGATTATGGGTTAATGGTGGGGAAATAGTGTAGAAAAAGGAGAAATAGCTCATGAAAAGTAAATTTTTGTATTAACTTAACACATCCCTTGAAGTCTTGCTTTTTTGCGCCCCTCAAGATAAAGTATTTCGGAAAAAATTGTAGAAAACAAAGCAATTTCTACACCATCCATAATGCTTTCTACCCAAAAGACAAAGATTTTATAATTTCATTAGCAAAAAAATTGTCAACTGTAATTTTGTAGAATTTGCACCTGTTTAAAATTTTGACGCCTTGTCCAGTGTTAAAGTTTGATTGTATGCTAGAATCGGAACAAAGAGCTACCAAAAACAAAGATGGTTTGTGATGTTCTATGAAAATCAATAGCCTGGAGTAGACAGACCATGTGATCTCAGAAATCCAATAATTGTGTAAATGTGAGATTGTCATATCAAGTCTTCTGCTATCACCACTCGATGAATCATTGACATTTGATGATGATGTGCATACCTAGCAAAAATGCATGTTAACCCATTCCCATACGATAACATTTTAGACCAGTCCAAATTCAAAGAAGTTGCAGACAACAATTTTTAGTTGACGACAAATTTTTATCTTTTGGGTAGAAAACTTTGTGGATAATGAAGAAATTGCTTGAAACAAGCAATTTCTTCATTATCCACAATGTTTTCAAAAGCTTACATATTGAGAGCCTTTTAAAAGCGTCATTGTTTGGGAGTAGGTTAAAACATTCCTAGATGATCCTGCCTTTTGATACCCCTAAAAGAAAATTTTGGTAAACATAGAGCAAAATGTTACAAGCAATGTCGTTGTTATCCACCATGTTTTCTAAGCCAAAAGATAAAGATTTCTAAAATAAAATCAAATAAAGATTGTTGTCTGCATTTTCTGTTATTTTAGACCAGTCCAAAATTTTATCATTTAGTAATGGGACCTGCAATCACATAATAAGATTTGTTTCTTTTATGGGTATAAGTTACATGCCTCATTCAACGTTTTTATTTTTTAGTTTGGCCAAACTGACGCAGGGTGTCAGTCTACAAATCTAATTATTAATTTTCAGCAGCAGTGAATATTGGTCTCTCACATTTAATTCAAGCTTTTATGTTGGTTTGGCAACTGATTCTTCGTAACGACAGCTTATTCAAGTCGTAGCTACAAAAGTGGTCCACAACCTAGATATGTCCTTTGTTTCACGTTTCTGACCAGGATTATATATCAACCCTTTCCTGTACAAACCTGGGATTTTAGGTCATTGTGATTCTGTACTTGAGAAAATATTGTGGAAAAAGAGCCTTGGTGGGGGTTGTAGGTGTTGATTTGTCATTTGAATCACTGCTGCTGGTAAACACTTGAATTGATGACTTTCCAAGCTTCCAACTTTCCCAGACATTCTATGTTAAAGATAACATTGTAGGGAAAGGAAAAATAGTTGGTCACAGACCTTTTCTTTCTGTTTGTCGTCTTCTCTCTTAGGTAGTTTGTTAACATTTGACAGCCACTATGAATACCTATTCAATTTTTAGACGTCTCAAATTATGTCACCTTGTAAAAATTTCAAAGTATTAATACAAACTACTGTAAATATCAATATAAACATAGGAATTTCAAACAGTTTTTGCACTGACTCCGCAATACTAATTGTATGTATTACTGTTTATATCCTTCAGTAATGCAGACGGCCTGGAGAGAGAGAAAGCCTGCAGCAAGGATCAAGGCAGCTAATGAGGCTCTAGCTATCAACCCAGAGTAAGTCAACAATATGTGAACCATCATCCTGACATGGAATATCTGCATATTGTGCAAGCTGAACAGAGTGGATCCTTTTAGCTTTTGGTTGTTTGGTTGATTATCTGATTGATTGATCAATTGAATAGGGTTCACCATTACTCTATTTGGTTTATACTACATTTAGTGCAAATGAAGCGAACTGTTCACTTACTCTACAAACTTTTGAGGTTTTACTGCAAAATGTCTGTAACCCAAAGATGATGGTACTTCCTGGTAGGATGATGTTAGCACATAGCACAGTTGGTAGCACATCAGACTCCCAATCTTCAATCATGGGATGGCATGAGTTCAATCCCTGGCGGCGGCACAAATCCTTTCAGACAATTGTCTCTCACCAATGGATGGATAATTGTAAACCAATGTGGGATAGCAGCTGGAGGCTAGGAAAGGATGTAGTGGTAGTACTGATGTGAAAAATACCAGGAATCCACTGTTAGGTTCTCCGGCTGCCTCGATATGACTGAAATACTGTTAAAAGTGCTGTTAAACCCAAATCAATCAATCAATCCGGGTATAGAATGAGCAGCTTTTGACTTGGTTACTGATATTTATTTTCTTGCTTGTGAAATACTTGAATTGATGGCAAGTTGCTTCAATAATTATGCATTTAAAAGATAGTTCAAATTGAGATTATATCCAATACACAAAATTGTATTATTAAATGAAGTTAAGCACTAAAAGCATTTAATCTCAGTGAAGTTGGTTTAACTCATTCCTACAAAGTCCCACTTTTTTACGCCCCTGAAGAAAAATGATTTGTAAAACACAATTTTCATTGCTTTCTATCCTAAAAAACAAACAAATTTAAAATTTCATCAATTTTAAGTTGTTGTCTGCAAATTTGGACAAGTCTAAAATTATGTTCTCCGGTAATGGGTTAAAAGGAAATGTCTAGTGAAAAAGTCTAATAATGACATATTCATTATGTTTCCATGGTGATATATGGTAGTTTAAAGAGAATTTCAATAATGTAGCCATCTTAATTACAGTTTCTTTAACAGGAGAGAGCTGTTGAACTTGGATTTAAATCTTTCCTAAGATTAAACCCTTTACCTGATGAGATGATAACATTTCACAAATGTTTATCAAAATTTTGTAATCTAGATTAGTTAAACTTTGTCATGCTAACCTGGAAAATTCCTGTTTTGGCAGGAGTTATAGACAAAGATCAGCCTGCACATATGTGCAGTCTGATCTTATTCTATACCTCTTGCTATTCTCCCTTCTAAGCAAGAGTTGTTTATACGATAAGTTTTCAAAAGAACTATTAACCCACCATTTATGCACCCAGTACTGTCAGTCCTTTGATTTTAATGCAATTCTGTAGAGGAGTTTATTCAGCTTGACAAGGGTTAATTGAGATGTGTCTTATTGTGGGATTTCAAAATAAAAAATATAATATGAAATTAGAATTAAATTGATCCATTCTCACACAATCCCACTTTTGATGCTACTCAAGAAAAAAGCTTTGGAAAATATTTTGGACAATGAAGAAATTGCTTTAATGAATGCTGTTGGGCTATTGTCATGGCATTGTGTCCATTGTGCATTAGTGTGTCTGTTACTAAAATTTTCTTTGAAAAATCTCCTCAGAAAATACTCGCTGGAATTCAATCAAATTTCACTGGTATGATCCTTTAACCCATTCCCACTCAGCAAAATTTTAGACTGGCCCAAACTGAAAGAAGGATCTATTTTCCGTTGAATTGTATCTCAAGGGACATAAAAATAAGTGATTGATTGAAGTGTAAAAGACTAATTCTTACAGCACAAAATTCCTTTAACCCATTCCCACACAATCCCTCCATTTTACACCACCAAGAAAAAAACTTTGGAGAACATTGTGGAAATGAAGAAATTGCTTGTAACAAGCAATTTCTGCATTATTCACAATGTTTTCTACCCTGAAAGACAAAGAATTCTGAAATTCCATCAACTTGAAAATTGTTGTCTGTAAGTTCTTTGAATTTGGATAGGTCTAAAATTTTGCCATCTGGTAATTGGTTAAGAGATGTCATAATTTACTGAAGGATCAGAGTCCATACTTTCTAGAAGACAACAACCTTATCATTTCATCCATTTAGCCATTATCCGTATTTCTATATTAATGTGTATTGAACTTTTGAACTGTCCTTTAACCCATTCCTGTTCAAACACAGGATTTTACGTTGTTGTTATTTTATACTTGAGAAAACATTGTGGAAAAAGAAGAAATTGCTTGTAACAAGTAATTTCTTCTTTTCCCACAATATTTTCTACCACATAGGATTGTTTCACTTTAAATTGCATCCACTTTTCATTGTCGTCTGCAACCTCTTTCAATTTTGACGGGTCTAAAATTTTAAAAACAGGAAAGGTTTAAGCCACGTTTAAACCTTGTCCTTTCAATGATACATGATAGATCCAGTCATCTTGTTCATTAACCTAAACCAAATCCCCTCACAATCATGCTTTTTGATGGCCCTCAAGAAAAAGCTTTTAAATAGCATTGTAGTCTGAACTAAAATTTTATTGTCTGATTATTAGTTAAACTACTGTGCCCTAAATAGATTAACCCATTACCAAATTACAAAATTTTAGACTGGTCTAAATTCAAAAAAGTTGCAGACAACAATTCCTAGTGGGTAGAATTTTGTAAATAATTCTCATAAGGGTAGAAAATATTTAGGATTATGAAGAAATTGCTGAAACAAGCAATATCTTCATTTTCCAAAATGTTTTCCAAAGCTTTTTCCTTGAGGGGTAAAAATTTGGATTGTGTCATAACAGTTAGTTTAAGATAATCTTAGATGAAAACAGTTTACTAGAAAAACAAGCAATTTCTGCTTTTCCCAGAATACTCATTATAGTTTCTATCACATAGGATGGTTTCATTTCAAATTGCATCCAATTCATAATCATCTGCAACCTCTCTCAATTGGGACCAGTCTAAAATTTAAAAAACAAGTAAGGGTTAATTTGTTGACCTGCTACTTACCTTGAATGGGTGCCATTAAGTAGCAGCAACAAGTAGCTCCAAGTTTATGTTGTGGTTTTGCTGGTGAAATAGCATGTACTGTAGTTTTGGTGCAGTTCAATCAGTAACTGTATAACACTTAACTGTGAATAGAAGCTAATCAGAATCTAACTGTATTTTTGATAAGATTTCCATGAACCTCGTCACATTTTTTAAGGTCACAGCAATTGATAATTTTTGATATTGAAGATATTCTGTCTGACAACATGCAAAAAATGGCCTTAGTTTTTTCTTCTCTTCTTATTTTGTCAGAATTTTTATTGTGAAACAGGATAGGATTAAATGTATATGTCTACATGTAAAAGATCTGTGATACTTGGAGTTCAACTTCAAGTCTGAACTAGATTAACATGATATAGTTACATTCCCCTCAAATTGGGAATGCTACAATCATATACAGTATGTTATATATGAAAATCATATCCCGTTTGGATCATGGCTACATTCATGAACTTCAGTCCTTTGATTTAAATTAACTTAAAGAGAGGCAGTTGCTCAAATTCACTACTATCCAGTTTTAACAGTTTGGTATACTTGAGTAGCTATAAACCCATGATAGGACAGCAGAATTGTAGACTGGTCCAAAGTGAAAAGAGTTGCAGGCGACAATTTCATGCTAATGAAATTTGGATTTTTTAACCTTTCGGAAAAAACATTGTGGGTTAGGGTTAGGGTTAAGCAATTTCTTCAATATCCACAAGCTTTCAGAAGATTTATTTCTAAGGGGTGTCTTAAATTCTTTTTTTGTGGGGGGAAGGGTTAAATGTTTTGCACATAAAGACAACCCTGTGATGTTTGGGCTTAAACTTCTAGAACACTAGTCAAGCACCTTTACCGTCATCAAATGAAGCAGTGTAAAAAGGAATTATTGTAATTTTCAAAAGGGATTGTTATTGTGATAATGGGAGAAAGACTTTTCAAAGGAAGCATAATTCCACTAATTATTAAAAACCTTGAACTATTGAACTTCCCTTTCAGTCATTGCTTTATCTTCTCCTGCTAGGAAATATTGAGTTGTACCAGAGCTCAAGATAAGAAGGGGTAACAGCATTCTAAAATCCTAACTTCTCAATTAAACCCTATGTTGTGGGTACTCATTTGAATCATCTCGATGAGACGATTCAAATGAGTACCTACAACATGGGGTTTACTGCATTATTGTTGCAATATTTAAATCTAAAATCCAAATTATGCCCTTTATCTGTAGCTCTGGTTCTTCATCATTGTTATTTGATATCAGAGTAGTCTATTGACATTTATTGTTGTTTGAAAACCAAAACTGTTGGTAAGATTATGTGTTATTTCCGACTTAATTCTGCTTTTTATGCACCTCAAGAAAACAACTTTAGAAACATTGTGGAAAAATGAAGAAATTACTTGTAATAAGCAATTTCTTCATTCTCCACAATGTTTTCTACAAAAAAAAGACAACAGTTTCCAAATTTTTAAGATTTCATCAATAGAAATTGTTGGCTGCAATTTCTTTGAATTTGGACTAGTCTAAAATTTTGTTGTTTTCTACCTAGAAAGACAAAGATATTTCAGAATTATATGAAATTGTCATCTGCAACTCCTTTTCTAATGGACCAGTCTAAATTTCATCTAGTAATTTGTTAAAAGCTATAAATGTATGAGGGGCAACTATGAAGAAGTGCTGAAATAATGTAAAGAATAAATGTACTCAGTCTACCAACAACAAAATAATATACACATTATATAGCCTGTTAATCGGTATATCTATTCTGTCTCTTAACCCTTTACCGTTTTTTGAAATTTTAGACTGGTCCAATTTGAAAGAGGTTGCAGACAACAACGAAAATTGTATGCAATTCGAAATTAAATCATCCTATGTGGTAGAAAATATTGTGGGAAAAGGAGAAATTGCTTGTAACAAGCAATTTCTCCTTTTTCCACAATGTTTTCTCAAGTATAAAATCACAGTGACATAATATCCCGGGTTTGAACAGGAAAGGGTTAAGTAATCTTATTACCACAAGGAAAAAGTCCTGTGTACTATGCAAAGATGGAATTACAGGCTTATGTTTTAACCCATTCCCACACAATATTGATTTTTGATGCCCTTCATGAAAAAAGCTTTGGAAAACATTGTGGGAAATAAAGAACTTTGCTTGCAATAAGCAGTTTGATCAATGTTCACAATCTTTTTTAGCCTGAAGGGCAAAGATTTTCTGTATTCCACCAACTTGAAATTGTTGTCCGTAACTTCTTTCATATTGGACCAGTCTAAAGTTTTGTTATGTGGTAATGAGTTAGTTGCTGTCAAGAGGAAAGAAACATGAGGTTTGACTATTTTCAGATGTCCCACAGCACTCATTTTATTGGCAGAAGAAGATGCTTCGTCCATCATTGAGGCCGAAAAACTGTTTAAACAAGGCTACAAATATGCAGAAATCAACTATAAAAAATCTCAACAGAATCAAAACATAAGCCAATCACATGAAGCCTTACATAGTAAGTCAAAAGTCAATTTTATTATAATCAACCCATTCCCACATAGTGATGCTTTTCGACGCCCCACAAGAAAAACACTTTAGAAAACATTGTGTAAAAATGAAGAGATAGATTGTAACAAGCAATTTCTTCATTAGCTCAGCTGTTTTAGGAGTAAACCAGAGGTATTGCTATATCCTTTGTGTTGTTGTTGTCGTCATTGTGGTTGTAGTTGTTGTCGCTGTCTCGCAAAAACTTTGACATTTTGTGATATCTCTGGTTCTTCTAAAGGCATCCACTTGAAACTTGGCACACTTGTTCACTATCAAAAGACCAACCTATACTATTAAGGGGGATAACTCTTGATCCATTTTGATCACCATCCAGCACCAAACAGCCCAGCATTGGCACCGTAGGCGTTACTCTTGTTTAACACAATGTTTTCTATGCAAGAAGGTTTAAAACTTTTAAAAATTTTCTAAACCTTAAATTGTCGTCTGCAAATCCTTTCAATTTGGACTAGTCTAAAATTTCATCTTGTAATGGTCTAAACACAAAACCGTACAATCTGACATTTTGACAATCCTGAGAAAGTTTCTTTGAAAAACACTGTTAAAATATGACAAATTACACGTCACACAACAAATATTTTCTACCTTATTTGGCACTTACTACATTTTAGTGCAATTTGAATAGATGTCTCAAATTTCCTTTAAATGAGTCGAAAACTTGTGGTAATGGTTTAACACAAAATTTTCTATCTACACCAAATTGGAAGTTGTAGCAAACAAAAAATAATTGACTAAATTAGTTGAAAGGTTTTAGGATGAGCACAAAATATTATGGGAAAGGGAGAAAATGCAGAATACCAGCATGTTCTCCATTTCTGACAGTATCTTCCATTGTCATATTTCTTTGTTGTTAGTGGTCCAATTTGAATTTGAATTTGAAATAGAAGTGTAAAATGTAAAGTGGGTAGCACGTCATACTTCAAATCTTCAATTATGGGATGTCATGTGTTTGATCCCTGGCAACGGCACATATCCTTCCCAACATTTGTCTCTCACCAATTGGTGGATATTCCTTAACCTAAATGGGAAATGATGTAATGACGATACTGGTGCGAAATATACCAGGAATCCATCATTAGGTGCTCTAGCTGTGGTTATATGACTTAAAAATTGTAAAAAGCATTTCAGAAAAACCATCAGGCCCAAAGGTTAGAAAGAATATCATTTTACATTGTCTGGTGGCCCTCTAAAGAAATTGTTAACCTTTGGCATGCTGAATAAAGTCTTTATTAAGAATTGTATAAAAATTCAAGGGCTAAAGCACTGGAATGCCCAGGTATTGTGACTTAATATTTTATTTTACTTAATTCTATATACAACTCTTAAATTAAAATGCCATACAGGTTGTTTAGAGTAAGATCAGACTGCACATATGTGCAGGCTGATCTTATTCTATACTTCCTGCACAAGCAGGAATATTCTGGGTTCAGCAGGACAAGATTTAAAAATGCCCCTGAGGGCTCATGCCTGCTCTTCCTAGGTGAAACCTATTTTACATAGAAATAAGGAAGGAAACCGATAGAAATCTTCTTGTGAGAAATCAGAAGTTGTTGAAATCATAACCTTTTATATTAATTTGGCTTAGTTAAGTAATTTAATTTGCTACATTTTACAGAATAATAAAGTATGAAATCTTTATGGAAATCTTAGGAAAAACTTTTTTGCTTGAGTTCGTTCTTTTTGAGGAAAATAGCGTTCAATTCAAAAGGAGACTCAAGCAAGTATTTGAGGAATTTCATGTCCTCTTGTCCAAAATATTTTCATTTGTAATATTTGAAGGGTTCATTCAACCCATTCCAACACAATGAAGCTTTTTGACAACCCTCAAGAAAAAGAATTTGGAAAACCTTGAAAAATAAAGTGAAATGTTGCAACAAGCGATTTCTTTATTTTTGCACAATGTTTTCTACCTAGAGAAGTGAAAAAATCTAAATTGTTGTCTGCAAAATCTTTAAATTTGTACTAGACCAAAATTTTGCTGTTTGGTAACGGGTCAATTAAGTTATTTTGTGTAAATGGGTTGAATAAAGGAAACGAAGATTATGTTAATTGTATTTACTCTATTTTCAAAATGAGATACAAATGTGTTAGTGTATATTATTGTATTTACTCAATTTTCAGAACGAGATACAAATGTGTTAGTGTATATTAAAAGACGTTTAGCAATGTGTGCTCGCAAACTTGGGAAAACACGAGATGCTGTAAAGCTAATGAGAGAGGTAAATATATTTAACTACTACATTGTACATTTAGAAATTGGAACAGTTTGACAGGATGTTTTTAGAAATGCATTTAATCTAATTGTAGAATTAATATGTTACCAAAAAAGGTCAAAAGTAATTTTTCTTTGTAAAAGAAATACATAGAGAAAAAATAAGCTAAATCCTTTTTAGCTCCACTGGCTGAAAGCCAACTTCTTTTATTTCTTTTTCCTTCGAGAAAAGCAAATGTTGCAAAGTAAAAATGATATCTAAATTATGAAATATCTCTCTAAGCAAATCATTTCAGAGTCCTAGTGCAGTACTTTTGATCTTCCTTAACCTATTCCTGCACAATAATGCTTTTTTATGCCCAAAGATGAAAAGCTGTGGAAACCATTGTGGAAAATGAAGAAATTGCTTGTTACAAGCAATTTCTTCATTATCCATAATATTTTCTACTACAACAGACAAGATAATCTTTTACATATGTTGTCTGAAAATTCTCTCACTTTGGACCAGTCTGAGATTTTGTTATCTTGTAATGGAGCCACTGTCATAGCGAAGTTGGTAGCACATCAGACTCTCAATTTTCAATTATTGGATTTTATGGATTAGATCCTCGACAGCGACACATATCCTTCTCTGACATTTGTCTCCCACCTATGGATGGATTTTAATAAACCTAAGTGGCATAGAAGCTGGAGGCTAGAAAAGGATGTAATGGCAGTACTGGTGTGATAAATATCAGGAATCCATTGTTAGGTACTCCAGTCGCCACAATATGACTGAAATACTGTTAAAAGTGACATTAAACCTAAATTCATTCAATCATCTTGTAATGGGTTAAGCACTTGTAAGACATATTTTACCTGAAAGGTTGATGACAGCTGTAAAATAAAAGTCATTTAACCCATTCCCACACAATGACCCTGTTAGTTTGTCCTCAAGGGAAAAAGATTTGGAAAACATTGAGGAAAATGAAAAGAAATTTCTTCATTATCCACGATTTTTTTTAACTCAAAAGTTAAAAGACTAAAATTTCATAAACTTTTTATGGTCCTCTGCAACTCCTTTCAATTTGGACCAGTCTAAAGTTTTGTTTTCTAATTATATGTTAAACAAATTTGTGTTTTTCATTCCAGATTATGAAAGAGTTTCCACTATTAAGTATGTTCAATATACACGAGAACCTTATAGAGGCCTTATTAGAGTTACAAGCTTATGCAGACGTACAGGTGGTTCTCGCAAAATACGATGGTAGGTTTCATCTTGTTTTTGACAAATATCTCCCAATTTTACATCCAATATGATACACCTTCAAACTCTTTCTGTTTCCCAAAATTTTATTCCTGTCCAAATTCAAAGATTTTGGAGACCAAAATTTAAAGTGTATTCAATTTGAAAATCATAATTTAGTAGTGTAGAAAATATTGTAGAAAAAGAAAAAATTGCTTGTTACAAGCAATTTCTTCTTTTTCTACAATATTTTCTCAATTATAAGATCACAGAGACGTAGAAACCAGAGATTGAACAAGAAAGGGTTAAATAATTAGTGAAATACTGCTACACCAGTCTGAATGATTGGATTGGTCAATCATTGATTTGATTTGCAGTGCCTCTCTGTCAATTGACGGATTGTGGCTTTTGGTTAAAGAATCAATTGACCAATCAAATCAATCATTTAGACTGGAGGTAAACTTTGAACTCTGATATTGGCCGATATTTGTGTGTAGCATCTTTGTTGCTTTTGCAACTTAAACATCATATCTACAGCTTGGATAAGTTACAATGGTTAGGTCTCCAACCAACTAGGTTCTATTTGTTTGTTCACAACTTACATTTATATCATTATCGTTGTATATTTACAGATATAAGTTTGCCCAAATCAGCCACGATATGTTACACAGCAGCATTGCTTAAAGCTAGAGCGGTGGCAGACAAGTAAGATAGTAAAGTTTATGTAATGTTTTAATCTATTGTGGATATCTCTTACAGGTTTTGAGTAGGGTGTCATGGGTTCGATCCCTGGCGGCGGCACATATCCTTTCTGACATTTATTTCTCACCAATGGGTGGATAATCGTAAACCCAAGTGGGATAGTAGCTGGAGGCTAGGTAAGAATGTAGTGCTAGTACTGGTGTGAGAAATACCAGGAATCCATTGTTAGGTGCTCCACCCGCAGAGATATGACGGAAATAAACCCCATTCAATCAATCAATTACAGGTTTTGAAATCAGCAATAAATATCAATAGATAAGCTCCTGACAAACAGCAACTTATATCTGCAATTATGTTAATTTTACACATTTGACCTTGCTTGTGACATTGATTTAACCCTTATTGTGAAATACTGTTAAAAGTGGCGATAAACCCCATTCAATCAATCAATTAAACACACAATAACACTTTTTGAAGCCCCTGAAAGAACTTGCTTTAGAAAACATTGTGTAATATGAAGAAATTGCTTCGTTACAAGCAATTTCTACAAATTACACAATTTTTTCTACCAAGAAAGTTGAAACAAACCAAAATTTCATAAACTTAAAATTGTTTTCTGCAACTTCTTTCAATTTGGACCAGTCTAAAATTTTGCCATCTGGTAATGGGTTAAAGCGGGGCTCCGGAAATTTGGAAATTTAAATCGGACCAGGAAAATGCCCCCCCTGGAAAAAAAGAACCCACTTCCCCCCCCCCCCCCCGACGAAAACGAATATCCCCGCCTTTTTTCACCTTTCCCGTACGTAAAAAGGTTCATCATTCATTCAGTAGTTGCCTTCTTCTTCAAAAAATGATGATTATAATCTTCAACGCGTGGAAGATAGATGAAATCAACTGACAGATTCTACTTTTATTTTGTTTTTGAAAATTCGGCTGTAAATAATTTGCAATTCCGGCAAACCAGGCAGTCCACCAAATTCCAATATATTGTAAAATTGTAAAAGTCAAACAGATTCTCTATTGCAAATAGTTTACAAAACTTGATACCCGAAGTTCGATCAAGTGTGTAACTGCAAATTAAGTCCATGTGCGGTTGGGCATTTGACTGGCCGGCGGGTAAACTAATTATCGATTTTTGGCACTTGTTTATCTCTTAATCTGGAGGTACCGTGTGAAACCCTTCGATTATTTAGGTTTCAAGTGAATTTTTGATAGATGGTGGGCGAGTTTATCAATATTTTAACGTGAAATTTAATTAAAATTTCGGATCGATTTTGGTGTAATTTTTGGGATTCCAATCGGTCTGGCAATTCAAAATTTGGTCCAGACCGGCAGTTTATCGGATATCAGGAGCCCTGCGTTAAAGTATATTACAGAATTAATCAATTAATCAAAAGTGTCACATCTTATGATGGAATGCAACTATACCACTCACTGGAAGTTATCTTTATGATATAAAAATACTAGTAGTTTTACAATATGGTTTTCAGCTTTTGAGATAACCTGTAAACGCATGACCCATAAGATAAGATTTATACACCCAAAATCAAGGTCCCATATAGAGGTATAAGGTCCAAGGCCACATATAGAGGTATCAGGTCAAATTTGACCTTGTCTGGAAAATATTTTTTACTTTTATTGATGGATTTCAAAATAGTTTGACACTGTTGTTTCCATTGGTAATTTTTCATGCCAAGAAAGTAGTTTGTAAAAAAAAAGTTCTGACTCAATTTTCCTTTTCATTGCTGTATTTCTTCTACTCATGAATCACAGGATGGTGTGGTAATGGGTTAAGTTACATGAACAACTGTTTTGATGTGATTATCAACTTTTTTACTTATTGTAATAGAACTTTATGTAAAATGCTCAGATATCATATGGAAATATTTGTTTTTATTAGCTTGGCTGGTTTCGGAGAAAACCCGAGGTATTGCCAAAGCCTTGGTGTCGTCGTCGTGCGAAAACTGACATTCATTTGAAAATTTGCACACTTGTTCACTATCAAAAGAGCAACCTATACTATCAAGGGGGATAACTATAGATGCATTTTGTCCACTATCCAGCACCCAACAGCCAAGCATAAGCCCCCGTAGGCAGTTCTCTTGTTCAGATTTTCTCCTGACATTGCTATTAATATTTGTTTTTGTTCAGATTTTCTCCTGATATTGCCAGAAATACTTCTTTCTATTTAGATTTTCTCCTGATATTGCTAGTAATATTTGTTTCTATTCAAATTTTCTCCTGATATTGCTAGAAAAAATTGTTTCTATTCAGATTTTCTCCTGATATTGCTAGTAAGAGAGGACTTAGTACAGCAGAGATGACAGCAGTAGAAGCTATACACAGAGCGGTGGAGTTTAATCCTCATGTACCAAAGGTAAAAAATAGACATACCAGGGATGTGGACATCACACACTGGACTTGTTCAACAAAGGTTTTTATACGCCCGTCGAAGACTGGACGTATTATGGGATCACCCGTGGTGTCCGGTTGGCCGGGCGTCCGGGCGTCAAGGTGGTGTCCACTTCTTTGTCCGGAGCATAACTCTGTCATCCTAAGTCCGATTAACTTAAAACTTGGCAGTTATATTCTTTTTATCAATACGAAGTGCAGTGCGCAATAACCATAACTCTACCTGGCCTATTTTTTGAGTTATTGCCCTTTGTTGTTTTTCATACTTGAATCTTGTCCGGAGTATATCTCTAAAGTATTATAGCTAGGATCATGAAACTTCATGGGTGTATAGATCTCACCAAGGGGGAGTGCAGTGCACAAGAACCATAACTCTACCTAGCCTATTTTTTGAGTTATTGCCCTTGGTTGTTTTTCATACTTGAATCTTGTCCGGAGTATATCTCTAAAAGTATAATAGCTAGAATCATGAAATTTCATGGGTGTATAGATCTCACTAAGGGGGAGTGCAGTGTACAAGAACCATAACTCTACCTTGCCTATTTTTTGAGTTATTGCCCTTTGTTGTTTTTCATACTTGAATCTTGTCCGGAGAATATCTCTAAAAGTATTAAAGCTAGGATCATGAAACTTCATGGGTGTATAGATCTCACCAAGGGGGAGTGCAATGCACAAGAAGCATAACTCTACCTGGCCTATTTTTTGAGTAATTGCCCTTTGTTGTTTTTCATACTTGAATCTTGTAATGAGTATATCTCTAAAAGTATAATAGCTAGGATCATGAAATTTCATGGGTGTATAGATCTCACCAAGGGGAAGTGCAGTGCACAAGAACCATAACTCTACCTGGCCTAAATTTTGAGTTATTGCCCTTTATTGTTTTTCATACTTGAATCTTGTCCGGAGTATATCTCTAAAAGTATAATAGCTAGGATCATGAAATTTCATGGGTGTATAGATCTCACCAAGGGAGGGTGCAGTGCACAGGAACCATAACTCTACCTAGCCTATTTTTTGAGTTATTGCCCTTTGTTGTTTTTCATACTTGAATCTTGTCCGGAGTATATCTCTAAAAGTATAATAGCTAGAATCATGAAATTTCATGGATGGATAGAGCTCACCAAGTGGGAGTGCAGTGTACAGGAACCATAACTCTACCTAGCCTATTTTTTGAGTTATTGTCCTTTGTTGTTTTTCATACTTTGTTTGACAAAATATATTCATTCAAAATAACCTCACTTCTATTCAAACCCCCAGCTATTATTATGCAGTGTGACGGGCGTATCTTGTGACAATTTGGCACCTTGTTCTACTTGTGGACAAGTACTCTCTTTAACCCTTTCCTGTTCAATCTCTGGTGTTTACGTTCCTGGGATTTCATACATGAGAAAACATTGTGGGAAAAGAAGAAACTGCTTGTAACAAGCAATTTCTTCTTTTTTCACAATATTTTTCTACCCTGTAGGGTGGTTTCTTTTCAAATTGCACTCTCTTTTGATTTTCCTCTGCAATTGCTTTTAAATTGGACAAGTCTGAAAATTTGAAAAACAGGAAAGGGTTAAAAGGCTGCAACCATAGGACATTTGGTAGAGTATTAGACTCTTGACCATGAGAGCCAGGGTTCAATCCTAGGTTTTGGCAAATATCCTCTCTGACATTTGTCTCCCATTAATGGGTGGATAAGGGTACACCGAAGTGGTATGAGCAGGTGAAAGCTTGGAAAGGCTGTAGTGGTTGTACTGGTGTGAGAAACACCAGGAATACATGGTTAGGTGCTCCAGCCATGGCAATATGACTGAGATACGGTAAATGTGCTAATAAACCCAATTCATACAAAGAAACATTTTCAAGGCCATTTGTCCTAGGACAATTAAACATCCAGGTAAAACTTGGAATAGTACAAAATAGATCTCAAAGTTAAATCATTTTACATCAGAAAATTATTGTAAGTTTATATAAAAGGGAATAAAATATTTAGGTTAATGAAAAAATTAACAACTATGTCTTCTCAAAATTTATCTCTTTATTTTTTGTGGACAAGTTCATTTTAATTTTGGAATAGCAGAAAATCAAGTGTTGCTTGTCTCGGAACAAGGGGAGAAAACTTGTATTTCCACATGACTGGATAAATCAGTGTATGACATATACAAGATTGGAATATTGAATCTGACAAGGTAACCCCGTCAAAGCCTTTTTTCGAAGATATGAAGTTGATAAGTGACCTTGGCCTTGATGGATGGCCTTGACCTTACAATCATCTTATGTAAGGAACCTGTGTCCCAAATATGAGCCTCCTATCTACAACAGTGGTCTTCGGGTTTTGCCGAACTTTGCCCAACCTAAACAAGGAATATTGAAATTCAAAGAAGTTCTAAAGTAAATTGATAGGTTGATTTAGAAACAAATAAATGCATGGGAAAAAACAATTAATTTGTCTTACATTTTTATTCCTAATCTGACATACACTGCAGCTCCACTATAACGCTGTTGGTGGGGTCCAAGAAATGAAACAGCGGAAGAAGTGGAGTTATTATGCTATAACGCTGTCGCCCCCCCCCCCCCCCGCCGTAACTGAAATTTTCAACCATCGGAATCGGGACCAAACACCCGAAAATTCGTGATGAAATTCCTGTAACAAGTTTAATTCTATACAAGTTACTAGTCGGGAAATGAAACACAACAACTGTAGTTACGAGATTTTAGCAGAAAACGACGAAATTCAGCGTGCGGAGAATTAATTTCTAACCTTACCTTCCCGGTCTATCAGGATTGAATAATCCGTAAATTTCTACAGGTCTATAAATTGTGGTTCTCTTTCTCCCAATATTAAGAAGCTAGATCTTTTAACCGAGCCATGTTTTATTATTATGATAGTCGTCGGCATTAATCTTATGGAATTTAGTTTTACACGGACGTAAATATTTCCATCCTTAGACAAAAGGGATAAAATCTAAGTATTTCGCATAGCGACGTCTCCTTGGAGACCGACGAGTTGTTGAACACCTGGGGTTACTGAAGCGTTGAGAAAATGTCGCATGGATCATCCTTCGAACCTCTTTCGCGGTAATGGACTTTGTCTAATTTCTTTACCATTGTTAAAAATACGGTAACAATAAACCGACAAAGAACTCTATCTGAACCTAGTCATTTACGAATCGGGAATTTAAACTGACCAGTTGCACGTATACAAAACTGAATTAAACTTTCTAGCCGCTAACTTTTAATCGTATGAATGAAGGTCATAATAATCGAAAAAAATCCGAGACGGCGGAATGTCTGGTTTCATAACGACAAGAGTAAAAAATTCGGTCAGCAAGAATTCTCACGGGGTACGCGTCTGGCACGAGTCAACTCCGGAAACTCTCCCATAAATAGCTGAACATCTGGCGGCGGCACCTTTGATCACCTTTCCTCCCACAGAATAAAATAAACTGTACCCGAAAAACCCTGACTTAAAATTTGTCGACGAGCTTTTTGCCGTGTGTTTGATCATACAGGATGGCATTAAATTTTTGGATTATTGAAAGAAATGCGGAAAAATAACGGTATTTTATTTGAATCAATCCTTATATTATCTATCCCGTTTCCAATGAGAATCTTCCGATATTGTGACATTTACAATTTAAATTCACGTATTTTCTGTATTTAGCGAAAACGTCGCAACTACGACTGATTGTTTTCAAAGCACATTGTTGCGTTTTTATCTTGAAGCCACTATCCTCTACGAGCTCCGGATACCAGAAAACTATGAAGTGAAATAAATAGTAGGCTCAAGTCAATTTGTCTAATTTCACTCTCGCGCATTACTTTAAGAACACGTCCTACCCGGTACTGAAGAAAATTAAGGACGCCGAGAGTGAAACAGTCTGATATTTTAATCGCACCACCTTCACGGTTTGTAACTGAAGGATACCGAGAAGCGTGCCTATTCTCTATGGATTTAAAAAATATAAAAGACCTAAGGCATTGATCATCTCAGTGTCAAACAGTAAGAGCAAACAATCAAACTGATTTTGAAAATTGAAACACTACGCGTGTCATCAATCAATAAAACAATTACCTCTGAAGTAATGCATTAATGACCAGGACCGTCCAAGTAAGGTGTTATAAACTTACCTGGCTTCGGGTAATTATCGATTTTTATGTGCAACCCTTTTTCTTGGAGCGGGCCGAAGACGGGATGAAAAAATCACGGCCAAATCAGCATTAACGTCGTATCTCAGCATTTGCATCCCGACCCCCCCCCCCGAATTTTAGGGAGCCAAGGGGACCCCGCGTTATAATGGAGTCAGCGCTGTGCCCGGTAGCGTTATAGAGGAGTTGCAGTGTAATATGGATGCAATCTTCTTGACCTTTTGTGAACAAAAAGAGACTAACCATATCTTATACTTTCATACTTTTCAGTACCTTTTAGAAATGAAAAGCTTAGTCCTGCCACCAGAACACATTTTAAAGAGGGGAGACAGTGAGGCCCTGGCCTATGCATTTTCACATCTTCAACATTGGAAGCGTGTGGAGGGAGCTCTCAATCTCTTACACTGTACTTGGGAAGGCAGTAAGTTACTTGTTACAAGAATACTATAATTGAACAATTGCATTTGTCAATGAAAAATCTGTTGACCAATTAAATCATTTACTAAGATTGGAAGTTCACTTTGAACTCCCACAGTTGACGTCATTTATGTGAAGCAATTTAGTTGGTTTGTGACATGTAGGTCATCAACCAACCATTCTAATTTTGGTTGCATGCTACTGGTTATAAATTTTGCAGTATAACACCCTTGAATATGGAAGGTGAATTTCCTGTAAGAGTCAATGGGAGGGGCCAACCTTGTAAGTGGATATGGGCCAGTGATTGGTCAATAATTGACGGTTTGCTGACAACACCGACTGGAAGTTCTCGAACTGTGTTATTTTGTAAACTTTATTGCTAGTAACGTGTATCAAATAATCAAATGGTTGGTTGGGGATCTACGCATTGTGCTTTTGCATGAATATTAATTTTTTGTGGCATTGCAGAACATTTCGGAAAGATTCTATTCATGTCTTTCAGCATTCAGAATGATTCCATATCCATTAGAGAAGGGTCACCTGTTTTATCCGTATCCAACATGTACAGAAAGTGCTGATAGAGAACTTCTACCCAGTAAGTACTCTTTAAATCTACAGGCATTTGTATTTGTCCCTCGGTTGGCTTACTTTGAAGTTGCTGAAAGAATTGAAATTCATTATAAATATTTAAAAATACAGTAAAACCCCTCCTTACGACCACCCCGATAATACGGGCACCCCGCTATAACGACCGATTTTTTACAGAACGGAATTTTTTGTTCTTTATTTCAATGGTTGCGAACCCCTCTTAAACGGGCACCCTGCTATTCCGAATTACTACCACTAAATTCAGTACCAACTATAGCTGATACACTATTTTGAACCCCACTTAAACGACCAGTAACTTAACACATTGAGACCAACCACACGAATTTCACACTTGATAAGAGCGACACTAATTTGGTATGAATACACTGTAAATACATTATCGGATTTTTGATTATGTGATATCGAACCCTTATTATAATAGGTGTTATGATTAAAGTGGCCGATCACTTTTAGAAATTATAGCTCATATTATTTTTAATTGTTATTTGAATGTGTCACAGGTTTTGACTCGTGATAAATTCGAAAGGGAAAACGTATCCGAGAAGTTACGATTAGTTTGTTTACGGTGTTCCGAACAGTTAATTAGCCATTAAATTTTGATTTCAACATAATTGATGCTTGGTATTCGCATTATAGAAGATATGATATCGACAGTTTGACACTTTGAACCTGTACTTACAAATAAATAATCTGAGGTCGTCCTTCTGAATCAGATGAATCAAATGGAGAATAGCGAAAGTAGAACTTGTCAAAGATCGTAAATTTGAAAAATGACATAAGATTCCGCTGTAATACAAGTTCTTATAGTTTCATTTTTGTATGTATAGTATTAATATATTCAAATATCGAAAATAAAATAAACATGAATTACTTGACAACAAATGACCAAACCTCAGTATTACGACCACCCTGCTATTATGACCACTTCCAGAAAGTACTGCAAGTGGTCGTATTAGAGGGGTTTTACTGTAGTGTCCTGGCTCAGTGTGTTTGTTTTGTAGTTTGGCATCAACAACTGGCAAAGCAACAGCCAGATTGTTTTACTAGATTTAACCCTTTCTTGTTCAAACCTGGGATCTAGGTAGCTGTGATTTTGTACTTGAGAAAACATTGAGGAAAAAGAAGAAATTTGCGTGTAAGAAGCAATTTCTTCTTTTTCAAACAATATTTTCTACCACATAGAATGGTTTCACTTTCAATATGGACCAGTCTAAGATTTCAAAAAACAGGAAAGGGTTAATCTCTGATGAGTTTCAAATTTAGTCATCTATGGTAAAAAAAATAGGTCACAAGGTCAAATCTAAGAAAAACTTGTCAGCTTTTTTCACATTCAAAAAGGCAATCATTCCTTTTCTCACACAATCCTGGTTTTGATGCCTCTCAAGAAAGAAGCTTTGGAAAAAAAAAACCATTGTGGAAAGTGAATGAAATACTGATGAGTGACTAGACCTTGTGAGAAAATAACCTATTACTAGACCATAAATTTCATACAGGTTCAAATTGAAAGATGTTGAAGATGACAATTTCAAGTTTTTTGGAATAAAAACTCCTTGTATTCACAAGGAACTTCTTCATGTTCCCCAATGGTTTCCAAATAAAAATTGCATAGAAAAGAATATATGTTTGCTCTAACTTCTAATTGAATTTTCTTTGTATTTCAGCATTTCATGAGGTATCAGTGTATCCGAAGAAGGAACTGCCTTTCTTTATACTCTTTACAGCTGGTCTCTGCTCGTTTACGGCTCTGCTTGCCCTTCTAACACATCAGTACCCAGAATTAATGGGGGTCATGGCTAAAACAGTAAGTAGAAGGAAATTAAAGAGAATATTTTTGTCCCTGCATCAAAAGATCAGCGGCAAATTGTTACTGATGTTGAGCTGTTTGTCTGCAAGCAGTAAACTTAGCACAAAAAGTTAACATTTTGCTGTTACTCAAAGACTGTTGAACTTACAGGTTTAATATTTGGGACATAAGTTCTTTCCATAGGCATCAGATGGTTGTAGTGGTTAGGTCATTCATCAAGGTCAAGGTCACTTATCAAGGTTACATTTCGGAAACAAATTGACAGGATTGATCCTTTTGCAACCCTTTATAAGATTCCTTAAAAGTATTTTGATCAGATGTTATGCATGAAGCTAATTTATATATGTTATATATGGTGGAAACATTAATAGAAAATTTTCTCAGAAACCAGAAGATTGATTTCAACCAAATATTTTAAAATATTATAGCCCTTTTTTGACTAAGAAATTTTCCCACTATTTAGCACTTGAACACACAAGCATTGGCATCTGTATCCAGTGTTCTTGTTTATCTCATTCCCACACAATCTGTCCTTTTTATGCCCCTTGAGAGAAAACCTTTGGAAAACATTGTATCAAGCAATTTCTTTATTCTTCACAATAATTTTTATCCAAAAAGAACAAAATAATTAAAAATTCCATCAACTTGAAGTTGTTGTCTGCAAATTCTTTCAATTTGGTCCAGTCTTAAAAAATTTGTGTGGGAATGGGTTTAAGGCAAATTGCTGACATTTGCAAATGATTATGTTGACATATTGCTATGGCCAGGTTTCTACTCTACTATTTAATCAATAATATTGAATGTTTTGTCTTTTACAGGCCCTGACCTGGTTATATATGCCAGTAAGCTATATTTTGGAGAAACTGGAAGCCATTTTACCCTCCAACCTTTTTCAGCAGCTTTCAAGAATTTAGACAGACATGACACATTTTGTTTAGAATCAATTCTAAACAAACTCTTATTGATATATCTATTTTCTCTTCTTATGCTCAATAGTTTAACCTAATACAACACAAGGAAATTTTAGAATAGTCCAAATTGAAAGAAGTTGCAGAAAAAAATTTCAAGTTGGTGAAATTTTAAAAATAATTGTCTTCTGGGGAAGAAGCAATTGTGGATAATAAAGACATTGCTTGTTACAAGTAAATTCTTCATTTTTCAGAAAGTATTTTTAAAGCTTTTCTCTTGGAAAGAAGTTGCAGACAACAATTTCAAGTTGGTGAAATTTTAAAATCATTGTCTTCTGGGGAAGAAACCATTGTGGATAATGAAGACATTGCTTGTTACAAGTAAATTCTTTATTTTTCAGAATGTATTTTCAAAGCTTTTCTCTTGGGAGGCTTCCACTCTTGGGATTGTGTTGGAATGGGGTAAGAAGACTTCTTACTTAATCCATTATCACACAATCATGTTTTTTGATTCTCTAAATAACATGGTATGAAAAACTTTGTGGGAAAAGGAGATACTTGTTACAAGCTATTTCTGCTTTTCTGATACATTGCTTTCTACATTATTTGACTCTTATTTTCCAATTTTTATTGTCATGTGTACCTTCTAAAATTTTAGGTAGTCTTAAATTTTGTTGTTTGGTAATTGGTCAAAACTTATAAAAGTTATGAAATCACTATCAAAGATCAAAGCGGGATACCTCCAAAAGATTATGTGCCCCTTTTTGGTTGAAGTCTTGGGTGTCAGTCTTCAACCTTTTTTTAGTGTTTGGTATGAGATGCAGATATGATATATATTTTAAGAGTTTGTTTGAGATACAATGTCATGACAGATAGTTTTTGTACACCATTTTCTCTCATCTTTTGTTTAATGTCTTGGTACAGAGAATTTTGATACTTTTTAACTTTATCAAGTGTGTCTACTGTGAAAAGCAATATCTTCTTTTTCCACACTACTTTCTACCCAACTGGATGGTTAACCCTTTCCTGTTCAATTCCTGGTTTTTACGTCTGTGTAATTCTATACTTGAGAAAACATTGTTGGAGAGAAGAAATTGCTTGTTACTAGCAATTTCTTCTTTTCCCATAATGTTTTCTATTCTGTAGGTTTGTTGCTTTTCAAAATACACTCAATTTTAGTTGTTGTCTGCATCTTCTTTCAGATTGGGCAAGTCTAAAATTTTGAAAAACAGGAAAGGGTTAGTTTTCAAATTAAATTCACTTTTAACTTTTGTCTGTAAAACCTTTGAATTTGGACGGGTCAAAAATTTTGCAAAGGTTTAATTCTTGTGCAAGACTTGTCTTGTTCGACCTAGGTTTTTCTAATTGTAGACAAGTGCATTTTTAAAGGGTACTTGTCCAGGGACATAGAAAAATATTGCAAATCTTGGAATGGAACAAAATAGATCTCGAAGATAACTAATTTGTCGGAGAATTATCAAAATGTTTATACCAAAGTGTAGAAAATATTGTGATTTCAGTATTTTCTTCATTAACAACAAAGTTTTCTGAAAATTTATTGCTCTACTATTTTGTTTAACACTTTCCTGTACAGTTGCTGGTTTTTACGTTTTCAACATCTTTCAAATTGGACCAGTCTAAAATTTCGAAAAAACAGGAAAGGGTTAAGTTCAAGTTATCTGGTGCATATCTTGTAAAGCAATTAATTGATTTCAAATCTTAAAAAAGATTGACATAATCCTTGATGAGTTCTAATGTCATGCTTAAAGTTCTATATATATAATATTGGCCTTAGCTCCTGTTCCTACAATGTTTCATCTATGTGATCATATGTTGATTAATTAATTTCAACAACTCTAAACTTCTTGTAGTAATGCAATACTTAATATGTCTAAAAATTCATCTCCTGTTATATACACCTTCTGATCCTGCAAAGTTAGTAGTTTGAACATCTGGGTAACCAACTTCTATTAGAGCATAAGCCGTAAACAGTCATATACGTGATCTTTTCAATTTCTAACTCTCACCTTGTCCTCTGTCTTTCCCATTTGATTCCCTATTTATTTTGCGCTAAAATGCTATATCAACAAGTCAAGTATCTTATTTCACATATTCTTTTGTTTGTCTTTGACCCATCAACATGATAATTAGTGCTGATTTCATGGATGTAGAACATCATGGATACTCTGCCTATTTCTTCTTAACCCATTCCAACACAGTGGAATTTTAGACTGGTCCAAATTGAAAGAAGCTGCAGACGACAATTTCAAGTTGATAGAATTTTGAATTTTTTTCGTCATTTTGGGTAGAAAACATTGTGGATAATGAAGAAATTGCTTGATACAAGCAATTTCTTCATTTTCCACAATGTTTTCAAAGTATTTTTTCTTGAGGGGCGTAAAAAGGAGGGATTGAGTTGGAATGGGTTAAAAGAAATATATGAGCTTCCATCAAGGGCTTGAAATTGAGTATTACTTTACACAAGATCTCAGTTATAGGTCATGTGACAAACACTTTAGAGGGGAGATCCTTGTCAGTGACAATTACTAGTCAATTGAATAACAATTACCAGGATATGTACATTTAAGGGTACAATAATGGCCACAAAGGAAAAATTAGAAAGAGTTGGCTAGTCCAAATTAAAGTGACTTTGATAAGGTAGAAAATAATATTAGAACGGAGAACATTTATCCTAAACATGTTCACCATTTGAACCCTTGTCATGCTGTATAAATCACCTTACTGAATTGCTGTCAAATCAAAGGGCTGAAACTACTGGGGTATAGACGAAGATCAGCCTGCACATAAGTACATTCTGATCTTAGTCTACACCTCTTGCCAGAACCGGAATATTCCGGGGTCAGCATGACAAGAGTTAAGTAATTCAGTATCATTGCTTGTCATTGGCTTGTCATGTTTGGTATTAGAGTACCTGTTTGATACAAACTTATCTGACTAGGTAATATAATCAAGGTCTCATCAGGTCACAGCATGTTAACCCTTTCCTGTTTTATGAAATTTTAGACTGGTCCAATTTAAAAGAGGTTGCAGACGACAATGAAAAATGCATGCAATTTGAAATCTGACTATCCTATGTGGTAGAAAATATTGTGAGAAAAGGAGAAATTGCTTGTTACAAGCAATTTCTCCTTTTCCACAATGTTTTCTCAAGTATAAAATCACAGTGACATAAAATCCCGGGTTTGTCCAGGAAAGGGTTAAAGAAATGGTTAGTTAACCTAGTACTAATCAATATTAGATTTAGCTTTAGAAAACATTGTAGGAAAAGGGGAACTGATTTTGATTAGCAATTTCTCCTTTTCTCATCACGTTTTTTAACCTTTTAGACACTTTCCAAATTTGATGAATGTCATCTCTGCCTACTTTCAATTTTGGTCAGTCTAAAATTTAAATGTGTTGCAAGTTATAAAGATTTTGTTCTCTTATTTGAAAGAATTCCTTTTCTTCAATGTTTACACATTGACAATGATTTGCACTTAATGTAGTTTACTCAAGTGAGAATATTTTTCAATAAGATGTTATGAACTGAATTGAGACAAAATGAAAAAAAGATGAGTAGAAAATAAAGAAATGTTAAAATGAGATGTCTTTATTCTTTGTCAAATTTGTTACCTTCAACCTTACAGTACAACATGATTCTCCCCACACAATCCCGCTTTTTAATACCCATCCAGAAAAATACTTCGAAAATCATGTTGAAAATGAAGAAATTGCTTGTTACACGCAATTTCTTGATTTTCCACAATGATTTCTACCTCCCAAAAAACAAGACAAACTTTGAAATTATAACAACTTGAAATTATTGTCTGCAAAATATTTGAAAATGGGCTAGTCAGAAATTTCATAGTTTGGTAATGTGTTATACCTTAAGGCAATATATTTCAGAGCTCCTGTCTAGATATGGGAATGAATAAGGAAACTTGGTCCAAACCAATTCCAACACTACGCATTTTTAGACTGGCCCAATTCGAAAGAAGTTTTAGCTGACAATTATTAGTTCATGAAATTTTAAAGCTCTTTGTTGTTTGGGGTAGAAACATTGTGCATAATGAAGAAATTGCTTGTAGCTTTTAGCTAGCAATTTCTTCATTTTCCACAATGTTTTCCAAAACTTTTTACTTGGGGGCATCCTAAAACGTCATTAAGTGGTAATGGGCTAATGTAACTGAAAGGGTTTTTAAAGGAACCCTAAATCCCTAACAAACCTCTGGCCTCTTTTAATTTTGAACACTCGTGCAATTCTCTACTATGTTTTCGAAGAAAAAATCTATTGGTGAATGTCAGAAGCAGATTGACGGATCGTCGTATTGGTGGTCTGTCAGGTGGGTGGTCTCCAAGCTGGGTAGGTGTTAACATTAGCTCAAGTGCACCACTAGTCCTACATTTCTTGATGGATATTGATGAAATGTTCACAAAATCTTTGTCTTCATCTAACCTAGCGTATATTATAAGTGTTTAGCTCCACTGGCCGAAAGCCAGCGAGCTATTGTCATGGAGTTGTGTCCGTTGTGCATCAGTCCATGCGTCTGACCGTGTGTCCTTCTGTAAACTTTTACTTAAAAAAATCTTCTCAGAAAGTACTGAACAGAATTCAACCAAATTTCACAGAAATGATTCTTTTGTGATCCTTTATCAGATTCATTCAAAGAATTTTGATTCGATGAAAACATTACTTTAATGGGCCGGGGCAATTTCCAGAAATGGTGAAACCTTTGAAAATCTTCTCAGAAACCAATGGATGGATTTCAACCAAAATTTACAGGAATGATCCTTAGGTGACCCTTTGTTAGATTCCTTCAAAGAATTTTGATCGGATGAAAAACATTACTTTAATGGGCGGGGCTAATTTCCATATATGGTGAAAGCTTCAAAAATCTTCTCAGAAACCAATGGATGGATTTCAACCAAATTTTACAGGAATGATTTTTGGGTGACCTTTTGTCAGATTCCTTCAAACATTTCGATCAGAAGAAAAACATGGCTTAGTGGGCGGGGCTTATTTCCATATATATTGAAAGCTTTAAAAATCTTCTTCTCAGAAACCAATTGATGAATTTCAACCATATTTTACAGGAATGATTTTTGGATGACCTTTTATCAGATTCCTTCAAAGAATTTCGATCAGAAGAAAAACATGGCTTAGTGGGCAGGGCTTATTTCCATATATGGTGAAATCTTTAGAATTCTTCTTCTAAGAAACCAATTGTTGAATTTCAACCAAATTTTACAAGAATGCTGATTGGGTGACTCTTTATCAAATCCGTTAAAATTTTGATAGGACTGAAAACATGCCTTAAATGGGTGGGGCTAATTTCCATATATATTGAAAGCTTTAAAAATCTTCTCAGAAAACATTAGATGAATTTCAACCAAATTTCACTAGAATGATCCTTGTCTCTGATATGGTATACAGTGAAATTTTGACAATCTAATTCTTGCAAAATGCAGGATGGTTTTTAACCAAACTTCTCTTGAAATGATAAGTAAATTCAGGCTGGTGGAGCAAATCAGGCGCTCAAGCGCCTCTAGTTTGTGATTTATTGTTGCATCCTGCGAAAAGTAGATACATTGTCAAAATTCCTGTCAAAATGCTAAACTACTCTTTGGCGTATTTTGATGAAATTTTCACCAAATTTATTTCTTTGTGTGACCTAGGGCATATTATCAGCAGTTTCTGATTCAATTCTGTCATTCAAAAAGGAGACTTATTGTCAAATTCTTGTCCATGTAACTTCTACATATCATGTTGAATTTTGATGAAACCATTGAAAACCTGGTTTGTCTCTTCTTTTTATCACCACATTACAACAAAATCCCAATTTTGGAAGCCCTGAAGAGATATTATATTAGAATTTCTCCTATTTCCAAAATATTTTTTTTATACTTTTATATCACCTCAAATGTCAGTTGCAATTTAAAATTGGACCAGTCAAAAATTATGTTATCTGGTATTGAATTAACCCATTCCCACACATTGACGCCCCCAAAAATACAATTGTGAAAACACTGTGTAAAATCAAGAAATTGCTTTACATTGCACAATGTTTTCTACGCAGAAAGATGAACAAATCTAAAATTTCATAGACTTTGAATTATCATCTACATCTCCTTTAAATTTGGACCATTCTAACAGTCTACTGTCTTGTAATTGGTTAAAGGTGCTCATTTCAGTGTTACATGGAGAATAGATGACAAAGTTTGTGACTAACACTGTCAGAAGGGATAAATTGCTTGTTACAAGTTCCCGGAATTTTGTCATATTTCTGTGGTGCATGAAAATAATGGATTTACAGGTAATGGATTAACACGTGTCCTCTAGATAGTTGATGCTCTAAATAGTACCTGTTTATAGCATAGAATTATTAAAACTTTACTGTTTAACAAACTTTTAGACTGGTCCAAATTCAACGGTTTTGCAGTCGACAATTTAAACATTGATTTTATTTGAAAAATAACCATTCAGTAGGTTAGAAAATATTGCTTGTTATAAGCAATTTCTTCTTTTTCAACAATGTTTTCCCAAGTATAACAACACATGGACATAAAAACCAGTGATTGAACAGGAAAGGATAGACTAGCTATTGAACATTCCATCATCATATTCTGGGATACTGAAGAAGGTTGGTGTTACAGTTAAACCTTTCCCGTTCAAATACGGGATTTTACGTTCCTGTTATTTTATACTGCGAAAACATTGTGGAAAAAGAAGAAATTGCTTGTAACAAGCAATTTCTCCCTTTTCCACAATATTTTCTACCACATAGGATGGGTTCATTTCAAATAGCATCCAGTTGTCATTGTCATCTGCAACCTCTTTCAATTTGGACTAGTCTAAAATTTCCAAAAATGGGAAAGGGTTAAACCTTTGAACCAAAAGAAATACTAAAAATCTGTGATTAACACGAGTTTACTCTTTGTACTATTTTATTCTATTTTTTGATTGTCCAAATTGTTGAACATGAACTTAATCATCCCCAGATCAGCCAACAAATGCAACATCACCATCACATAGGTTACATGTATGTTTACAATACTTCTCTGCTATTGTTTTATCCGAGCACATATTGAAGTTAGAGTGGCATGGGAAGTCTGCGGCATCACTGCATGCTAATGGTGAAAGGCTGGGTTTGGTGGTCGGTGGAGTTACTGCTGTAATTACAAAATGATAGCTGGTTTACTTCAAAAAGCCTATACACTAAGCATTTGTTCTTATATTCATTAAGCTTTCATCATTGCTAAAGCGCACATATAAATCATCTTGATGTGAACGTAGAGAAAAGTGGAATAATAATTTATTAGAAATTTAAGCTTTGGAATAAATACCCTTCCTTCAAAATATCGTATGTTCAAATTTACGTCAATCATGGGATGTCATGGTTCGATCCCCGGCGGCGGCGCATATCCGTTCCGACATTTGTCTCTCACCAATGGGGGGGGGGTGATCGTAAACCTAAGTGGGATAGCAGCTGGAGGCTAGGAAAGGATGTAGTGGTAGTACTGGAGTTAGAATCCATTGTTAGGTGCTCCAACCGCCGCGATATGACTGAGATACTGTTAAAAGTGGCGTTAAACCCCAATCAATCAATCTTACGCTAAGTTTATGTCAAGTGATGAAAGATCTATCCTTAAGATGTGTCTGCAATAAATCTGGATATTTAGATTAGACCATTACCTAAAATTTTCAGAGGAACCTTTGTGAAGGCATTTTTTTAGGACTGACTAACATAAAATACATCCAGTATTAAAGAATATGCGGGTACTTCGAACAAGATCAATTTTGTCATTTAACCTTCAGCTCAAATTGAGTAGTGACAGATATGGCATTTCTCTCCCCTAAAACAATAATGTGGCCTGGCATGTCACAGAGAGAGTTGTCAAGTTACTGCAGTAGAGTGTTTATGCCATATGATATTTAGTAATGAAACTGACTACTGTTTCCAGCTGTAGTTACGACGTTTTAAGTACACAACTATGATGTTAAAAAGCAAAGCACAATGTTTACAACATACCCTTTGCTGTAATAGTTTTCGGGGCATTACTTTAGAAAGGAAATTTTCAAACGCAAGGATGTCGCTTTATAAGAAAATCTGTTCAATGGAAGCATTTTCAGACGTTTGACCTTGACTTTACAAAAACGATTTTTCATAACCAGCCAGTGGAATGGCCGGAATCTTGATGATATACAATTGCAAGAAATGCTAGTGCACAAGTCAACAAAATGTAATTAAAGAGAAAGAAAATGGCATAATACCATTTTGAACTACAAATATATTTAGACATTAAAGTAGCTGAATATTTGTTTTTTAGCTTCACTTGCTAAAACTAAACAGGCTATTGTCATTGTGTTCCGTCTGTCGTCTGTGCGTGAGGATTTGCGTCCGTTCATAAAATTTGACTCTAAATATCTTCTCCTCAAAATGTACTGCAAAGATAGATTTCAACCAAATTTCACGTGAGCAGAAGATGGTTCCAGAAAAAAACATGGCTTCTATGGGAGTGGCATATTTTCATATATGGTATAACGTGAAAATTCTCTTCTCGGAAACGGTAGTGTTTTCAACCAAATTCACGGGAATGATCTTCTAGTGACTATTTATCTGATGTCTTTTAAAAATTTCCTTAGTTTAGTAACATTGCATTGAAAGATTGGCCTAATTTCAGGTAGAGAATACATAGTTACGCAAAGGGAAATAATTGATTCTAAGTGACTGAATATTGTTGTGTAAAAAAAGTCGCATCCCTTTAAGTAAACAAATTCTTTCTGAAATTACATGACTTGACTTTACTCTGGTAAAATAGTAGATAAAAAAATCTGAAACTAATTCAAAGGTTGGAGTGATTAGATTTATTTGCCGGATATCGCAAATATTATTTCTCTAAATGAGTAAATGAAGGCCTGTGTACCATAATTTTTGAAGTCATAACTTTCTGTCAAAGGCCAGTAGGCTTGGACAGTGATATGTCAACCGATAGCTGGCCCCGCCCACCCACCCGGCTTGTTCCTCTAATCGATCCAGATAGGCAGTTGTGCTTCAATTTTAAACAGCTTTATTTTGCAAAATTTGTAGCCAGTAGCAAGTAATAAAAAAGTAAAATGGTTGGTTGGCGACCTAAACGTCATTACTACAGCTTATTCAAGCTGTACTTATGGCGTTTAGGTCGCCAAACCAACAAACATGTTTCACACAAATGGCGGTCATTGTTGGAGTTCAAAGCTATATTCTGGACTGAATGAATGATCTGATCCGTCGACTTTTTCCTTGATTGACAGTTGCGACTGGTCAATTGCGTCAATATTTTCCTGCATTATAGCGATACAGGGCCTGACTTACCTTGATCACATGTTGGACCCTCGTAGCCAGAACCTCTACAAAAGCAGAAGAAATCATGTCGTCTGTGGGGGAGACATCTCGCACCATGTTTACACGGGTTAGACTCACAGGCCTTGTTTTCTACAATTATACAATGATAAAATACTGTAACTCACTGTGAATACAAGAGCATTAAATCGGATAACATGCTCTACTCGAAGATCTCGGTACACCACACATTAAAACCCGACAAAACAAGGAATATACACATCAGTCTCTACAATAACACGAAATAAATTGACGGATCGCCGCTGTCAATCAAAAACTTGATTGGCCAATCAAATTATTCATTTAGACCAGAAGTGAGTTTTAAACGACGGCAACTGAAGACGTTTTTATTGAGCATTTTTTTTGCTTTTTCGACAATTCAAACTGTAGGTCAGTTGTTTAGATCGGCAATCAACTATTTTTTTTTATTTTTATTTATTTCATTATTATTTTTTTTTTTTTGTTACATCCTACTTTGTTACATGCTACTGTTTATAATCTATGAAAGAAAAACAACGCCGTTTAAGTTTTATGTCGAACGAGCCGCCAGGATTCAGTGGGTGTGTCCAATGACCTGTCAGTTTGATAGAGACTAGCATAAAAGTATTTGAAAGCAGACTGTGTCCACTCGTAATTCAAAGGTTATTGTATTAGATTTTACAGTATACTTCAAAGGGGATAAAATGTCAATTTTGGCCAAAATATTAAATAAAACTAAAGATCAAAGCATTACGAACAGCGTTGCTTTAACTAATTAGCGACTATCGGTTAGGGTTAGGGTTCCACACGTGCTTGTTGATCTAAACTCCCAAGTGTTTGTTGATCTATTCTCATAGGCTGTAACCAGGTAACGGTTTCTCGAGTTCCACAAGTGCTTGTTGATCTATACTCACACGTGCTTGTTGATCCAAACTTACTAGGAATTCCCGATAAACAAACCATACGACTTTAAAATTTAACCCATTCCCACACAACAAAATTTAGACCGGTCCAAATTGAAAGAAGCTGCAGACGACAATTCCAAGTTGATGGTATTTTGAATTTTTTCATCTTTTTGGATAGAAAACATCATGGATAATGAAGAAATTGCTTGATACAAGCAATTTCTTCATTTTCCACAATGCTTTCCAAAGCTTTTTTGTTGAGGGGCGTAAAAAGGAGGGATTGGGTGGGAATGGGTTAAACAGGTATTTTTATGACAAACATTGTTTATTTGATTTAAGGTTTGATGATTTATCTTAACATATTCCCACAGGATTTCTCCCTTTTTACGTCCCTCAAGAAATGCTTTTGAAAAAATTGTGGACGATGAAGAAATTGCTTGTCTCAAGCAATTTCTTCATCATCCACATTGTTTTCTATCCCCCCCCCCCCAAAAAAAAAAGAAAAGAATTAATAAATGAATAAATAAATAAAATTTCATCAACTTGACTTTGTCGTCTACGTTATGTTTCAATATAGACCAGTTTTGTTATGTGAAAATGAGAAACCAGCAACTACGAACACTGTTTAAATTTCCCGACTATCATACACATTACTAATCCTTTCCTAGTTTTTGTTTGTTTGTTGTTTTTTTTTTGTTTTTTTTTTTTTGTTTTTTAAGATTTTTATACCTGTCCAAATTCAAAGGATTTGCAGATGAAAATTATAAAGTTTATCTAATCTTAAAAAAGTCATTCAGTTTTGTAGAAAATATTGTGGGAAAAGAAGAAATTGCTTGATACTAGCAATTTCTTCTTTTTCTACAATGTTGACGCAATTATAATATCACAGAACCGTAAACTACGGATTAAACAGGAAACAATTTAAATTTTAGTTTTGTCTATCAAAAACGAGCGTTCTGATTGGTCAAGAAAAATTATTCACAACTCCATGAACAAAATTTTGATCACTAAGCGATTTTGTATGCTTCCGCACAAAATAGTCCCATACAAAAGGTATCAAAATTTGTAAAGTTTTTTTTTTTTTCCTCTCCATGCTATTAAATGATAAGAAATGAAGAGAATATTTTTTGTTTTTATGGAGTTATGAACCGAAAAACCTAATCACACACTGTATAAATCCGCTTCGTATTCATACAGTGTGATTAGGTTTTTCGGTTCATACCTCCATGAAAACAAAGAATATTCTCTTCATCTCTTAATTGGTAAACGTATCAAGATAAGCCTCAACTGTTTATCATCTTATTTCACGTACGTACATTAGTACGTACGTAAATTGTGTTATTATAGATTATAACGCTACAAACCACAGTTTTCAAAAACATATCTCCTACATATATCAATGGGTTTCAATAAAACTTTGTACAATCGATATCACGGCAACCTTGATTAGAAACATTTCTACGCTCAAACGAACATTCTTAAAAATGAAGCTGATATTGTCTCCACGGTAATCTGATAGGCTTAACCCATTCTAGACTGGTGAACCTGTCCCATCTTCGCTGCTCTCCGATATGTCTTGTATCGTTAGATTAGGATAGGCTCGCCAGTCAAAACCCATTCCAACACAATGAAATTGTAGACCAATCAAAATTCAAAGAAGTTGCAGACGACAATTTTAAGTTGACGAAACTTTTAAAGTCTTTGTCTTTTGGGGGTAGAAAACATTGTGGATAATAAAGAATTTGCTTGTTTCCAAATGTTTCCAAGGGTTTTATATTCAGGGACGTTTAAAGCGTCATTGTGTGGGAATGGTTTAAAGTGACTATTTGTGGTTATCTAGGACAGCTAGGAAGTCCAAGTTTTAGAAATAATCGGGTGTCGACACCGCATGACCTCATTTGCATATGAGAAGATAACAAAGTCACAAGGGAAACAACAAACGTCCTAAATCATGTCACATTAATAGGTTAGTACAAAGCTACGGTAAGTGTATATATCTTTAATAACTCGTATTATAGTTTTGGACTGATCTTTAAAGATAGCAAACATATCCTGATGACGTCATGATGACAATGGATTTTAGCGAATTCAAACTGAATGCGCGATTCCAACGGTTATACACAAGTGAATGTCCCAATAATCATTTCAACTGTCTCGGTGAATCTAAAACCAATCTCTGATCTTTGTAAAACTACTTGCCAGAACGTTTTATTCAAAATATATATGAGAAGAAATAAAATAAGTAAAATTTATGAACAAAAGATCGTTACCCCCCTTTAATGACCGTGACATGTTTTTTTAGCAGGAGACATGCGCAGGACAAAGTCCTTATTTATAAGGATACAAACCTTTAAGTTCGCAATTCTTTCCCTCATAATCATGACCATTAATACAATGGCATTGGTAATCAGTAGGATCGTCCGATTTTCTTGAGCACTTCGCGGAATTCTGGCAAGGTGACGACAAACATGGGTCTAAAAGAGATGATTATACATGTAACATTTCAACTTTTCTAAAATATTTTCCTCGGTGGTTAATGTTTGAAAGTGGTAGTGTGTTGACATAATGCATGCATATAATTTATCATGTTTATCATTTATCATGTTTAAATTAATCATTTATCATGTTTGTGTTTTGACAATGAACCATATGTGTTCAAGTCACAATGATAAATAGATACTCTGTTCTGTTCTCTTTATAATCGAAACTTACCAGTCCAGCAAGCCAATACAATGTTTAGTACCTGGTACCCTGTCTCCCTCCAATACCCCTTTCCCACACAATTCCGTTTTTACGCCCTCAAGAAACCAGATCTTTAAAACCTTTTGGATAACAAAAAAAAAATGCTTGTAACAAGCAATTTCTTCAATGTACACAAAGTTTTCTACACTGAAAGGCAAATATTTTTGAAATTGTCATCTGCAACTTCTTTCTATTTGGACAAGTCTAAAACCCTCTCACCTTGGAATGGGCTAAACAAAGTCAAAGGCGTGTTCTTAGAAGATATCACTTGCAATAGCACTTACCAAAGATTTGAGTGAGGACATTGTAAAGTGTAACCATGTTTTTTCACACATGTTTTTCCATCCCCAAAAAACCAAGCATATTCCGTTTTGTGAACAAGAAATGTTCGAAACGGTTAGCTCCAACAGGAAGTTAAACTTAAATATTTATCGGCGTGATGCAAAATTGATGGCCAGTAACATGTAACAGAAGATTAAAACGGTTTGTTGGTAATCAAAAACGTCGTCACTACAGCTTGAACTAGCTGTAGTTACGACGTCTGAGTCACGAAACCAACAAAACCATTCACATATTTATCGGGCAATATTAAAGTTCAAAGTTTACTTCATGTCTAACTGAATGGATATATATGTCGATAGATTTTTATTGACCAATCGCTGGCCCCGCCCACTTACTCCGTTGGACTTCAACAAGAAGTCACGCTTCAATTTAAAATGGTTTTTATTTTACAAAATTTATAGCCAGTAGCATGTAAAAAAAGAACTATTAGTTTACGACCAAAACATCGTTACTACAGCTTGATCTAGCTGTAATAACGACGTATAAGTCGCCATACTAACGAAAATGGTTAACGAAAATGGGGGCCAATGTTGTAGTTCAAAACTCATTTCTGGTCTAGATGAATGATTTCATTGGTCGACTGGTTATTTGATTGACAGCCAATACTTTACTTTATATCAAATAAGATCAAAGGCACTCAAACCATCGTCCTACAGACTTTAAAAAGCAAAACCTTTTCCGTATTCAAAACCGTTTTTAGCCTGAGATTGCGTAAGCAATTTGAAGCTAAAGTTACAATGCTAACAATTCAAACCCATGCAGAGTTTAATGTGAAAACATAATGTAAAAACATCTATCGCAATCAATGTGATCTTCTGTCGCTTGAAAAGTAGATCGGATCTGACCATAAATTAATGCGCCCGATTGAGGCGAGAAAGAGGAAGGCGAGATATGACTCATTGAAAGCTGTCGGCTCGATGTACAGTACTTTCGTGTGAGTGTTCTGAATTTGGCAAAATTATCAAAACTTGACTAGTGAATGGAAAGAAAGAAAGGAGATATATAATACATCGGAAATTATTAAACATATTTTATCATATCATATTGTTAAGAAAAAATAAGGTGTTTGTTTCATATCAAAATAATAATACTTATTCTAGAGTAACAATGTTAAAACGGTCCGGTTAGACGAAGTTGCTGTATAAAGCTGATAAGCGAAAGTGTCGGTTTTACGCACGATTAGAATGTTGTTTAACAAATTAATTGTTCATTCATAGGATCATTTTCGCACTGTCTGAAACCAGTTTAGTCGTGCTCGGACTTTGTGTCTATATATTTTTACCTCCAAATTCTACCTAAAGGATGCAACGTCTACATACCGCTTTTGAGAGGTGTACATAATCATGTTAACCTGGTAAACGACCGCCCGAACCTGTTCGAACCTGGCTACCCATCTCTCTCACTCTCTAGCTCTCTCTCGTTAGCTCCACTGGCTGAAAGCCAACGAGCTTTTGTCACGATGTGGTGTCCGTCGTCCGTCCGTCCGTCCGTCGACTTTTACTTTAAAAATCTTCTTCTCAGAAAGTACCGTGAACATAATTCAACCAAACTCAACCAAAATTCACAGGAAGGATCCTTGGGTGGTCCTTATCAGATCCTGTCAAAGCATTTTGATCGGGTGAAAAATATGTAACGATATATACATGTAGATATATCGTTACAACACCTCAACGGGATGAAAATTATTGCGGGCAGGTTGTGTCCCCTAGCGCAGAAAATGGCAGATCTGCGCATAATCGACAGTAGATTTGGGTAGAAAGTGGCACCTCCGTTATTCCGACCATCAAACTTTTTCTGCCCAGATTGTATATCTCCTGTATACATATCTCAGGCTTTCAGCGCTTTCAGCGCTTTGATTATTATAACTCGCGGTATTCCATTCTTCCTATCTAACGTAAAATTTGAGTAAAGACTGATATTTATGTCCTATGTCTCAGATAAAGCACATCTTTAACGAATACCTTATTATTGAATATACGTCTCAAAATCTTATTCCGTTTTTAACAAATTCTCTATGAAGAACACTGCGACATAGCGGTTTTATACATCAGAGAAATTTTAAACAGCGTTACACGTAATTGCTTAACCATAACCGGTTTTCATCAGGAAAGTTTTTGCCATTTAGAGCTTAGCCGGTATACACATTTAAGAGATGAAGGGAATATTCATTGTTTTCATGGAGGTATGAACCGAAAAACCTAATCACACGTACTGTATGAATACGCGGTTCATACCTCCATGAAAACAAAAAATATTCTCCTCATTTCTTATAATTTAATAGTTTGGAGCAAAAAAAGCAATAACCTACATCTCTTTATACCTTTTTTGGGGGGCTATTTTGTGCGGAAGCATACAAAATAGCTGCGTGCTCAAAATTTTGTTCATGGAGATAAGAATATAATTTTTTTCCGACCAATAAGAATGCCCGATTCTGATAGACGAAATTAAACATTAAATTATTTCAAGATAAAACACTAAAGTGACCTATCTTGGGGCGTCGGGGTACCTGCAGTTTTGGGATGCTTTTTATCATTTCGGTTGAGGAAATGTAAAAGAAATCAAATCGATCTTACCGACTGGGATTATTTCTAATTGTAGACACACCCTGTCAGACGTGGCACTGCAAGTTTGAAACATAAAAAATATTGTCTTAATCATTCCTACGAAAAACACTTAGACTGGTCCACAATGAAAGATATTACAGACGACCATTCTAAGTTCATAAAATCTTAAACATTTTTGTCTTTTGTGGGAAAAATACCGTGGACAATGAAGAAGTTGCGTGTGACAAGAAATTAAATCTACTCCATTCTCCAAAATGCTTTCCAAAGCTTTTAATAGGGCGTAAAATAGCGGATTATGTGGGAATTTGTTAATCCTCTCGAGATTACGATTTACTAGACATAGGAAGACGGCGACAACCTCTAAATTGACGCCTTCGTCTTCTCTAGTGTTTGTTGTTATTGTTGTTTCTGTTGTTGTTGTTGTTTTGTAATCTGAAAAAATGTGTATAGACCCACGTGGAAAAAGCTCTGTCAATAAGGAAAACGTTAATAGACAACAATGTTTTCAGAACTGTGTTTGCTTGAAAAAAAAAAAGATTTTCGATGTTAGCAATGTGCAGATTTAGACTAATCATTTAAATCTACGCAAAAAATGTCACATAGCAAAATGAGGCGAATTGAAACAAGTGAACATGCAGGTTGAAAGTTGACGTGAAGTTGGACCAGTTTTAGAGGCTTTATTTGCACGAGAAAGACCATTCACAGCGGTAGAGTAGCTGTGAACAGGGCATATCGGGATCCAAAACAAAACAAAATCAAAGTACTGCAAGTACTGTAAGCTAGAAAGGCATAGTTTTGTTAAGTAATCTTCATTGCTAAAGGTTATCATGATAGAAAATCTCTCCTATGTTGCTTAGAAAACATTTTGGACAATAAAGAAATTGCTTGTAACAAGCAATTTCTTTATTGTCCAAAAGGTTTTCCAAGGCATTTTTTCCTGGGATGCTTAAAAAGCGGAATTGAGTTGGAATGGGTAAAACAGCATGGTTTTGAAAGAGCTCTCTACAATCTTAAAAGAGTTTGCAATATTCCTTAAATACATAAGAACTACTTTTTATTGCGTAGGCATTCAATAGATTTAGTGGTTAAGCCTCCATGGGCACTTTGCACTCGTTGAACTTTGAGAAGACCTCAGATTTTGTCTGTTAACTTAAGCTATCAAAGCTGACGCTTTGCTAGCTAAAAATAAATCATTAAATTAGATTATAGAACTTCCTGACGGAGGTAAATTGGTTTGACCAGCGATCTGTCGACCCTCACCGATACTAGTGCAATTTCAAATATAAATATCTATAACATCAATTCCAAAACATTTCATTCACTCGACCTCGATTCGAACCCGAAAAAGGAAGCCTTCAGGAACACTCGAGGAGTCCTCCAGTTAGAACAGTTCTGGTAACTAATTGGAATTCCGCCCTCCACCTTCTCGATGAAGAAAAGAGTATAAGGCAAGTGGCTCTCGATATTAGATATTAACCACACTGGCGTAAAGAAGTTGTTTCTCGGATAGAGAAATTTTACACAGTTTCGGATAAACGGACCGTTTGGAACTACAGTATATTGTGAACAAAATTTACTCATACCTAAACATAACTTCAAGAACGGAGAAACAGTTGAAAATGCTGGGATAATTTGAAGTCTAGAGCAAAAAGTACAGTACCAGAGGATAGACTGGAGCGCCAACTTACAGGCAAAAAAGAGAACTTCTATTACTACTAATAATACAACAACAACTAATCCTAATATTACTCTTGGTACTACTGCTACCTAAAACAATATAGAGGATAATCAACTGGTTATTTTTGATATGAAAAATCTCTTACGAGAATTCGTTGTTAGGCGTTGAAAAACGAGTCCAAAGGACGAGTTTTTCTAACGCATAACAACGTATTCGAGTGAGAGATTTTTCATATCAAAAACAACCAGTTGATTATTCTATTTATTATATTCGAAACAGTTTTATTTTTCAATAGTTCCTGATTTATTTCAATCATATTCGACATCATCGGCCCTAGAAACCGTGCGCATTAATATCAATGGATTTTGTAATTCAATAATTTATGTTCGCGATCTTGGATTTTTTTTTTTCCCGAAGCGGGCGAGTTTTTCAAAGGAATTTTTGAGGAATAGTCCGTATTTTAAGACACTTAGAGATTAGCAGTGTCAGGCACAAAAATAATTTGGGCGAAACATATACTGTATCTAAGGGCGACAATCTGATCGCCGATCTAAAGGCCCCGGGATATTTCGAACATCGATCGACGATTCATGACTTGGACTTGGACAGAATAATAGGATAGGCAGTCTGTGATTACTAAGTCTCCTGACTTGGGAGTACAAAACAAGCTCATACGGGTTAGGTTTGAGTGTCTATCACTTTAACTGCAATATCATCAGTATTCGAGGAATAGTTTTGGAAGTCACGGATATAATGCATTTGTTTGAGTCATCTGTGATAACACAAACATCAAGGTTCGTTATTGTTTCAAACCAGTTGTTAACAAAACGGTTATTTTGGTGTTGTAGTTATGTTCGTTAATTTCTTCTTATTCTACTGTTTTTTAATTGATTTTTACCTAAGAAATTGAATATAAGGTCACCGAGCGAGCTGGCCCTTTGAAAATAAAAGTAATTCCAAATTTTCGGAGTGAAAGTTGATATCATCACTAGTGATGATATCAAAATTTATTACACTAGGAAATCCCAAGATTTCACAGCTATGAATATAATAAAATAATATAATACGTGAGAAAGAACAGTTGAAACATGTTAAGGTTTGGAATGTGCTCAGATATTTTTTCACAAAAAATAATGCAATTATTCTACAAAAACTTCCGTTCAAAAAGAAAAGGAAAACAGCAAATGTCGCAAAATTCTGAAATAAACGACTCCAGCAGAGTACGTGTTACAATTGAAATATTTTAGTTTACCAGGGTTTTATCGTTGAATTATACCCCATTGGAAATTTTGGTGAATTTTCCCAAAATGCACTAAATTCTAATCGGGTAATTATAACAACAAAACCCTGTTAAACAGCATTATATAATAAATGCGAAAAAGAAAGTAATGCAGATAATATTTCACAAGGTATCGAATAAATTGCCAGTAAGCGACAAAAATCTCGTTCTAATAGCAAGATTTCCCGACGGCGGCACTCATCCTTTCCGACTATTTGTCTCTCACCGATGGGTCGATAATCGTAGACCTATGTGGGATAGCAGCTGGGGGCTAGGAAAGGATGTGATGGCGGTACTGGTGTGAGAAATATCAGGAATCCATTGTTAGGTGCTCCGGCCGCCGCGATATAACTGAAATATTGTTGAAAGCGGCGTAAAACCCCATTCTAACAAACAAACAAATCTTATAGCAAGATAAAAGCTGTAGTTAGAAGATTTGTGTAGCCGAAAGACGAAATGATAATAGATAATTTCTATCAAAAAAAAAAAAAAAAAAAAACACAAAAAAACAACAAAAAAAAAAAAAAAAAAAAAAAAAAATACTAGGAATGTAACTACTATTTTTGCAAGTACTAACACTTACAGTAATGATGGTGAAATGATCACAATTGACACGGATACTGCATTACGGCTGTAAACTATCAAAGCATCGTAAATACAGCTTTTGTTTAGGCTGTGTTTTCAACATTTTGGTCACTCAACGACGGTCTGTTATTAGCAAGTTTTATTTTCTAATTGACTTGTAGAACACTTTAAATGTGTGATGATTTTCATAACTATTATTAAAGTATTTTAGTATTGTCTGTTTCCTCAATTTCGCGTAAGTCGCCAACACAGACCTATCTTTACTCTAATGCACTCGAGTGGTATTCAAGGGAGGGTCTCTGTTCCTCGAGAAATCCTCTTTTTATCGAGTGACCATACCAACCTGTCCTTATCCGAGAGAATTGTACACAACATGGACTGCACGCACCAATTAAAGGTACATGTAATTATATCGAGTAGTTCGAGTAGAGGAAGGCTGGAGGTATGTTTTGGAATCAAACATCATATTGAGGGAAATTAAAGACACGATGTATTTTGCTATAATTCTCGTCTCTCAACAGTGATCTGTGATTGAAAGACATTCAGTTTATACCTACGTCATGTAAAATTATTCACCCTCGTATATCTGTAGAGGTCAGACAAACGTCTCCCATGCCGTAGGTGTGATTCATTATCGACAAGTCCACTGCGTTTAAAACATTACCTAGATACATCGCTTGATACACGGGACCAGGTGAAAGTATGTCGAATTGGCCTTCTACTTGAATAGACTTCAATGCACTAAAACAACCATAAAGAACACTTTGTTAAATTTGCTTCAAAAAAACCTTGAAAAGACCAGGCATCTGGCTACGATATGAAGTTTCACTTAGATTTTAACTGGCATTTTTTCCCAAAAATACATGGTAAAATACACGTAACAAAATAGTAGAATGGTTGGTTGGTGACCTGAACGTCGTAACTAAAGCTTGAAGAAACTGTAGCTACGACGTTTAACCCAATCCCACACAACAGAATTTTAGACTTGTCCAAATTTAAACAAGCTGCAGACGACAATTTCAAGTTGATGGAATTTTATTTATTTATTTTTCTTGTCTTTTTAAGTAGAAAACATTTTGGATAATGAAGAAATTGCTTGTGACAAACGATTTCTCCAATTCTACAATGTTTTCCAAAACCTTTTCCTTGACGGGTGTAAAAAGGAGGGCTTGTGTTGGAATGTGTTAACTCGCCAAACAAACATACATTTCGGTGAGTGTTAGAGCTCAAAGTTCACTTCCGATATGCTTTTAATTCTATAACGTTACGTTCGTCTAAGCACTAGGACCTATTCACACCTTATCCGATTACCCAAATACATAGCATTCGCGAATCTTCAAAGTATTTGATGTGTATTTAAGATATGAAGAGATTTTTTTCATGGGTGTATGAACTGAAAAAAAAAAGCACAATCACTCTATATAAGTGCAATTAAAATTTTCGGTTCATACCTCCATGAAAACGAAACATATTCCCTTTATTTCTTATAATTTTATAGCATCGAGCGAAAAAAGCAAAAACTTAACAAATGTTGATACTTTTTTGCATGGAACTATTTTGTGCAGAAGCACACAAAATGCTTGCGAACTCAAAATTTTGTTCATGGAGGTATGAATTATCTTTTACCAATCAAATCGCCCGTTTTTGATAGACGAAACTAAACATTAAATTATTGTTAATTAAACTTCATCGTGCTCAGATAAGTTTTCAGACATATCCGTACCGTCCCCGACTAGCATTTCACTTCCTGGTGGCATACTAAATAGGATCATGTTGCCTTTAACCTTTCACTACAACATCTGAACATTTTTACCATACCGGATGACTTACCAGGACAATCCTAACTATGCTATCGAGAAGCCCGCCGATAGTTCGGGATGGCAAAATATCTGTACTCAACCGTCCCCCCCCCCGAAACCAATCTATATTTACCGCAAAGAACACCAGGTATTAACCCAATACTAGACGGCAAAATTTTAGACTGGTCCAACTTGAAAGAAGTAACAGACGACCATGAAATTTGAGTGTGTTTTTTTTAAGTTACTTGGTAAAAAACAATTTGGAAAATGAAGAAATTGCTTGTGAAAACGATTTCTCATTTTATACAACGTTTCCCCGATTGTTTTCCTTGTGGGGCGTCAATACGTCATTGAGTGTGGACGGATTAAAGGGTCACTTTTGTAAAGTGTCATTCAAAAAGTAGATCTCTCCTTACATATTTTCTCATAAAAAATCGTTAATGTTCGTTTTCACAGTAACCATTTGAAAAACTAAATACGGAGTGTATTCTACACATATTTACAGTAAAATATATCAAAAATTTTTATGTCAGGCACGAGACCTGGGTCCAGTCTATTCGATGATCGTTAAAAGGAGACTTACTTTGTTGAATTAACATAGATCGGAAAGATACAGGTTACATGAACGTCGCACTTTAAAGTTTCGTTGGTGGAAGGGAGATTTACAAAATGGGGGTCGTCCTGAAATCAATGAATCAACTAAATAAGTCTTTATCAACCAAAATGTCTTTTATTTTTAACTTAAATTTCAGCTATTTATTTTTGCCATATATGTTAAATCGACATCTGATTTTTGTTTCTCAGTGTTGCCCCAAAACAAACTCGATGCATAATGTCAAAGGAAAGTCTTGCTTTGTTTCAGCGGGATTCTCAGTTCGTAAATGTTAATGAAATATTGGCTCACTAATTCGAACCTGAGACAAAACAAGACAAGACAGTAAATACATACTGGATCAACGACCTTGAAAAACGATGTCAACTGAGAAGGCAATGGCCAAAGTTTACTTGGATGCAACCTACTGAGGTATCTTCGTGAAAAATTCAAAGAAAAATGCACAGAAACCGTAATTAGGGTGCTCTTCCATCAGGATAAATACCACGAATCTATGATTAGGTGCCCCAGCCGCTCCATTCAATCAAACCATCAGGACAATGGCTACCTTAAAGATGTGGTTTAAAACTGAATGCGCATCCACCATGTTCAACAGACTTAGTACTCGTTGACTATTACCTATTCCCTAATATGAAAAAAGAAAAAAACAGCCAAGATTTTCACAATGATGCTTACGTCCAACAAGTCTTTGGTGCATTTAGGAAAGATGTTAGTTTTTACAAGAAAGATATCTCGCTGCTTCAAAACTGTTTGACAAAGAATGTAAGCTTGCAAGGTGACTGAAAAATGAATGAAAATATTTAGGTTAAATTGTTTTTCCCTGTCTTAGGCCAAGGACTTTCTATCCCCTCTAATAAGTCGCAGCTTGTTAAGAATTGGTTGTTATCTTTTTTGCACGAGCTTAGAAAAAATATAATATTCCAATTACATAACAAGTGGCAGGATTTAGTCAGTAACCCAAAGGAAAATATTTAACATCTAAGTTTGGCGGAAAGAACATAGTCATACCTTTGGTTTGCTTGTTATGTCCAATTTGAAGTAGGGAACTGGAATATATTTGATTAAAAAGGTGAATGAATAGTAGACCAATCACATGTCAAATAAGTAATAAGTCGACCAATGAAATCATTCATTTAGACCGGAATTGAGTTTTACACAAAACATTGACCGCCATGTTTATTAAGCTTTACTGTTGGTTTAGCGACTTAAACGTCATACCTACATCTTATTCAAGCTTTAGTTACGACGTTTAAGTCGGAAGGTATGAAACGAAATACCTTCGCGTATTCATACATCGCGTATTCATCGTTTATTATAATTTAATTGCATTGCGCGAAAAGGTGATTATCTTACAATTTTTGATAAATTTTCATAGATCTATTTCTTGCACAGGCATTCAAAATAGCTGCGTGCTCAAATTTGATCATGGCGGTATAAATAATTTTTTCTACCAATCAGAACGCTCGATCCTGATAGACGAAACTAAAAATTAAATTATTGTACTAACTTAAAGCCAAAGTACTACTTTATTTCATATTATTATTATATGAATTAATAGAAACGTATTAAAAAGTTAATTTTTTAATTCAAATTCATAGGAAAATATGCAATCTATACCGGAATGAAAAAATACTAATCATGTGTTCGGACCGAACACTCAAAATTCTGAAGGTTGATAAACTTGTTTTTCAAACTAAAAGCCTCGAACCGAATAATAAATTATCATTTAGAAACTAGATTTATTTGTATGTATTAAATTATCTAGTTGTTATGTGGGAAATTAAATGTGTACGACGTAACTACATAAATTCAGTTTGGTTGTAATTGCCAAGCTCGGAAAAATAAAAGAAGGAAACTTTAGGCTTACGTTTCATGTCAACAATAAAACATCTGTCATCTACAGTGTCAACTCTGTGAACGAAAATATTAGAAATAATGATAATACATGATTCACCCGACTTTAGAAATATTTGGTAGGTCATTTATAAATTATGTGTGTACCACAAAACAGGAATGTTATTGTATTAGAAGCAATCAATGACAATGATAGACCTATGGGTTAATCTTTACTTATACAGAATGCATCTTCGTGTTTATGTTTGTTCGTGTTCCTGACACACACACACACACACACACACGCACGCAGGCACACTCACACACACACGCCCCTCAACACACATATACAAAAAATAATTCTTTACACAATTATAGAAGTGCTTTATATGTTGAAGATACTTTTAAACTTGGATCTATCTTTGATGATATCATTAACCTACCCAGTATTGTCTATAGCCCTCACACAGAACACGTGACCACCAACATCCCTCGATTCTGGCTTCCAGGAAACAGTGACATACCATACATTATGCCGAGTGTCATCCTGTGTTAGGTTGGAAACGTTCAACTTTTCTCCTAGTCTCCCAAAGGCATGACACTCCTGTATCGTTCTGTAATTAATCCTTGTCTAGCTGAAGCCGAAATATTCCTGCTTTGGCAGGAGGCATAGACAAAGATCAGCCTGCCCATATGTGCAGTCTGATCTTAGTCTACACTACCTGATTGTCCCTTTGAAGTCTGACTTGTCCATAAGATCAATTTCCAAACTAAGTGTTGACTCTGACAACCAGATTAACAGTGCCATCAGTCCCTTGATTTGAATACCTTTTTGAACAAGATTTTTTCAGCATGACAAAAACAACATCCATATCTGCATTCGTCGCTCCGATAATTTTCTTCCAAAATCACTTTGTTTACATCTACCAATAATAACCCCTCTTGGTTCTAATATCAATTGATTATGACCTACGTTTAATTTGAGTTATTAATACATTGGTAATAGTAGTAATTTCTTCTATATTCTAGTCCTTTTGTTTGTTTTTTCTCTTTTCATATTTATAAAAGTGTTTATCAGTCCATTACATCCTGTCATAAGAACTTTACGCAAGAAAAGTCTAATTTGAGAAACGAAATTAATAAAATAAAATAGTTACGTGTATCATGAATGAATTATTTTGATGTATTTGTAATCCTAAATCATGTTTCCAATTTTCTATACAAAGGAAAATTTGGTTCCTTTGCGTAAGTTATCGAAATATTTCTGCGCAGCCAGTAGCACAATGACTTAGATCGTAACTTCAGCATGATAATTGACATGTCGCGGAATCAATCGACCAATCAAATCATTCATTTAGATCGGAAATGAGCTTTGAAACCCAACATTGGTCTATATTTTTTAAGCAGTATTTAAACTGTATTTAAGCTGGTAATCGTCCTTTATTCAGCTTATTCAGCTTAAATAAGCTTGAATAAGCTATAGTTACGACGTTTAGGTCGCCAACAAACCATTTAACTTTTTATTGCATATTACTAACCATAATTTTTGCTAAAAAACCAAAAACGCCGTTTAATATCGAAATGGAACTTCCTGTCGCATTCAGAGGATGTGACCAGCGGAGTCAGTGGGCGGGGTCAGCGATCTGTCGTTTTATATTGGCAACCATATATACTGACCTATTGATTGATGCTTTAGCATAGACAGTTACTTCCCACGTACTTCCCAAATAAACATTATATCTATCGTTTACTGGTGGTGAAGATTGGACAAATACTGGCTCGGATATGGTGTCAACAACATGGACCAAAAACTGAAAATAACACTTTTTTAGTTAAGTTAGCCTAAATCTGATCCTTAAAAATATCTCGTCGAAATAAATATTGTAATTTAATCTTCTTTCTTCTTAAATTTAAAGAATGTTCTTTCCCAAATACACGCAAGTGGTCAAAAAGTTGGTGGACGTCCTTTATTTCATTGTTGTTGTTGTATTTGACGAGTGATTTTTTTCAAATTCTACTAATTTAAACAATATTTACCTAACTCATTTCCTTGCAAACAGTTATTTATACATACATTATAGATCATATCGAGGGCTTAGAGCAAAAACATAGTATGGCTCTATACATTGTATAGAGCCATACTTTGTTTTTGCTCTAAGCCCTCGATATGGGGAAAGAAATAGAGGTACACGGTAGTTTCAGTAGTTTTACAACTGCGTGTTGTCAAGAAGTTTTGTATTATTCTAGACCCAATAGGTCGGAAAGCTTTTACATAAAAGTGTGGAATAATTGTTGTTAAAAAAATATTGTCGCATGCGCTATTTTAAGATAGTATAGCGGGAATTTGGAGAAGTTGCTCTATTTGAATTCCACTCTCCAACAAGTCCTTTTACACTGTTATGTCGGGCCGTTGACAAAACATAACTCGATAGAAAAAGATTTATTTCAACGAGTCAAAAATATAATTAGTAAATTCAAATTGATGCTCCCTTTCTTGTATTCAGTTTGAAATCCCAAATATTAAATTAAACCTTTGTGACACGCACAACCCTCTATTTCCGATTTCACCTAAAACTTTTTTTTAAAAAAAATTGGTTGCGTGTCATTGGAAGTGTGATATAGAAAAATACATTTAAAGGAAATATAAGGAATCAGAGAAAACGTTTTCCACTGGTCTTAAAAACTACAATAACGCGATGGCGACGGTACAATTTAAACACCGTGGCCTCTTCTATTTTCCAGCTTCTTTTCTTTAATCGGAGGATCGAGAAGTAGGACTTTATTTTCTCTGTTTTTGAAAGACCTGAATCAAACGTTATTTATAATCTTCAAAACCCCCTAACGCGTGTGTATTTCCGTTTATTTATCGCCGCTACCGTAGCACATGCCCATATGAGCGACTCCCCAGAAGACGGTTTGTTGTTATGAAGGATAGCGTAAGGATACAGAACGAACTGCTGAGAGCCCTGCCTGGTTTTTCAACATGCTCGACCAACAGTACCGTCACACGGGGCCTCGATTTAATGTCTAATCCGAAAGACAATTAGTTTGTCAGTTAGGTCAGCCCAGAGCTCGAACCCTGGATCATTAGATTTAAAGTCAAGTGTTCTACCAACTGAGCTAATCGAGTCGACATTACCCACATCGCATCCGCTTTTTGTTTTATAATTTTGAAATACTTTTTTCTGATTGGCCGATCCATTTTTATGGGGTCTATTATTTAGCGGCTTATCATCATAAATGCCTGGGATATCTGACTATCTTAGCGAACTAGTATACAACGTAGAATTACCTAGAGTATTTTTTTCTTCCTGACATGCATTATTTTCTACGTTGGTAAACCATTAACTATCAAGCCCTAGGGCGTAATCAATAAATTCCATCTTTAAAGTTTCGACTCTAAGACCAATCAACCCATTACCACTTGACAAACTTTTAGAGTTGTTCAAATTGAAAGAAGTTGTAGGCAATCTTTGCTTATAAAAAGCATTGTTTTCCTTTTCCACAACATATCCTTTTTATTAATGTTTGATTGCATTTGGATTAACGCAACTTTTAGCAGTATTCAGTTGCATCGCGGCTAGAGCACCTTACCGTGGATTCCTGGTATTTCTTATACCAGTACTACCGCAACATCCTTTCCAAGCCTCCAGCTGCTTATCCCACTTAGGTTTAGATTTATACACCCAATGGTGGAAGACAAATTTCGGGAAGGATATTCTTCGCTGCCGAGGATCGGACCCTGGAAGCACTGACTAGGAGTCATACGCGCTACTAACTTAGAGCCGTAAAAAGAAGAGAATGTATGGAATGGATTAAATAGATTTCCTGATTGCCATATTGGGACCCTTATATATTATTTCTTTCTATTCTGGACGCTGTGCTAATAAAATAAATTTTCTTTCGAAGACAAAAACATTCACCTTGAGGTAACTCGCCAGCAAACTGGAGTAGCACGAAATTCCGGTTTGCTGACATAAATTCGCTATCACAACTGACCAACCGCGGCTGTTATTCAAATCAAAGTACTGAAAGTATTGTAGGCTAGCATTGTTTTGTAATCTTCTTTGTCAAACGTTATCATGATGAAGGAACGAGGTTGTTAACCCATTCCCACACAATCCCTTCTTTTAACGCCCGATAAGAAACTAGTTGTGGAAAACAATGTGGAAAATGAAGAAATTGCTTGTTACAAGCAATTTCTTTATTTTCCATATTGTTTTCTAATTAGAGAGATAAATATTTTAAAATTTTCAACGATTTGAAATTGTCGTCTGCAACTTCTTAAAGGACTCAGATCAAAGTCATTTTAACACGATGAGCTCGAATTAGCGAAAAATACCTAGGAGATGAACTTGCAGGCAGAGTTTGCAGTATTCCTGAAATACATAAGAACTACTTTTTATGGCGTAGGCATTTAACGGGTTAAGTGGTTAAGCCTCCAGTGGCAGTTTGCACTCATTGAACTTAGAGACGACCTCAAAATTTCGTCTATTAACTTAAGCTATCAAAGCTGACACTTTGCTAGCTAAAAATACATCAAACAATCAAATCATTCTTTAGAACTCCGTTATTGGCCGATATACACGAGTAGACTTTTGTTAGATTGGCTATTCACAAGTCGGTGGGCGGGGATAGCAGTCCGTCAATTGACCAATTGCTGGCCCCGCCGACTTACTCCCTAGGCCCCGCCCATTAACTCCAACAGGAAGGTTCCGCTTCGATTTTAATGGCGTCATTTTACCAAATATATGGCCAGAAGCATGTGACGAAAGAGTAAAATGGTTGGTTGGTGACCTTAACGTCGTAACTACAGCTTGAATAAGCTGTAGTACGACGTTTAAGTCGCCAAACCAACCAAAAAGCTAAGCAAAAATGGCGGCAAATGTTGGAGTTGAAAGCTCAGGTCCGGGATGATGAAATGATTTGATCGGTCGGGTGATTCCTTGATTGACACGATTGGTCAATTCCTCGTAGCATTGTTTGGTCCATGCGCCCGATGAGAAAGCGTTACGCGAGTATTTCAAAACAGAAGTCCGAAACACTCAGCCTCCTCTTTACTCTGGGACAATAGTGTCGATCCCGCTTACTGAACAAAAATACAAATACTAACTATTTTTTATCTTTATTGTCATTTGCGACGCACGCCAAACACAGTTATGGAGTATAGGATTGATGAAACGACTTAAATAAACCTAATATCTCCGCGTCGTAGCAAGATACGCGACGTCCAGCCAAAAAAAAAAAAAAAAAAAAAACCAGAGAAGCTGGCCCTGAAAAGAGCTGTATCCCAAAACAGTTCAGCGCCTTGCTCTGCGGCATGCGTTGGATTTCGCATGTAAAACAATATATAATTGCAATACTTCAAAATAGAGTATTTTAATTGGCCCAAATCATATCACGTGATCAAATCAATCGCACTTTATACCTCGGTAAAAGGCAGAACTATTTTCGACAAAAATAGAAACAAACAAGGTCAGGGATTTCCGATATTGGGAATTCATTTCCAAGAAATACCAAACTTGTTTTGTTACTATTTATAGTCATCACCTTTTGAATTTCGATTTCCTCGAATTCCTTTATACTTCCATGAATTTTCAATAAATAGATAAACAAAAAAGTGTCCTTATAACAATTATAATGTTCGTTTTAAACATGAAGATTTCGAAAAACTCACATTTATTAGCCGTAAATCCGAGATGTCGAATCGGCTTCGCCACATCAGCATGCATCGTGTCCATGTGGTAGGTTTATATTTCTTGTCTATTACAAAGCATCTATTCATAATTCTAACTGTTATCGACCCAGATATCATAATTTACAGAGTTTAAAGTAAGTATTTCCTCATAATAATTCCAAATAAATCCAACGAATGTTCGAATTTCCATTTCAAAAAACCCAAGCGACGAAATAAAATGTCCGCCATTACAACGACTCGAGCGATAAACTGTGTCAATGTATCCATACGCCTGTCAAAGAAAAGTAACTCCGCCCACAGTTCGTTTATTTGTTTTTATTTTCATCTCTCTATCCGTTTAGGATTTGAAAATAGACGTATTGCAATTATATGGGCTGAGTGTATTTTTCACTGCGTTTATTGGAGTATAAAGTGCAATTGCCTTAGCCCATGGCTTAAACATAACGCCCTACGGGCGTTATTTGCCATGGGCTAAGGCAATTGCACTTTATACTCCAATAAACGCAGTGAAAAATACACTCATCCCTATACTAAGTGCTACGATTCACTTTTGACTTAAATGAAAGAGTGTGTTTTGACATAGAAGGGATTTACCTCGCTATATTTACCCACGATTTCACTAACCGCTCTGTTCTGATTGGTCCGGTACTATCTTTAAAACACTTCAAAACAACTGTACAGGGGCGTATCAAGGAGAAAAATCTTTTCCGCTATACTAGCGTAACGCGGAAAAGTTCAATTATGAAAGCGCCAGAAAAAATCGAGGAAGTAAGGGAACGATTTTTTTGGCATAACTAAAAGCATCCCTTTTCACCTTATAAGAAGCTTTGAAGCTGCAGGATGAAGCAAAATTCTTGTTTTAAGGTAAATGATACAAGAAACTGACCAGAAGTATCTTAACGTACCGCCCGGAGAGTGACGTCAGAAAGAGACTCTCGTCTACTTACGTCACTCTTGAAAACGCTTTTTAGCTAGCAAAGCGTCGGCTTTGATAGCTTAAGTAAACAGACAAAATTTTAAGGTCGTCTCAAAGTTCAACCATTGTAAACTGCCATTGGAGGCTTAACCACGAAATCCGTTAAATGCCTACGCCATAAAAGTAGATCATATGTATTTCAGGAATATTCAGATATTGCATGCAAGTTTATCTCCTAGGTATTTTTAGCTCACTTGAGCACATTGTGTTCAAATGACTCTGATCAGAGTCTCCAAAGACGTTACACACGACAATTTCAGATTGTTGAAATTTTAAGATATTTTTGTCTCTGGGTAGAAAACGATGTGGAAAATGAAGAAATTGCTTCTAATAAGCACTATCTTCATTTTCCACATTGTTTTCAACAACTATTTTCCTGAGGGACGTAAAAAGGAGGGAGTGTGTGGGAATGGGTCAAACCCTTGATTTCTTTAATCTACTTAACAAAACAATACTTTGCTAGCTTACAGTACTTTTGAATCATTAATAATTGCCTGGATGGTCATACAGGTGATATACCCCCGAGACGGTAAAATGTCGCTTGTTTACGTACTAAAACTTTAAAAACACAACATTGGCGACCATGATGGTGTAACCAACGAGCAAATTTAGTGACTTGTTAACCCATTCCCACTTGACAAAACTTTAGACTGGTCCAAATTGAAAGAAGATGCAGACGACAATTTCAAGTTGATGGAATTTTAAATTTTTTCACCTTTTTGGATAGAAAACATTGTGGATAATGAAGAAATTGCTTGATGCAAGCAATTTCTTCATTTTCCAAAATGTTTTCCAAAGCTTTTTTCTTGAAGGGCGTAAAAAGGAGGGATTGAGTTGGAATGGGTTAAGTGCTTTCACTCTACAGGCTTTAAGACTTTAAGTTTTCGACCAGCATTATATGATTGTAGATGGAAATTAGTCTTTCTCATGTGCGTTAGACAAATTGCCGAAGAGTATTTTTAAAATTCAAAACAAACAAATGCTCCTTAGTTTAATCCATTCCTGTTCAATGTTTTCACGTCACCGTGAATTTATACTTGAGAAAACATTGTGGGAAAAGAAGAAATTGCTTGTTGCGCAGCAATGTCTTCTTTTTCCACAATATCTATTCAATGGTTAATTTTCAAATAAAATCCACTTTATATTTCCGTCTGAATTTGGACAGGTCTAAAATTTTGCAAAGCAGGAAAGAGTTAATATGATAAAGCTAGAAACGGGAAGACGTTTCCAATGAGTGAAATGCGGTATTTATATCGAAATGCTGAATGGACCCATTCCTAATGAGATATAGATCCTCTGGATGTAATGAGATCTGAAGGGACAATTCAAAGATCGCACCTGTCAATCAAAGCATTAATCCACTAATTAAATCATTCATTTAGATCGGGAGTAAACATTGAACTCCGATATTGGCCGACATCTAACGGGAAGCATTTTTAATTGTTTTGGCGATTTAAACGTCGTCGTGGTTACTTTTTCGTAACATGCTACTGAAGATTTTGTTTATTTATTTATTTATTTTTTGCAAAATAAAGCTGTTTAATATCGAAGTGAAACTTCTAGTCGGAACTCAGTTGGCGTGGCCAGTGATGCGTTCATTCTTTAAACGGGTGTAAACGAAGTTAGTTTTTAATTATTTGACTTTAATTGTGGCGAACACTTTAAGCCTCTAGAGACCCTCTGTAGCTAATCCAGATGTTTTCCTGAAAAAGAGGTAGGGCTTAAACCCACTGGCTGCCTAATTTTACAGCTAGGTTGACTGGAGATGAGTTTTGAGTGTGGGCTTACCAATTTACCAATCGCGACTGTCAATCAAGACATATATCGACCAATCAAATCATTCGTTCAGCCCGGAATTAAGATTTGAACCCCGACATTGGCCGCCATTTTTGTTAAGCTTTTTTGTTGGTTTGGCGACTTAAAGGTCGTATCTACGGCTTTTTCAAGCTGTGGCTAGGACGTTAAGGTCGCCAACCAACTATTCTACCTTTTAGTTATATGCTACTTGCCATAAAAATTTCTAAATAACGGCGTTAAAAATCAAAGCGGGACTTCCTGTTGGAGTTGATGGGCGTGGCCAACGACGTAAGTAGGCGGGGCCCGCGATTGGTCAGTCGATGCACCTCGGTGACGTTGGGACTCGATACTTTGACTTTCAGATCACGAATCTATCACCTATGCCATTAGCCTATCTAGGCAATTAAATATTAACAACAACAACAACAACAACAACAACAAAAAATAATGATAATAAAAAAAATGATGACTATATTCCGTGTATCAGAGATTGTTTTACCTGCATTGTCAAACCCGACAGGGGCCACATCGGTGGGTATTTATTTCCGTCTAAATAGATTTCCTGTTTATTGTAATCACGTGCTTTTACTGCAATTCCTCCCAATAGACCATCAGTGTAGTTCAATGAAGAAGTTGCGTTTATTGTGACTGTACAGTTCTGAAACAGAAACGATACTGAATAAATCTAATGAAATGTGATATATTACGGACCATGACATGATTTCTAAAGGAACGACAGAGAATGAAATGCTTATATGCTTAAATTGATTTTTCGCCGGCTTGAGTTTAAGTGTGGTTGAGTTCATACCTTAATGAACACAAAAAAATATTATCTTCATTTTCTTATAATTGTATGCTTTAACCAATTACTATACAAACCCGCATTTTCGTGCGTCGAAGAATTATAACTTTAGAAACATTGTGAGAAAAGAAAAAGGTTGCTTGCATCAAGCAATTATTCCTTTTCTCACAATGTTTTCTATCTCATAAGGTATTTTTCAATTTCAAAACCAACTTTGTTTTGTCGTCTACAGCCTCTTTCAATTTGGATCAGTCTTAAATGTTGTACTTTGGGAATTTAATAAGCTAAACAAATCCAATATTTTACTAGTTTTTGGGTAAAACTTTATAGATATTCATACGAAAGTCGACAAAATAGTTGTGTGCTCAAAATGTTGTTCAAGAAATTATCCTTGATTTTTACGTCGCTATGATATTGTACAATATAAGATAGTGGAAATAGAAGAAATTGCTTGTAACAAGTAATTTCCTCCTTTTCCATAATCTTTTCTTTCACACAGGATGCTTACTTTTAACTTATACCCTTTTTGTAATGTTTTCTGGCAGCCCTTTAAATATGGACTATTCTAAAATTTTGAAGAAAACAACAACAACAAACAAACAAAAAACCACACACACAACCCCCCCCCCCCCCACACACACACAAAAAAAAACTAAAAGGCCCAAACAAACAGTAAAGGGTCAAAGGGTATTTTTATGGTTTATCTTCTTCATTTGTCACATCTTCTTCTATACTACCTCTTCTACAGAAAGTCCGGGTAATATATGGGTGGATAGAAGACCAGCCTCGGAAAATTTGGCGGTAAAACATTTGACAATATCACCGTCTGGATCAACAACAGGAATCCTTATTTGGTTTATCTGATCCAAACGTAGCCTAAAATGATATCAGGAAAAGAAATAAATAAATCTAAATTATTTTACTTCTGATTGAAACCATTCCAGTTCTACGAACAGCTGGACTTCAAGCTCGAAGTCCACAAAATGGATCGATTTTTTTTCACTTTATCATAGGCGCAACTCCACAAGTTGGAACTCGGTCGTTTTTGAATCGCGATTCACATTGCAATTTGCTGATGGCCGTGTAAAGCAGGCCTAGTGAACGTCATGCTTAAGAAATTTAAGGGAAAGTACCATTTACCTTCTTTGCCACAGCAGGAAAGCTACGATCCGAAATGAGTTAAGTTAGACTGCCTTACCATTATGCTGCGACGACTCAGGATAATCTCGGGATTTAAGACATTAACCCATTTCCATACGATCCCACCTTTTTACACCTTCAACTAAAAAGGTTTGGAAAGCATCCTATAAAGGGTATAAATAAATTCTATGTGACAAGCCGGTTCTTCATTTTCCTCAATATCATTTTTTTATCAATTTAAAGAATGTTTTTTAAAATTCCATTAATTTGGAATTGTCCTTTGTAACTCTATGAAATTCTTTTGTCAGGTAAGATAGACCGATACAATTGGCCAATAGTTTCAATCTTAATTATATTAATACAATAGCCAGTTAATGTAAATAAGATAATATTTTTAGCAAAAATCAGGATAACCTTTCATGCATTTTTCGTATAACCAATCAAATGATTCATTTAGCCCGGAATCAAGATATAACTCCAACATTGGCCGCCATTGGTGTCAAACATTTTTGTTGTTTAGCGACTTAAACGTCGTAACTACAGTTTATTCAAGCTGTAGTTCTGATGTCCAAGTCGACAACCAATGATTCTACTTTTTTTTACATGCTACTGACCATAGTTTTTCTTAAAACAACGCCGTTTAAAATCGAAGCGAGACTTCGTGATGGAGTCAATGGGTGTGGCCAAAGAAGTAAGTGGGCGGTGCCAGCGATTGGTTAATCGGTCCGGTAGGCCATTCATTACTCTAAATTCCAATATCTATCATATTCCTTACTCACATATATTTGAGCTTCCAAAAGGAAAATTTATGGAGATGACATTTGTCCGTTGTAAATATATTGTTATTTAAAAGAAAGTATACTAACTTAAAAAAAACATTCTTAGAAAGGGAGATTGTTTGCAACATAAGGTTTGTTCTATTCCAACTATAACATCTTAGTTATTAGGTACGGAAGGACTTAACAATTAAATTGTGGTAATTTGGGTGATAAATTGTCATCATAATTCTCAATATCTATCGAATATTTTTGTGACAAGTTGCAAACTGAGAAGGCCACCGTCATAGCGCGGTCGGTAGCGCGTCAGACTCCTAATCTTCAATTATGAGATGTCATGGGTTCGATCCCCGGCGGCGGCACATATGCTTTCCTACATTTGTTTCTCACCATAAGTAGATAATCGTAAACCTATGTGGGATAGCAGCTGGAGGCTAGGAAAGGATGAAGTGGTAGTATTGGTGTGAGAAATACCAGGAATCCATTATTAGTTGCTCCAGCCGCCGCGATATGACTGAAATACTGTTAAAATCGGCGTTAAACCCCATTCAATCAATGAAAACTGAGAGACTGATTGCGAACAGCTATTTCTTTTCCGATATGGTTTTCAAAACATAAAAATCCGGAAGGGAATTCTTATTGACGCTTTTATCATTTTTTTTTCAATAATAAGTACACTAAGATAACAAAACAAAGTATTTTGATCAACCCATTCCCACACAATGACGCTTTTAAACGCCTCCAATATAAAACCTTTGGATAACATTGTGGACATTGAAGAAATTGCTTGTTACAAGCAATTTCTTCATTATCCACAATTTTTTTCACCCCCAAAAGACAAAGATTTCAAGAATTTCATCAACTTAAAATTGTCATCTGCAACTTCCTAGAATTTGGACTAGTCTAAAAGTTTGTCGTGTGGGAATGTGTAAAAGGAAGTAATTTATACATCACCATTTCCCCTAAAAGAGTTAATTCTTATTCAATTGAATCCGCCCTTCTTCAGATGATGTCTCAATGGACCGGGTAATTGAAACAATGCAATATTTATAATAATTATAATGCTCTAATTACCTATATACAGGCTTCAGTAACGCAACTGGGCCAGAGTTAGACCTTCCAGTATCACTTCTTTTTCTGATGTCAATTTTCGCCTGTAAATGCCAAAATGGAGCTGTATGTCTGCGAGACGTTTGTAAAGGCAGGGTGGGCATGGGAAATACTTCATATCTATGGAATAGAATTAACAAAAAATCTTGGCCTTCATGCAAATAATCATTCGACCAAATACATCATTCATTTAGACCGGAGGTGAACTTTGAACCCCGATATTGGTCACAATTTATAAAAAAACATTTATGTTAGTATCGACTTGAAAGTCGCAATTATAGCTTATCAAAGGTGTAGTTTCGACGTTTAGGTTGCCAACCAACCATTCTACTTTTTTGTTACATGCTAATGACCTTATTATATTATTTTTTTTTTGTAAAAAAAAACAACAACAACAAAAAAAACGCCATTTAAAATCGAACTAGGTCATCCTGTCGGGTTAATGGGCGGGGCCAACTGGGTAAGAGGGTGTAATTGAGCTATTGGTTGATTAACAGCTCTAAATCTGGAGTGTTACATGTGATACGTCACATCTGTGACGATAAGTGTTAGCCATTAATAGACAGGTTGCTGGCCACGCCCACAGAGCTCCCAGAAGAAGTCCCAGTTTTTATATTTACTTATTCCCACACAATGAGGCCTTTTGACACCCCTAAAACACAATTGGGAACACATTGTGGGAAATGAAGAAATTGCTTGTATCAAGCATTTTTTCATTTTCCACATTTTTTTCTCCATAGAATGTTGAAGAATATAAAATTTCAAAAACTTTGATTTTGTCGACTGCAACTCCTTTCAATTTGGACCAGTCTAAAATTTTGTCATGTGGTAATGGGTTAAGCGACTTTATTTTTGAAAAAAAAAATGGCCAGTAACATGTAACAGAAAAGTAATGTGCTCGGTTGATGACCTAAACGTCGTAACTACAACTTTTACGATCTTCCGTCGACAACCAACAAAAATGGTTCACGCAAATGTATGTCAATGAGCGAGAACTGATATCTATCTGGAAATACGCAATTAATTGAAATAGATGGTAATTGCCCGACCATTTCACAAACGGCAGTACATGCATGTCTTACTCGATTGCTGAGAAACCTTTAATCGCAAAATACTCGCCGCTCTCTATTTTTGATGGGACTCGCAATTTTACGAATTCATATCATGATATATATAATGAAATTAAACGGTAATAGAATAAAGAAAATGCAGTATTTCATATGACTGATTTTGGTCTTGGTTGCGTTGCACGGTCTTCGCATCTAGCTGTGATTCATAAAAGCAATTCAGTTTACGAAGAAAAACAAAGATGTATATGAAACACAGTAAAGAGACATTTATCTGTCGTGGACACCAAGAGGAATTTGAAAAGAATTATTTAACAATAAAATATTGCTTCTCTTAACCATTTTCTGTTTTATGAAATTTTAGACCGGTCCAAATTAAAAGGTAATGCAGACGACGATGCTAATTGGATGTATTTTGAAGAAAAGAATCCATCCCGTGAAGTATAAACTATTGTGGTAAAAGAAGAATTTGCTTGTTACAAGCAATGTCTTCTTTTTCCACAATGTTTTCTCTAGAATAGAATCATAGAGACACAGAACCCCGGGTTTGAATAGGAAAGGGTTAAACCATTCCCACACAATGACGTTTTTAGAATTTTCTCCTCTGGTAATTGGTTAAGTGCCACAAGATGATATACTTACACAATATCAAGTTCACCATTCCGAGGATTAGAATCTAGGGTGTAAATTATGGTTGCTTGTTCTTGTTCCCATTTACCAACATCGCTCACAGACAACACTTCACCTGTCAAATTAAGGTTTATTTCATTTGTTATGTCTTTCACTTGCACGCCAATTCTTTCATTTGTCTCGAGACTCCAATTTCCAAAGTATTGTGGATCGTTGTGTTGTTTCTCGACCAGTTGTCTTGTCAGAGATGTTGTCTCACCAATATGGGCCGTGCTACAGTTTGCTCCACAAGGTCCATCGCCTAGTCTCCATCCAGTTATCATGTCAATATGCACCTGATTAATATCATCATTTCAGCACTCGACGAGAAGCTACACATTAAACCATAACAACACATTAAACCATTTCCACGCAATCACGCTTTTTGATCCCCAAAAGAAAAAAAGACTTACTCTTGTAACAAGAAATTTTCTCATATTTTCCACAATGTTTTCTCTCTCTCTCAAAACAGATGAATAAATAAATAAATAAATGACGAAGATTATTTTGAAATCCATCAACTACAAAATATCAACCTCTTTCATGTAAGACAATCGAAAAACTCATTATGTCCAATTCGGAAAAGTTACGATGTTCGTATAAATATAGTGAATAAACCTTGTAGGGAAGAATTTCGGATGAGAAAATAATCATAGATCTGCAAGGACGGGTTATAAGTCTAAATGACTCGTTCGAACACTACAAATCTTAATGATGGCTCTATGTACAGACTATAAATGGTCTTACGATTTTGACTTATAACGAGTTGGCAAAGTTCCCTATGCATGGCCACCACACGAAGTTAAATGGATTAACCTTTTCCCGATGTTACAAAATTTTCAACTGGTCTAATATGAAAAAAGTTGCAGATGACATTTTAAAGTGATTGCAATTTGAAAGTACCCAATGCAGGAATTGCTTGTAACAAACAATTCTTTTCTGACATGGTTTCTCAAGTTTAAAATCTAAGGGGTGCAAAAACAAGGGTTGTGCAGGAAAGGGTTGAGGCTTGACTACGGTCGCTTGATGGACCATGTAGAAATATATTAAAATGACCTTAAAAGGGAACAAATCATCTCTCATTTAATATTTTTGTCTAACCGTGTAAGTGGTTTTTATCTTAATAATTCCACTATCTTCGTTTCAGCATTGATTAAATCTTATATTGGTCGGATGAAGCTTTACGAACTGCGGTCAACGTGAGATAGGCCCTTGAACATGGCACTTAGTTCTTTCTTGTACCATGAGACTAAATGAGGTTTAATTGGACTGCAAATAACCCTTCCAATATGTTCTTATGTGTGTAAAACAGCCCGGAAATCCGAATATTCGCTCATCATCTAAACTAAACTTGACACAATATCCACAGTGAGGACTATAATCAGGTTGTAGGGAAACATTTGTAGATCTAAGTTTTTGCCAAGCTTTCATAAGTTTGATTTTTAGCTAGCAAAGCGTCAGCTTTGATAGCTTAAGTGAACAGTCAAAATTCTGAGGTCTTCTCAACAAGGTAAGGATTTTCTAAATTCAACCAACGTGAAATTGTCGTCTTCAACTGCTTTCAATTTGAACGAGTCTACGATTTTGTCATGTTGAACTGGTTAACTTCAGGGTTTCTTTAACCTCGTCTATTTTATTATGATAACCTTTGGCAATGAAGATTACGTAATAAAACTATGCTTTGCTACCTTATAGTACTCTCAGTACTTTGCTTGAAATGTTATTTATAGACTCGTTTAATCGAAGTCTACCAATCGAAGATTGTACAAATTAACCATTTTCCGCTCAATCCCTGGTTTTTACGTCCCTGTCATTTTATTCACGCGAAAATATTGTGGGAAAAGAAGAAATTACTTGTATCAAGCAATTTCTTCTCTACCCACAATATTTTCTACCCTGTAGGTTGGATACTTTTCAAATTGCACTCACTTTAGGTGTCATCTACAACTTCTTTCAAAATGGACAACTCTAATATTTTGGAAAAAAAACAACAAAACAACAACAACAACAACAACAAAAAAACAAAACAAAAAAAAACAGGAAAGGGTTAAATGTATACAAAGGCAGCTATCAGCAGCAATATCCTCTCATTTGCAATAATCGCTGTCGTTCTTTAACCTCGTAACTACAGCTTGATAAAAGCTGTAGTAACGAGGTTTTAGAATGACAACCATGATATATTATTTCACTTATACATTACCTCCGTTTTACCCGTGCTGGTATTCTGTAAGCAGGAGTAACTCATTGTACCGCCCAGAAAATAACCAATAGCTCCACTGGGCACAAGGAGGATGGTTAGGTAAAATGTTAAGATGTATGGAATCATCCTGCAGGAGGATAATCTCGGTAAAGTACTTTGCTGACAAACTCTGCTCACTACCGTAAATAGCCGTCAAATTAAACCAACAATTCCTCTTCAATATGAATCATGAATCTGTCTATAAACGACTTAGCTGTGAAATTACGTCGTCGCACCTGTTTTAACATGAAACCTGTCACGCAAAAAGTGACTATCTAGGCAAAATCTATGCATCCTGAATATATCAAACGGAGTGCTTTATGAGGCCACAGTCATAATGTTTCATTGTTAGTATGATTTCTGTGCGAAAAGAACAAAACCGTTCCAATTTGTACCCATCGACCAAGAATGGCCTATATTTGGTTTTGTATAATTTTAGGTTTCCCCTTTATTAAGGTCGCAATTACCTTTCTTATCTAAGGTAAGTGTACAAAAGTAGCATTAGATAGTACAATCAGCAATACAAATACGACAGACGAACGTTTTAGGACACGAACATAATTTAACTTAATAATGCTTACTCCCGATTACAGAAGGCGATTTTAAAAAGCATAATGGACGTGTTAGTCCCCCAACGGTTACCGGTTGGAGGACTATCTTCTAAACCATTAGTGCTAGCAACTTCAAACTTTATAAAATTATAGATCACAATATGGAGAAGTGTCATGTACAAGAACCGTTACTCTGACATGCCCATTGTTTGAGTTATCGTCTTTTGTTGTTTTTACTTCAAATTTTATATAATTATAGATCACTATGTGAAGAAGTATCATGTACAAACACCATTACTCTAGCACCTTCAAACTTGATTTACTTATAGATAACGATAGGGAGAAGTGCCATGTTAAATAACCATTACTTTATTCCACCCATTGTTTGAGTAATTGCCCCTTCTATTTTCACCTTTACATTTTTGTCCATTATTTCTCCTAGACCATAAGTGCTAGCACCTTCAAACTTTTTACATGTATAGATCATAATGTGGAGAAGTGTCATGTACAATAACCGTTACTCTGCCACGCCAATTGTTTGAGTTATTCCCCGACGGCGACACTCATCCTTTCCGACTATTTGTCCCTCACCAATGGGTCGATAATCGTAGACCTATGTGGGATAGCAGCTGGAGGCTAGGAAAGGATGTAATGGTAGTACTGGTGTGAGAAATACCAGGATTCAATTGTTAGGTGCTCCAGCCGCCGCGATATAACTGAAAGATTGTTGAAAGCGGCGTAAAACCCCATTCAAACAAACAAACAATTTTTGAGTTATTGCCCTTTGCTATTTTTACCTTTACATTTTTGATATATCTCCTAAACTGTGCTTGCTTCCAACTTCATTAATTTCGTTAACTTCTTTTACCTATCGTCTTCTCATTTTTTCTACCTTTATATGCCCAAATGTGGTTAATCCTTTACAAAACGGCAAAAAATTAGACTAGGCCAAATTCAAAGCTGCTGTAGACGACAAAATGAATATTATTTAAATTAAAGAAAAAGAAGGAAATGTTTATTATTAGCATTTTCTTTTCTTTTTTCAATGTTTTCGTAAGCTTACTTGAGAGTTAAAAAACCTGGTCTTGTTTTGAAAAAGAGTGATTATTAAATTAGACTTTTTGATCCGGCAGGGGACTCCTGTATTGCAGAGCAATACTATATCAACTTGTTTAATATGGTATTCACAATACAAAGGTATATGTTTAATGTTTGAAGAAGGCAGTCATCTTACAACAAGATGAACGATAATTTTAGCTAGCAAAGCGTCAGATTTGATAGCTTTAGTTAAAAGACAAAATGTTGAGGTCGTCTCAAAGTTCAACGAGTGCAAACTCTCACTGGAGGCTTAACCACTAAATCCGTTAAATATCTACGCCAATAAAAAGTATCTCTTAAGGGATATTGCAAACTCTGCCTGCAAATTCATATCCTAGGTACTTTTAGCTTATTTGAGCACATCGTATTCAAAATGAGTCTGATCATCAGAGTCTTAAAAGATGTTGCAGAGGTCAATTTCAAATTGTTGAAAATTCTAAAATATTTATCTCTCCTGGTAGAAAACAATGTGGAAAATGAAGAAATCACTTGTAACAAGCAATAACTTCATTTTCCATATTGTCTTCCACAACTTTTTTCTTAAGGGGCGTAAAAAGTGGGATGGTTAGGGAATGGGTTAAATCCTTTTTTGTTACTTTAACCTTTTTTCTTTCTTTATTATGATAAAGTTTGACAAAGACCATTACTGAACAAAAATCATGCTTTGCTAGCTTACAGTATATTTTAGTACTTTGATTAAGAATATCCAGGAGCGCGACCAAGACTTACCACAAATCTGCTGCTCAATATTTATCCATTCCCAAACATTCGCTTCTTTTTACGTCCCAGAAGAAAAAGGCTTTCAGAAAACACATTGTAGAAAATGTTTTGTATCCCAAAAGAGAAAGGCGTTTAAATTTCATCTTATCAAAATTGTCGTCTGCATCTTCTCTGTAATTGGACTGGTCTAAAATTATCTTAAACAGTCGATCCTTACTTTTTTGTAAATAATACCAGTTCCTTGTAACTAATTTTTCTTTACATGTATGTAAGATTCGCAAGCCCAAATTGATCCATTTGTATTAGAAATAACCATCATATTCCTTTCTTCTATTTTCCAGTTAACACCATTTCTATACGATATACTTCTTTTACCAAAAGGTCTTTATCATATCAGGACGATCATATGAATTTTAGCAACTGATTATTTGCCGATGATTTTTAGCTAGCAAGGCGTCAGCTTTGATAGCTTAAGTTAACAGAAAAAATGTTGAGGTCTTCTCAGAGTTCAACGAGTACAATCTACCACTAAAGGCTTAAAGACTAAACCCGTTGAATGCCCTAAGCCATAAAAAGAAGTTCTCGTTTCAGAACAACTGCAAGCTCTGCAACTGCTTTTTATGGCCCCATGAATTTACTTTATTCAAATTGTGGACAACTCCTTCAAAAGCATGCTATTTAACCCAATCCCACCCATTCGCGCTTTTCAAGCATCTCAAGAAAATTGATTTTGAAAACATTGTGGACAATGAAGAAATTGCTTGTAACAAGCAATTTCTCCATTGTCCACAATGTTTTCTACCCTACAAATCAAATGTTTTCTGAATTCCGGTAATCATGATAATCCTTGACAAAGAAGACTACTTTATAAAATCATGCTTTGCTAGCTTACAGTACTTTGATTTGTCCGGATTTTTGTTACCTTTTGCATATAACCTCTTAAAATTCATATCTGAACGGTCGTAATCTTTTATTATTTTATTGTAAGATTTAAGTTTTAAACCATTGTTGTACGTTTGAATGTGACTTGGATAAAAAGATAAAGAAGATCACAGCTCGCGGGTGCCAACGCTCGGCTGGATTATGCAAAAATTCTAAAAAAGGGCCATAACTCTTACAAAAACACTTTTAGAGTTATCCCCCTTGATAGTCTAGATCTTGTGATGGTCAATACACATGCCAAGTTTCATGAGGATATCTTCAATAACAACAGAGATGTGACTAAGGTTAAAGTTTGTCACGCCAACGCCAATGCCGACGTGAACGACGCCAGGGTGATCACAATACCTCGGGTTTTCTCCGAAAACAGCCGAACTAATAAAAAAATGTATTTAAGTATGGCGTATTAGAGCGCTTCAAATTAAATATTTCACGGTCCTACAGATTACCCCATTTTATGACAACGAATCAGATTATTAAATGTAAACGAATTTCTTCAATTGGTAGGTTTTTGAGAAGCATGGAACAACCACGATAGTTCTAACGCTATAAAATTTCTCCTAATGCTTAAGTAGCGAAGTATTGATATAAAGTCCATCTTGCTCGAGCCACTTCTCTTAAGAGACCACGTCCATTAAGCGACCATAAACAAAATCCATCTTTCAAAAGAGAAAGCTCTGAACAAATGAAGGCATTTTGCTAAAAAAAAAAAAAAAAAAAATAATTACAACTAAATCATTTGTTTTTGAATCTCGTTAGAATCGTCTCATTTAGACGTTCTAAGAGTCTCACAACATAGGATGAAGCGAGAACTCTGTAATGATTCATGTATGCAATCGAATCAATACTTCATATCTTTGACAAAAAAGTGCTTCTAGAAGCCGTCCTCTTAAGCGACAACTTTTTGATCGTCCCTAACGTGGTCGCTTGATACAAGATTTACTGTATACGAATAATATATCTCCTAATCGTAAATCTTCAAAAGTTCAATTTTCGAAAAAGAGTGTTCTGATGAACAGAATTATAAGCATGCAGCTCTTTTGTATGCCTGAGCTAAAAATAGTTCCATAACAAAAGAATCCATAAAATTTTGAGCGCGCAGCTCATTTGTATGCTTGAGCTGAAAATAGTTCCATAGCAAATGTATCAACAAAATTTTGAGCGTGCAGCTCGTTTGTATGCTTGTGCTGAAAATAGTTCCATAACAAATGTATAAACATTTTTAAATTATTTGCTGTTTTCGCTTGGTGTCATTAGATTATAAGAGACGAAGAGAATATTTTTGTTTTCATAGAGGTAAGAAACTAAAAAAAATATTCACACTTATGTATGAATCCGCTTCGTGTATTCATACAGTGTGATAAGTTTGTTGTTTTATACTTCCATGAAAACAATCAACATTCACTTCATCTCTTAAATAAGCAAGAAATATTTATCAGAAGAAAGAAAATAATCTTGAATATTTTACTATTAGCATCACGTTATTTCAAATTGTTACAAAGATAATTTTTGTAATCGAGACAAAATTTCATCTATCCCACAATATTCAACCCAGCACCACATTTCCTGCAAGTCTTTCGACACTGTTGTTCGGCGATATTCTTCTCTCTACACATGTTGAATGTCGACTGACACGGAAATCCCGGTGTATCTTCACACGTTTCTGTCCTTGTTGCAGTATCTGATGACGTAACGGTAACGGTACTCGTAGAGAAGCCTGGAGGGAGATTACAAGAAACCATCACATCTACTCAACCCATTTCCACACAACAACATTTAAGACGTGTCAAAATTGAAAGAATCTGAAGACGACAATTTCAAGCTGTTTGAATTTCATTTTATTTATTCATTTATTCACTTGATAGAAAACATTTTGGATAATGAAGAAATTTCTTGATACAAGCAATTTCTTCATTTTCCACAATGTTTTCCAAAGTTTTTTGTCTTGAGGGGCGTAAAAAGGAGGACATGTGTGGGAATGTAATATAAATGCTAAATGTGACCCGCCAAGGGAAATGGGACCTTCTGAAATTGCAAAGGAATCAACTGTAGAGTCCGTGGTCCATTTTTAGACGCAGGACTCGGGAGTGGAGGATCCCCAGTTCCAATCCCGCCTGCACCATTGGATTTCTTTGAGCAAACACTTAACTCTACGTTGCTCCTCTCCACACCGGTTTAAAAAAGGGTACAAGTGAGGATTATAATCCAATGTGCTTTGGCTGCACGCGCGCCATCTGTGAAAAGCCGCCTTAGAACGGGCCACATTTATTTGCTTAAACCATCCCACACAATTCCTCTTTTTTGTGCACCTCTAGAACAAATTTTTTGAAACATGGTGGAATGAAGAAATTGTTTGTATCAGGCAATTTCTTCAGAATCCACAATGTTTTCTATTTAAAAGGGCGAAAGAATTTACGACAAAATTATATAATATAATAATTGAAAACAAATTATTATTGTACAATACAGCGTTAACGACACAGCGGCTTGGAAATATATGAAATCACCGGTGTGAGACCAATGTAGTCTTATTACGCTTACTCAAGCTGCAGCCACACGTAATTTTCATTATTTTTTGCTACGCTTATCGACAAAACTTACCCAATACTTTTCTGTCACAGATTGTCCCTGTGAAGCCGTCCAAACAGCTACATCTGTAGCTTCCAAACGTGTTTATACAGTTACCATGACTACCACAATGGTTGCCATACTGGCATTCATCGAAATCTTCTGTACAATTTGTACCAGCATAACTAGGCGTACAGTGACAATGATACGAATGGGGTAGAGTTTCACAAGAACCACCATGTTTACAAGGCTTGTTCAAACATAGATCCACAACTGTTTCACAGCTGGTACCAGAATATGCTTCCAGACATTGGCAACGGGAACCGTCATTTGTATTCAGAAGTGTACCCCCATTTTGACATGGTGAATGACCTAATTCACAGTGCTCGCCCGTGAAGCCCGGATCACATTTACAACTAAAACTTCCAATTCCATTTACACAAGTTCCATTATTTTTACAGGGTAGATCTAAACATTCATTGTGATCATACTGACATAAATCACCAATCAATCCTTTACGACAATCACAGTAGTAGCCACCAAACGTATTAATACAGACACCTTGATTCAGACACGGTCCCTTTAAACACTCGTCTATATCAACTTCACAATGTCGCCCTGTAAAACCGGTGGCACAATTACATGTGTAGGATCCCAATAAGTTTGTGCATGTCGAGTTATTGTTACAAATACTTCTGTTACGACATTCATTGATATCTACATCACAGTGTTGTCCGGTAAAACCGTCACTACAGTCACACCGATACGATCCATTTGTATTGATACATGTTGACGAGTGATGACAGGGTTTGTTAATATTACATTCGTCAATATCCACATCACAGTTATCATTGGTGAAACCAGGAGGACACACGCACTTATATGAACCCTCGATATTGATACAGATTGATGTTGTATTTGCACACGGGTCTCCGAGACATTCGTCCATGTCATTCAAACAATGCGGGCCTGTGTAACCTTGATAACAAACACACTTATAGCTGCCTATTGTATTCACACAATAAGAATGGCCAACACCGCAGATTGCTGCACCAATCCCCTTACACTCATCTTCGTCATCTTGACAATGTTTTCCCATATAACCTCTGTTACAATAACAATTAAAAGAGCCCCTGGTGTTACGACAGGTTCCGTTGTTACAGACATTCTTAACGTCAGTACATTCGTCAATATCATGACAGAATATGCCATTCAAATAGAATCCTGGATCACAGCCAACTCCTGAAACATGAGCATCCCTGATCTATTAACCAATCGCTGGCCCCGCCTACTTTCTTCGGTGGCCACGCCCACCGACTCCAACAGGAAGTCCTCCAATTTTTAACGGCGGTATTTTGAAAAATTTATGACCAGTAGCATGCAATAAAAAGTAGAATAGTTGATTGACGACTTAAACGTCGTAACTACAGCTTGAATAAGCTGTAGTTACGCCGATTAAGTCACCAAACTAACATGTAGGTTAACAAAAAAAAAAAAAAAAAAAAAAAAAAAAAAAAAAGCGGCCAATGTCAGAGTTCAAAACTCAAATCTGGTCTCAATGAATGATTTCATTCGTCGACTGGTAATTTGATTGACAGCCGCGATTGGTCAATTAACATACTAAGTGACTAATTGTGGCTTTAAAACAAACAACCATTCGACCAATGAAATCATTCAGTTCAAAGTTACTCCAAACATTGGCCGCCATTTTTTATAAAGACTTATAGTTGGTTTGGCGACATAAACATCGTAACTACACCGAAGTTAAGGCTACCAACCACCGTTTTACTTTTTTATTATATGTAACGGGCCATAAATTTTGCAAAGCTTCGTTGTTCATCATGTAGGTGGAACTTCCTATCAGCGTTAGCTGAATAAGTGGGTGGGGCCAGCATTTGGTCAATTATGACTTAATCACTGTATGCCCAGTAGTGAAATCCCTGAGTGTTCTAGTATAACAAAGCTTGATCTAATCACGTGAAATTTTGTTTCTAGTGGCAGTTACACACTAACAAAATCTTCTGTAGAAAATTATTGAAATACCTCTGGAGAGCGAAAAATGAAAGACAACATTCAACTTCTTAAAGCTACATAGTGAAAAAAATCAACTTTTTTAAGAAATGAAGACAATTTTTTTGTCTATTATGAGAAATGAACCTTAAAACTTAAAAATACTATGGCGGAGCGCATTCCTGCATTAGTGTGCTTAAGCTTTTAGGTTCATAACACACTGAAAGCAACGGATATGTATATATAGAATTTTCTAATTATAGTATATTGAATTCTCTTAACTACGGCAGTGACTATTTATAGTATATTAAATTCCCTCAACTACGGTAGTGACTCGTGTGTACAAGAGTCACTGCCGTAGTTGAGATAATTCAATATACTATAAATAGAAAAATCTAAAAATAGAACCCTTATACGGGGTGTGCTGCAGTGTCGGGAAGCTTTATATGCATTATTTGAACATCTGTTTTTGGGGATGTTTCGGTAGCATAGAGATTAAAGACGTCGAACACTGAAGCGCTAGGCGGCGTTGCCTTAGCCGCGTTCGAAATGTATATATTTATAATTTAATATAATTCAATGCCAAACAAAAGAAATATTTTTAGTTTGAAAAAATATGAGTCTACTACCCGCTCAACAGTGTGTTCATGGGGGGGGGGGGGGATAAAGACATTTAGGCAATCAAAACGGTTGAATTCTTAAAGACGAAACTTAGATTAAGATATATACAAGGAAACTCATTGTTAATAACTTTCTATAATAACCATATCTTCCTACCATAGACATTCTTTTCCTAACCTAGGAACGTTATATTCAATTAATCCCTTTCAAAAAGTCTGACGACAACAAACAGTTTGCAAATTTCTCTTATAGATATAAAACTAGAAATAATGAATAACTTACTATCACTTTGTACCATGGAGCTAGTAAACACTTTATACTGATACACGATTCTATGAAATAAAACAAAAAACAAACATGGATCTTACTATTAGAATGGTGAAAAATAGGTTCTTTTGGAACGTGGATTTTCCATGTCATCCTCTATATTTCTATATTGTTATACTCTTGCTTTGCCTGTACCAAAGTTTTTTCTAACCCATTCCCACACAGTGCCGCTTTTGGACGCCCCTATAAGAAAAGCAATTATGAAAACATTGTGTAAAATGAAGAAATTGCTTGTTACAAGCACTTTCTTCATTTTTACACAATATTTTCTACCCAGAAATTTGAAACAATCTAAAATTTCATCAACTTTAAATTGTCGCCTGCAACTCCTTTGAATTTGAACCAGACTAAAATATTGTTGTGTGGGAATGGGTTCATATAAGTTAACCGCAGACGGCTGTCTGTATTATTAGGTAAGAGGATTCTAAGTAAAGATATTGTATTATTCAAGCGATTCCAAAGCATAGTTAACAACTTATACTGTAAACAATGTTATTTACCCTTTCCTGCTTTGCAAACTTTTAGACCTGTCCTAATTAAAAGATTTTGTAGACAAATTTAAGTGGATAGAATTTGAAAAACAACCATTCAGTAGGGTAGAAAATATTTGTACGAAAAGAAGACAGAAATTGCTTTTTACAAGCAATTTCGTCTTTTTCAACAATGTTTTCTTGATTATGAAATCACAGGGGTGTAAAAAAAAACTGGGGTTGAACAGGAAAGGGTTAATGATAACTTTAATGATATTAGAAGATAGATATCTTTGTTGTAGTCAACTTCGACCTCCGTTCATTTGATATGCCATCATCACATATCAATTTACGGATCATGAATAAGAAAACCCATTGACCAATATGATACTAGTATCTCATTTAGATTCGAAATGGACTTGAAATTCCGACATTCACATTAAGTTTTACATGCGTCTTTTGGTTGCCTACCAGCGATTTGAAATTTATACCATTTCTCTGACTAAATATTTTACAAAATAAAGTCGTTCATTACATCGGTCGAACTGTTACAAGCACTTTCTTCATTTTTTCACAATGTTTTCTATTCCATAAGACAAAGTATTACAAAATACACTTAAAGTTTGTCGTCTGGTTTTTAAGTTAAGACTGATTGAAAGAAAGTAACCTTACACTTGATGATCGTTTAGATTATCCACGACTGTTCTCCACCGTAATGGTTCAAGTTTCGGAACTGGCCATATCAAAGGTTGGATTACACTGGTAGCAAGAATCAACGTATAGTTGAACTGCTGTGCTGATATCAGTATTTCTATCTTAGAGCTCACCTTGAATAAAGAATAATAGTAATAATAATAATAATAATAATAATAAAAATAAAGAAAACAATTCAGCTACTCGTCGTTGGGCGTGCAAAATGTCGTAACTTCAAGTTTGCTCAAGATGTAGTTACGACATTTTGCTCGCCCACACGTACTGGAATGTTTGATTACACCAAAGATACAAATAGTATACTTCAACGGGGATGAAATGTCGCTTGTTTACAAACCTTTTAAAAACATAACATGCGTGACTTAATCAAGCGTGTATAGGACATGTTTTTGGTATTCGCGGTAAAAAAGCTTTTAAACTTTTACTTTTTAATCTGCACCGTGTAAGTGATGACACATTATCACCGTCCGGTTATAGTTGAACCGGTCTATTGATACGAGTATATTTATCTTGATGCTCATCTCGAATATGTAAATATTACGTTACGATATAGTTAAAACATCTTGTGTTTGCTTTGAGCTGCTGTGGAAAAATTTGATATTACACGAGACCGAAGGTCGAGTGGAATATCAAATTTTCCTCCGCAGCAAGATTTTTTTGACGTGTCCGATTTTTTTGGTGTAAAATGTACATATGGTATTAGAAATATTTGTAGGTAAATAATAAAAGAAAATACCAATAAGGATCGAGGTCTGGAAAATTGATAGATAAGATAATAATGCTTCCTAACATCAACTAACCAGACTTTTAGCTTAATTGTTAGATGTTGGTATCAGTACCTGAATGCTAAACAACAAACAAACAAACAACAACAACAACAGCAAAACAAAAACGAAAACAAACCCAAAACAATATCGTGCTTTAACCCTTTCCAATGCAGCAACATTTTAGACTGTTCCAACCTGAAAGAAGCTTCTTACGACAATTTCGAGTAGATGAAATTTTAAATTTTTCGTCTTTTCTGGGTAGAAAACATTGTGGATATTGAGAAAATTGCTAACGACAAGCAATTTCTTCGGTTCACACAATGTTTTCTAATGGTTTATGTTTTCTTCTGTTTTTTTTTTCTGAAGGGACGAAAAAAAGGAGGGCTTGTGTGAGAATGAGTGAAACACCCAAGTTTAAAGTCTTTGTCATATCTTATTCGGAACCAGATAAACAAATGACCATCTAAGAGTTCGATGAATTGTTAATAGTTATTTGTTTGATCGACATCTTTTCTCGAAGAGATTTTTTTCCCTTAAATACGTGGCTAAGGCTATAGTTCGATCCATTACTTGGTATTATTTTGTTTCTTTACTTACCGACCACGACTTAAGGGTCAAGGCCACAGGGTTACTAGTGTTACCCAGTGTTGTGCCAGCTTTATAAGTCTGTGTTGCAGGCAGATTAGATGTTGATTCTACGGAGCTACAGGTGTCCCCTCCAAATGGGTCCGTGCTGAGGAAATGATACATTTTAGTTATAATGGTATAGACAAAAGCTAACTTTAGATGCATAAAGCCAAAGATTGTCCACATTTTATATTTTCAAAGTGCATAGAAATATTCATCGACAGGAACCAACCAGGCGCAGACAAGTTTGATTCGTTATTCTAATTTTATCGCGAATAGCACCTGTTAAATTTTTGAACACACATTAAACGTAACTTGTTTGAGAAATATGAACATAGACAGTCAATCAGCGACCACGTCTATTCAGCGACCATTATCAAACTACCCTTTCAAAAAGGAAAGGAATTCTTAAAAAGTGGACGTTTTTTAAAACAAGAGGACCATGATGGTCCTAAATCGCTCCCCTGAGTATGATGGTTCGTGGCTTTATGATATAAACAAAATGGCAAAGCCCTCTGTCTAATTATTTAGGAGAAGATGTTTACAGATTTCTCTTTTAATCCAAGGAATATTGATGATCCCACCATATAGCACTAATTCCCTGAATATGGTAATGCTTTGACGTATAGACATCAATACATACCAAGAATAAAAGCTGTAAGCCTAATGGTTTATGAGAAGAAGGTTTTCAAAGATATCATTATTTATTCCTAACTAAAATTAGGGATTGCACAGAAAAGGGCCAATTTTTTAAGTAATTTGGTAGAGGGTCAATGGCTGATGATATGTACCAAATATCAAAGCTTTAGGCTTTATGGTTTGGGAGAAGAAGATTTTCAAAGATTTCCTTCTTTATTCCTTTGTTAAATCAGGAATCGCACAGAAAAGGGCTAATTTTCAGAATACAGTAATTCTTTGAAGTATTTTGGTAGAGGGTCAATAGATGATGATTTTCACTAAATATCAAAGCTCTAGGCCTTATGGTTTGGGAGAAGAAGATTTTTAAAGATTTCCTTCTTTATTTCTATGTAAAATCAGGAATCATTAAGAAAAGGGCTAATTTTCAGAATACAGTGATTCTTTGAAGTATTTTGGTAGAGGGTCAATAGATGATGATGTATACCAAATATCAAAGCTCTCGGCCTTATGGTTTTGGAGAAGAAGATTTTTAAAGATTCCCTTCTTTATTTCTATGTAAAATCAGGGATCATTAAGAAAAGGGCTTATTTTCAGAATACGGTAATTCTTTGAAGTACTTTGGTAGAGGTTCAAAAGATGGTGATGCATACCAAATATCAAAGCTCTAAGCCTTATGGTTTGGGACAAGAAGATTTTTAAAGATTTCCTTCTTTATTTCAATGTTAAATCAGGGATTGCCAAGAAGCGGGCTAATTTTCAGAATATGGTAATTCTTTGAAGTATTTTGGTAGAGGGTCAATAGATGATGTTGTATACCAAATATCAAAGCTCTGGGCTTTATGGTTTGGGTGAAGAAGATTTTAAAAGATTTCCTTCTTTATTTCTATGTAAAATCAGGGATCATTAAGAAAAGGGCTAATTTTCATAATACAGTAATTCTTTGAAGTATTTTGGTAGAGGGTCAATAGATGATGATGTATACCAAATATCAAAGCTCTATGCTTTATGGTTTGGGTGAAGAAGATTTTTAAAGATTTCCTTCTTTATTTCTTTATAAAATCAAGGATCATTAAGAAATGGGTTAATTTTCGGAATACAGTAATTCTTTGAAGTATTTTGGTAGAGGGTCAATAGATGATGATATAGTCCAAATATCAAAGCTCTAGGCTTTACCGTTTGGGAGGAGAAGATTTTTTAAGTTTTTTCACTCCGTTGCCATGGCAACCAGAGTTCTTCATGGATTTCAATTCTTTGAAGTATTTTGAAAGAGCATGACCTAAGGATCATTTCTGTGAAGTTTTGTTGAAATTCCATGGTTAGTTTAGGAGGAGAAGATTTTTTTGTAATTGTGAACGGGCGGACGGACAGACGGACGGACGGACGGACGGACGGACGACGGACGATGACCGATCACAATAGCTCATCCAGAGCACTTCGTGCTCAGGGGAGCTAAAAAGTATCGTAAACAAATTCTTTGTTGTTGGAACGCTTTAAAGAACAACAAGGAAGTAAATGAGAATTCTGCAATAATTTATTTTTGCATTCGATTTAGCATCCACTCTTTAAAGCCAGCAACCTTAGCCGACCCTTTAGTAGATGTTTGATACAGGTTTTGCAGTACATGTAAACAGGTGCTCTGCAATATTAATTGGATAATTATTTTAATTGTTTCAAATTTATGAATATATGACCAATCACTCTAGAAAAATGAAATCCGGGAAACTGCGTAATAAAAAATCTAAAAAAAAAGAGATATAATCCAACAGAGGTTAACATTGCGGGTAAGATTTGGACGATAAACACCACTATAAAATCGGGAGAATGACCATTTCTAGATAAAGAAACCTAACAGAGATCGAAAGGTTCGTACAGATTAACCAGGGTCAATTCTTTTCTTATCCCATTAGAGTTACGTTCATCCCTACCTTACACAGAATCGTAGAGATGGTGAACATGGCTTGTCACAGATGAACGGTTTCAACAATTTTCCCGTAACACAACATCTTTGTTGTTGAGTCCCTTGCTGTGTACCGTAGGTATTAATGGTGTAGTTTACCAACTTTATTAGAACAGTTGTGTCACAGAGTACCTGAAAAAGGAAAAAATCGTAAGTATAAATCTAAAACCTCGTAACTACAGCTTGATTAAAGCGGTAGTTACGAGGTTGTAGATTTATACCTACGAATTGATTATCAAACCGCCAACAACAAAACAACAACAACCTGGTTGACGTTGTTGTTATTGTTGTATCCTCGGTTAATTTCCATATCTATTAACCGTGATCATCAAAGACATAGACATTTTCATTTTCAGTTACATGAACTACAAGTAGTTTCTCATTACACAAATTTGTTAACATATAACATATAGCCATGAAAGGTCAACAAACAAACGTACGTACAAACAAACAACATTCATACAATTAAACCTATAATACAAAACTCTAACACACACATCGTTTGAACAGATACATATTTGATACCATTTTTACAAAGCTCTAGTAATACCAAATATTAATCGGATTAGTAGAATAAAGGGACTGATGTTATTTTACAAAGGAAAGTGTGCGAGAGTTATCCTATTGTAGCTCCTAGTCTTCTTTAGAGTGACTCTTTGATAAATTTAGATAAGTTAACCAAAACAGATTTATTGTTGCTTTTGATAAGTTCTACAAACTTTAGAATGTTTTAAGAAAGATCTTTAGTGTCACAATACAATTAAGAATAAAATCAACCCAAACAACAATCAAGTAAATGTTAACTTGTCTTTGTAAGAACAATAAAATGTGTCACAAATATCTAACTGCTGAAAAATAAACTACATTTATGCAATTTGTTCTGAATTCTATGTGATCAATAAAAGTTTAAACTATAAACCTCACTTTGCTGAAACTGTGTGTTAGTCAATGGCAATAAATAAAACAAAACAAATAACAAAAAAGTTACAATCTGGAACTAACTGAAATGAACTAAACCGAACTATTCTTTTATTAACCCAGTTACTTGTAGCGTGTAACATGGGGTTATGACATACATAATATAATATTTTCGGTTTCAGTGAAGGGGAGAAAGAAGAAGGATTGAATGAGGAATAGACAGGACGAGAAAAGAAGGTATGGAGTATTAGGCTGGTGAGTGAGTGAAAAAAGATAGAAGATCCGATATAGAGCGAAGGATAGAAAAAAAGATAAAGAGAGAGGGAGTTCGTGTATGAGTGAGAGAGAGAGAGAAAACAAGATAAAGAACGAGTTTAATATGGGGTTGAGACGTAAAGATATGACCTTGATACGATCCTGAACATTGACCACAATACAGCTTTTCTTCATGGGTACACACGAAGAAATGGTCCGTTATGCGTCAAAGCAGTATTCATTGAATTACCTCTAAATTGAGTATATTCCAAGTAAGGATGTGGTGTTAGCTTTTGCTGAAATACTAATTACTGAAAAATGCTGCGGATGAGAGCCACTGCATGCACAACCAGATCTAGACAGTTTATGCAGTCCGGTCCTGGCATACATTGTCTATCCGGAAAAATATTTTTTTCTGGAACATACAAAATTATCTGTCGATTTGATACCAAATTTGACTCTCTCACGGGGTAGTCGGTGATCGTGCTGCGCATCGTTGAACTTAATGTTTCAACATCTTACGCGTTATTCCGTTACAACGATTAAAGTACATACACAAAAAGTGAATTGTAAATATGTCTCTGAATGAGAATGAGTGAAAAGGTGACCAAAATGCCGCATCTATAGTCCCATCTTCGAAACCACTGATTCGATACTATGACCCCTCGACAGACATTTTTTATAAGATTATTTATTCAATAAAATGGATTTTTAAGTTCTAAGTCATATTCTGTTAGAATTTGTATACACCGTATATAAACAAATAAAAGCTAGTCTGGTGGCTTTGGACATTTATAACTACTTAACTTTCGATATGATAACTCTAACAAATGCACATAAGTGTAACAAGGAATCTGTACTGTTGAGAGTTAGAAGATATTTTTGATCATTAACACGTTGTACTGGTAATCCTATACTGTAAAACACCGGTTTCTTTCTGCAGAGAGTGATTCGCAATCAAACAGATAATGTGATTCGTAACCTAAATTATCGTCTAATCATTTACTGCAAATATTTCAGATTCAAAGAATGCATTTCCTAAACCATTTTTCCACACAATGACGCCTCTCAATGTGAAAGTTTGGAAAATAAAGAAACCGTTTCTCACAAGCAATTTCTCCATTATCCACAATGTTTTCAACCCCAAAAGACAAAGATTTTCAAGAGTTCTTTTAACTTAAAGTTATCGTCTGCAACTTCTTTGAATTTGAACTTGTTTAAAAAAAATCATCGTATGGGAATGGGCTAAAACGTGATTGACATTTTGATAAATGTCAGATTGAATGACAACTAGCCTCATTCTACATCGAATGTTTAACCCTTGCCATGCCGAACCCGGAACATTCCGGTTTTAGCAGGAGGTATAGACAAAGATCAGACTGCACATGAGAGCAGTCTGATCTTAGTCTACACCTCTTGTCAGTCCTTTTGAAAGAAGACTTGTTTATGAAATGCATTTTCAAAAGATGTATTGACAACTGAGTAACAAGGATCGCTAGTGCTTTCAGCCCTTTGATTTTAATACAATTCCGAAAAGGATTTTATTCAGCATGACAAGGGTTAATTATTGACAATATTTCAATACCAAGAGATTCGATAAAACTATAGACGACTTCAATTAATCTAAAGTCGGTTTAAAATTGTTGAGAATGTATATTTTGTCTAGAACTCAAGAAATATGAGCAAAAGAAAAGAAATTACCTGTGAGTAGATGGACAACAAGATAATTAAACCATGTATTTTGACCCACATTTTGGATGTGATTGGTTTTATCAAATGGATTTATCAGCTAAATATCCAAACCCTTATCTTCCCACACAATCACGTTTTGACGCCCCTCAGAAAAACCTTGTGGAAAAAAGGGAAATTTCTTGGCGTAATTTCGTCATTTTCTACAATATTTCTACACCGAAAGACAAAGATTCTAAATTTTGCAACTTCTGTCAAATTGGACCAGTCTACAATTTCTCAAGAGGTAATGGGCTAAACGTATCATAATTAACCAATCGCGGCTGCCAATCATGGAATCAACCGACCAATCAAATTATTTATTCAGCCCGGACCTGAGATTTTTATTAACTTTTTGTTAGTTTGGCGACTCAAACGCCGTAACTACAGCTTATTCAAGTTGTAGTTACGACGTTTAGGTCACCAACCAACTATTCTATTTTTGTTATATGCTACTGGTCATAAATTCTGCAAAATAAGGCCGATTAAAATCGAATCGGAACGTCCTGACGGAGTTAATAGGAGAGGCTTATGGAGTCAGGGGGCGGGGCCAGCGATTGGTCAATTGACTTCACGAAAGCAGTACGACTGACCATCAATATATCGTAACTACTGTTTTTACAACACATGAAAATGAAGACTTGCTATTAATTACAGATTCCGTTGGAAGCAATGCATGAGGATATCAGACATAAAAAAACAGTTGAATACACCCTAAATATCATTGCCAATCAGGGCCCGCGATTATAATACTGTTTTCATGCTCAACTGAGAATTTACTCAAACTTTAAATTCGAATAAATAGCTTGTCTTAATATTGATTGTGTGTTAAGGGTAATAAATGACAACCTACAAATATTGTCAATTATTTTCATGCAACTACCATAGGATCTAAGCAGAAATACATCTTTAATCCCAACTCGAAGTTTGGGTACATTCTCAATTGAGTACAAAAAAGTTTTATAGTCTCGGGCCCTGAATACCTTAGCTTCAGCTCAGTCAACCCATTCCAACAAAATGACGCTTTTTGACACCCCCTCCAAGCTCACAAGCAAAAGCACTTTTTTAAACATTGTGTAAAATGAATAAATTGCTTGTTAGAAGTGATTTTTCATTATCCTCAATGTTTATTTTATTATCTCAAAGGTCAATTTAAACTTTCTGCTATATCTGCTATATCTTTGAATTTAGATCAGTCTAAATATTGTCCTGTAGTAATTGGATAAGCAGTATTTATGATGCTTGGCTGCACAGTGTTAACCCATGGTGACCGTAAATTCTACAACACCTCAAACTAAATAGCCGCCGTCATAGCGCAGTTGGTAGCGCGTCGGACTATCATTCAAAGGGTCCCGGGTTCGATCTCCGACGGCGGCAATACTCTTTCCGACATTTGTCTACCACCAATGGGCAGATAATCGTAAGCCTATGTGGGATAGCAGCTGGAGGCTAGGAAAGGGTGAAGTGGTAGTACTGGTGCGAGAAATACCAGGAATCCATTGTTAGGTGCTCCAGCCGCCGCGATATAACTGAAAGATTGTTAAAAGCGGCGTTAAACCCCATTCAAACAAACAAAATCAAACTAAATATACTAACGGAAAAAAAGTTTAGCAATCTTTTTCGACCTACATTATTTCTCAACGCAAATGTATAAACCTTATAAAATCAGTCTCGTTTTCAATTTTTAAAAGCTAACTGACTAATTATTTATTAAGAGCACGCTTTCCTCGCTTCTAAAGGCTGTCTGACGCAATTTTGCTGAAACACGTTCTGCACGTGTTTCCACATGTACGTGAAGTCTATATCCACAATATCTATCCCAGTTTATTGGTTAGCATCAATAACAAGAAAACTCATTAAAACATTTAAAAAAATTCAAATGTGACGTCGCCCAGGGCTTAACTTAGACCAACGGAACGTAGCCATCGGTATGCTGGCTGGTGGTATGATGGTAAAAGAGGTGGCTCAACATTTTGGCGTGAGCCAAAGTTCCATTTCAAGACTTAGAACAAAGTATCGTCAATTAGACACCGTCTAAGACAGGCCACGTTCAGGCAGGCCACGTAAGACTACCCAACGTGAGGACAATTACATCGTGACGTGTTCACGGCGTAATCGCTTCCTCAATAGCACTCGTATAACCGGTTTGGTCCAAAATGCAACGGGAACACGGGTCTGTGCTCGTACTGTAAGAAACAGACTTCGTTCGGCACGTTTACGCGCACGTCGACCTTACGTTGGCATTCCTTTGACACGTGTACACAGACATGCAAGATTGATTTGGACAAGTAACACCGTCGATGGCCAAGACGAATGTGAAATCAGGTCCTATTCACAGACGAATCCTGTTTTAATTCGATGTTTGCGGATGGCAGGGTACGTGTTTTGAGGCGTGATGGCGAAAGGATGGATCCCGCCAACGTCATTCAACATGACCGTTTCGGAGGCTGCAGCGTCATGGTCTGGGGTGGTATATCATACCGTGGCAAGACTGACTTGGTAGCTATTCAGGGAAACTTAAATGCCGTTCGATACTGCACCGAAATTGTCCAGCCAGTGGTATTGCCGTTCTTGCGTCAAGGGCTTGCTACCATTTTTCAGCAAGATAATGCCGGCCCACATTTCGATCGGCACACGTTGTACCTTTTACAGACTAATAATGTTGATGTGTTGGATTGGCCAGCCAAATCACCGGATCTGTCTCCGACCGAACACCTTTCGAACCATCTGGGTAGGAGAGTAAGAGACAGGAATGACGTTAATAACGTTAGAGACCTGGAACGTTTTCTGCGTCAGGAATGGGGTCGTTTCCCTATGGTCATTAATCGTAGGCTCATTTCCAGCATGAGAAGACGCTGTGATGCCGTTATTGGCGCAAACGGTGGACACACAAGATATTAAATCTTTGTGTTATTTTTACTTCCCTACCCCTACCATGTTAGACGCTGTACAACAAACACGTATGACCTTGAAATCATCTGATTTTTTTAAATACTGTGACTCACACATAAAAGATCGATGTTTGAAAATATGGTTTGAATCCAAAGCTAGACACCGGAGAAATTGGTTGTAACGTACGAAATTGCTAAACTTTTTTCCCTCAGTTTATATTAAATATACTGTTTTCACCAACCCTTTTCATTTCCTAACCTTTTTTTTTTTTCTTTATCTATGACGTATTTTCAATCTAGTTTTGTATTGCATTTCAGCCATTGTCACATGTTCGAAGTTTTATATGTTTTGTATGTAAATTTACATGTTTTGACGATGAACGAGTACGTCCAAGTCACGTGAATAAACTATATGTTATGTTATGTATGTTATAAAAAATTGTCACTTGTGACTCGTCAGGAGAATAATTTGATTGAATTTAATGGGGTTTAACGACGCTTATAACAGTATTATAGTCATATAGCGGCGGCTGGAGCACTTGACCATGTATTCCTGGTATTTCTTACACCAGCACTGCCACAACATCCTTTCCGTGCTTCCAGCTGCCCATCCGACCTAGGTTTACGATTATCCGTCAATTGGTTGGAGAATTAAGATCATCAAAAAAATCCGCCAACAAAAGTTCGAACGAGAATTTTGATTGGAAAGATAGGGTCAAGGTAGTGTATTTTCACATTTCCCTTTAAATTAATTATACAAATTGGTTGGTTATTTATTTAACCCATTACCAGACGCTAAAGATTTAGACTAGGTCAAATTGAAAGAAGTCACAGACGGCAATTTTAGTTGGTGAATTTGTTTTCTTTGGTAAAAAAAATATGGAAAATGAAGAAATTGCTTGTATTAAGCAATTTCATTATTTTGAAAAAGCAATTTCTTCATTTTCCACAATGTTTTCCACGGTCGTTTGCTTAGGAGTGTAATAAGAAGGGGTTGTTTCGGAATGTATCAAGTAAATGGTGATATCTACCATATCATTTCAGACATGAGCAATACTCGTAAACGTTTTGCAACAGAATATGATATTACCACTGACACGAGCTTTATCAGCTTTCCATGGTGATTCCCAGCGGGTAGAGTGATACAACATAAAAACAAATGCAGTAATTTATCAAAGCAAACTCGAAGCATCTTTTAACCAAACGAATATTTAAAAGTTATATGCATTGGAAATACTTGGCTTTGAGAAACAGGGAATGAAATAGACTGACTATTTGTTTTTATTATATACCTATAAACTATCTGTGTCAAAATCAGGCATCCGTATTAGCCTTGTACCTCAAATTACGTATTCATCGAATACCTTGTGTAATGCAAATATCAACATATTTTTGCATTACATTTGTACATACTCATCTAAATGTGTAGCATCTTTAGTGAGGCTGTTAAGACCCAAAATTTACCAAGATGGTCGCTTCCAGAAGCAAGCACCAAAATCTGCATATCGAGGGCTTAGAGCAAAAACATAGTATGGCTGTATAGAGCCATACTATGCTTTTGCACTAAGCCCTCGATATATCTAATCTAATATACCTAGCTTCCAAAAAGATTAAGATACATGAGATACAACGATGGGATCTTAATAAAAATGGGGGTCAAAGAGGGGTCCCAGTGTTTGATATTATTATATGTCAAATGTTTAGCTTATATTCGAATTCATCGGTGCACCACTTTGAAATTTTTAGAATATTTATTTCAAATAGTAGTTTAAAGTCTTGAAATAATAAGACTAATTTTAAAATAATTCAAGCTCAAATCAGAAGTTTTGAGGTTTACCACTTCTTTAAACAGTATTTCAGTTATATCATGGCACATGGTGCACCGAACAAAGATTTCCTGTCATGACATATACCAGAATAACCACAATGTATTTATTATACAAGCCACCAATCAATAAACTATCTGAGTAGTAAACGTTAGGCTAGTATTGAGATAAAAATGGTCCATGCCCCGATGACTTTCTAGCTCGACTAATCGAAGAATAGAGGGGCTATTACGGTCAACCGGGCACTGCTTTTGTTAAGGCTTAACGCGCAAGTCCCATATTTCTGTTTCTGAAAATGCTATTGCTTTGAACCTTTTTCACATGCCTTTCTAACCATTATATCACCACATGGCAAATATTGTTACTGGCTTTCTTTTTAGTGGAATGTTGACCCTTTATAGACTAAGATTCCTTTTGTTTTAAGATATACGAGCAACTGCCATTTCTCTATTATAACTCTATTTCTGCACGTGCTATTGCTCTTTGCATAAATTAGGCTTTTTCCTATAAAAGTACTGTAATCGCCTGAGATAATGTTTCGTGGCCCCGGCATTCATTTTAGTTGCATCTGACCCTGTTTTGACTTAGAAATTTTCTACATGATATCATCCCATAAGAAAATATTTTTTACACTTACACTTAGTAGGTTAGACAGACTGTTGTATTGCTCCACCGTCATAGCGCAGTCGGTAGCGCGTCAGATTCCCAACTTTCAACCATTGGATGTTATGGCTTCGATCCCCGGCGGCGGCACATATCCTTTCCAACATTTGTCTATCACAAATGGGTGGATGATATTAATCCTAAGTGGGATAGAAGCTGGAGGCTAGGAAAGGATCTAGTGGTAGTACTGGTGTGAGAAATACAATTATGTCCTCCAGCCGCCGCGATGTGACTGAAATACTATAAAAGTGGCGTAAAACCCCATTCAATCAATCAATCAATCGACATTTTCCATGCGTCTGAGACAACCCTTTTTTGCTTGGCTGATTTCATTTAATTGTAAGAGTAATTGTGAAAAGATTTACGGCTCTTTACAAAAAAGGCGGAAATTTTATATGCTATTCAATGCCGAATCTAAACAGAAACTACCAGCTGCATTCCAAACATGGTTAATTAACATCCTGTTCATGTGAAGATTTACGCAGGGTTATTTCTTAAACAGGTAAGCAAATTAAGAATCTATTAGTATTTGATGCTTTAAAAAAATCGATCTTAAGTCATGACCATATGGTAAAATTCTAGACTGGTCAAAATTCAATGAAGTTAGAGACAACAATTTAAAGCTGATAGAATTTTGAATATCTTGTATTGTTGTGTAGAAAACAATTTTGAAAATTTACTGTGATAAGCAATTTCTTCATTTTCAAGTTATTTCCTAAATGTCTTTTCTGGGGGAGGGGGGCGTGGAGGGGCTTCAGGGCGTGGAGGGGCGTTGGGGGGGGGGCGTGGAGGGCGTGGAGGGGCGTTGGGGGGTAGGGGGCGTAACAGGCGGGATTGTGTGGGAATGGGTTAGTTGCGTTTGTGAATTCAATAACAGAGTAAATAAGATATGCAAAATTAACAATGTATTTTTTTAAATGTTTCCTTCCTTCTGGAATAGTCAAGAGTATATCCCTTTAAAAACAAAAGAAAAATATCTTGAAAAGTCGCTTTGGAGGATTACAAGCGTTACTAAACTACGAAAGATATACCAGGTGGTGTCACGTGTATCTTAACCCATTCCCACACAATCCCACCTTTCACTCCCCTCCAGTGAAAAATGAAAGACAAAGGGAAAACCTTGTGGAGAATAAAGAAATTGCTTGTAACCAGAAAGATAAACATCCTTACCAAATGAAGGTGATCGCCAGCATCTTATTTCACTTTGGACCAGTCAAAAATTGTGTCGACTGATAATGGGTAAATCCTAGACACTGATTGATTTCACCAAGTACAGTTTTAACCCTTTCCTGGACAGACCCGGAATTTTACGTTGCTGTAAATTTGTACTTGTGAAAACATTTTGGAAAAAGAAGAACTTTCTTGAAACAAGCAATTTCTCCTTTTTCCACAATGTTTTCTACCATGATCATTTATTTCAAAATAATTTTATTTCTAGTTTCGTCTACCAAAAGAGAGCGTTCTGATTGGTCGAAAAAATTATTCATAACGCCATGAACAAAATATTGAGCACGCAGCGATTTTGCATGCTTCCGCACAAATAGTTCGATACAAAAACGTACCAAAATTTGTAAAGCTTTTTTTTTCGCTCGATACTATTAAATTATAAGAAATGAAGAGAATATTTTTTGTTTTCATGGAGGTATGAACCGAAAAACCTAATCACACAATGTATAATAATGTACAATAATAATAATAATAATAACTTTCACGAAGGTAGAACATTAAGACAGCATTTTCAATTTACAATGAATAAAACATATCCTTTTTACAATGTTGCCTTCTCTCTCTCTCATCTCTCTCACATCCTTTCTCTTTCTTTCTCTCCCTCCCCCCTCTCTCTCTCTTCCTATCGTATTCTTCCCCTTCTCTCTCTCAGACACACACACACACACACACCACACACACACACACAGAGAGAGAGAGAGAGAGAGAGACTCTCCCCCCCCTCTCTCTCTCTCTCTCTCTCTCTCTCTCTCTCGATCCATTAATAAACGAACGTGAACGATGTAAAAATAAATCGCGAAAATGAAACAAATAATGATCACTCAGTGATATAGACGGAGTTAATATTTCACAAATCCTATCCTCCCTATTTGAGTATATATGATCTATGATTGAGGATGATTTCTTTGATACCCTGGTGGGTCGATCAACCAACTGCCAGAAACCATTTTTCATCACAAATTTTGACCATGCTTTACATTCGAATATATATTTTTCGGCAATGAATTTAAAATTGAAATCTCCAACGATATGGATCTCTGTGTGGAAGTGTTCAAATCTTTGAAGCTGAGCCTCAAAACTTGTGATCCAATCTTGCTTAGAATTTGGGGGGCGATATACAAAACTTACAAAAAAGGACTTTGTATTTTTTTGAAAAAAACTTCGATCCAAACAGATTCTACTTGTTCTGATTCGAATTCCTGTCTGTGCTTGAAATTAACGTTATTTGCGATATAAATTAGCAATCCGCCACCTTTTTTATGTTTTCTGTCTTTCCTTAAATATGAGTAGCCAGGAATATTTAGATTGAAATCGACAACCGATTCATTCAAACCGATTCTCGCACAGTCCAAGCATGTCTATTTTACTATCATTTGAAGATGTCAATATATATTTTATTTCATCGTATTTTGGTAGAAGATGCTGAACATTTAAATGCATAATGTGAAATCCTTTCTTATCAAACTCTATAGTGTTTCTTGACATTTTAATTGTTTCGCGTATTCATACAGTGTGATTAGGTTTTTCGGTTCATACCTCCATGAAAACAAGAAATATTCTCTTAATCTCTTAATTGCAACCGATTTTCATTGTCGCCTGCAACCTCTTTAAAGTTGGGCTAGTCTAAAATTTGAAAAATCAGGAAAGGGTCAAATGTTACTGGTCGGCAGAAAAAACTTGGGATAAATTCATACCTATATATAGTACAATGAAGATTTGGAGCAGACTGTTTTAATGCTTGGGCTAATATGACCTGGATCATCATTGCTATGCGTAGGCTCGTTTAATTATATTATCAGGCTTCAGTTTTCTTTTGTAGAATTCAGCTGTGTAAAGTAGGCTGTTGTTAATCATGTCCGTTTGTACATACGATCGTCCTTTAATTCATTCAGCATCCATTCGAGCTTGTACGGAACATAAAGCCACATTAACGGATGGGTTTCATTATTTTTTTACACAGATGTCTTCCATCTTGAGTAGTTTTGCCATTGGAAATGCCTATCCTCTTTTGAATCGCTTCAAAGTCATCGGTCTAGTGTTAACTTCAGCTTTCCTAATTACGTGGTTGATTTTTTGTTTTTCTTTGTTGTTGTTGTTGTTGTTGTTGTTGTGTTTTTTTCAAGATGTTCGCCTTCGTAAGAGTGATGTTCCAATTGAAACATAATTTGAAATAGCACGAGGTCAAGGTAACAGGCCAAGATCAAATCAACCGTTACATATGAGATTGTCCTGTGCATAATCTCTACTATAATGAATGGATTATTTGGAAATCATTTAACCCATAATCAGACGACAATACTTCGACCATTTGATTTACTGGCAAATCACATAAGTTTCAGTCAAACAACGAAAGTCCCTGATTTTCCATTGTTAATCAATTCATTCGACGCATGACCGCTCTTGTAGTCACAGTTTCCTTTGGGTTACTTTCACGATCCTGGCCACTTTCACTTATATCAGGTATTGAAGAAAAAAATATATAAAGAATAAAATAAAAATAAGAAGGATGCGATATAGAATAAGGAAAAATAGGAACTATTGTGTTTGATGAAATAAATTTACCAAGCTGCTTTCATGAGATCTCAAACATTAAAAATAGTGTGAAACATTTATACTTTATCCGGATCGTATGATCTAATCAGGATCGGTACTCGTTACCCTTTCGCTGTACTTCACCAATCGCGTCTGTCAACCAAGGAATCAACCGACCAATCAAATCATTCATTCAGCCTGGTAATGAGCTTTGAAGTCCAACATTGGCCCCATTTGTGCTTAACATTTTTGTTGGTTTGGCGACCTAAACGTCGTGATTACAGCCTATTCAAACGACGTTTAGTTGTTTGGTTGGTTGGTGACCTAAACGTCGTGATTACAGCCTATTTAAACGACGTTTAGGTCACCAACCAACCAACCATTTACTTTATTGTTATATATTCTGCTAGCTATGAGTTTTGCAAAATAACGAAGTTTAAATCGTAGTGGAATTTCTTGTTGGAGTCAGTGTAGGTGGGCATGGTCAATTCTATCGATTGGACGCCCATCATCAGTACTTTCAGTTCTTTTTTTTTATCGTGGCGGGGATACGAGATCTATCCCTAGACCATCTGCAGCAGTTGACGGACCGCTGGCTATGACCGTTGACCTCCGACATGGGAGTTGAGTTCAACTGATCCTCATTTGCATTATTCATGGTCTGGAAAAATAAAAAAGCTAAACGATGGCTTGCAATTTTAACGTCGTTTATTGATTGGTTGGGGTTTAACTCCACTTTTAACAGTATTTCAGTCATATCGCTGCAGCTGGAGCACATAACCATGGATTCCTGATATTCCTCACATAAGTACAACCACTACATCCTGTCCAAGTCTCCAGCTGCTCACCCCACGTATGTTTACGATTATCTACCCATTGATGGGAAACAAATGTCGGATCGCCACAGCCTGGATCGAACCCGGGACCCCGGAGTCATTCGCGTTAACACTGCGCTTTGGTCGCAGCTTAACTTCGTTTAAGTTGTCAAACTAACAAAATCCTTCAGTCATAAATTTCGAAGTTTTACAATCACTTCCCGTCTAAATGAATGATTTACTTGTCAATCGAATTTTTCGACAATTTCGATTCGCCAGTTATAGGACCAACATATATTGATAAAACTTTAAACGACAGAGTAAGTTTTACATAGTCCAACATTTTTTTCCCTCAGACAATCACATATTGTGGGCTGTTAGCTCAGTGTCTAATGAATCCATCGCCGAAGTACTTAGTTTCTTTGCATTTAAGAGATGAAGAGATTTTTTTTATTTCATGAACCTAACCATAAATCCTTAACCAGACTAATGTTTGAATCCGCTTCGAGGATTCATACGTTAGTGTGATTAAGTTTTTAGGTTAATAGCTCTATGAAAAAAAATCTCTATTTCTTATAATCTGATGCTGTCATTTATCACAAAGTAAATATTTTACTCGTTTAGAGTGAAATTTTATGGATCTACCTTGTGCGTAAGCATACAAATAATTGCGTGCTAATTATTTTGTTCATGAAAGTATAAAATATAAGTTTTTAGGCTCATATTACCTCTATGAAAACAAAACATAATATCCTAATCCCAGTTTAATGCCGTCATTTATCACAAAGCAAATTCTTACTAGGTTTGAGTGACTTTTAGATGGATCTGTTTTATACGCAAGCATACAAAATAATTACGTGCTCAAAATTTTGTTCACGAAAGTTTGAAAAAATATCAGTAAATCAAAACGCCTAAATCTTGATAGACAAAACTAAAATATAATTGAGCATGTGCATGACATTTCCAACCATTACACATGTGCGCCAAGTAAACACTCAGATCAGCCTGTGCATCCGCACAGTCTGATCAGAGTCTTCACTTTGTGCTCTGTAAATAGACACTGAACTAAAGCTTCATAAAACAATCAACGAATATTCTATTTGCCCCGAATGGCCGTCCAGGGTGCTCAATGTGTGCGAGTCACGCACCTTCGAAATTGTTGGAAATGTCATGCACAGGCTCAATTATATGTTGTTGATGATTGATTCTATCCGACTCTATCATTTTCGCTTATTTTCCAATTTTTGTCTTTGAAATGAAAAAAGGCGGTTTTCTTGTAAAATTTAATTTTTCATGAGTATCTTATTAAAGACAAATCACACATTCCGTGGTATCCATTCATTCATCTTAGTGTTTATCAAAATATTGCTTAATTACCAGATGACAAAAATTAGGCTGGTCAAAATTCAAAAGAAAATACAGACGTCAATTTTAGTCAAAGAAATTTGAACGTCTTTGTCTTAAGGGATAGAAAAAAATGTGGATAATGAAGAAACTGTTTATAGCAAACAATTTCTTCATGTTTCACAATATTTTGCAAGTTTTCTTTGGGGGCATCAAAAATCGGGATTGTGTGCGAAATTGGTTAAAGACTGTTGACATATTATGATCTCAGATCTCTTGTCATATCACGTCGACACTGAAAACTAAAGAAAATCAAAGCGCTGAAAGCCTGAGATATTTATACAGGAGATATAAAATCTGGGCAGAAAAAGTTTGATGGTCGGATTATCGGAGGTGCCACTTTTTACCCAAATCTGCTGTCGATTATGCGCAGACCTGCCAATTTGTGCGCTAGGGGACACAACCTGCCCGCAATAATTTTCATCCCGTTGAGGTATTGTAAAGATATATTTACACGTATATATCGTTACATATTTTCACCCGATCAAAATGCTTTGAAGGGATCTGATAAAGGCCATCCAAGGATCCTTCCTGTGAAGTTTGGTTGAATTATGTTCAGTACTTTCTGGGAAGATTTTTAAAGTAATAGTTGACGGACGGACGAACGACGGACACCACATTATGACAATAGCTCGTTGGCTTTCAGCCAGTGGAGCTAGCGAGAGAGAGCCAGAGAGTGAGGCAGATGGGGGAATGGAGCGTGTAGCAAGATTCGAACTAGGAGGCTCTTGCGTGCGATGTGAGTATTCTTCCACACATACCAATTTCGTTATGTAAATATGGGCTTTATAATCACCAGATAAAGAGAGCGAGAGAGGGCGGGCGGTCGTTTACCAGGTTAACATGATTATGTACACCTCTCAAAAGCGGTATGTAGACGTTGCATCCTTTGGATAGAATTCGGAGGTAAAAATATATAGACACAAAGTCCGAGCACAACCAAACTGTTTTCAGACAGTGCGAATATGATCCTATGAATGACCAATTAATTTGTTAAACAAAACATTCCTATCGTGCGTAAAAACCGACAGCTTCGCTTATCAGCTTTTTACAGCAACTTCGTCTAACCGGACCGTTTTAACATTGTTACTCTAGAATAAGTAATATTATTTTGGTATTAAACAAACACCTTATTTTTTCTTAACAATATGTTAGGATTATATATGTTTAATAATTTCTAATTTATTATATAGCTCCTTTCTTTCCATTCACTCGTCAATTTTTGATAAATTTGCCAAATTCAGAACACTCACACGAAAGTACTGTAAATCAAGCCAACAGCTTTCAATGAGTCATATCTCACCTTCGTCCTTCTCGCCTCTATCGGGCGTATTAAATTTATGATCAGATCTGATCTACTTTTCATGCGACAGAAGATCACATTGATTGCGGTAGATGTTTTTACATTATGTTTTCACATTAAACTCTGCATGGGTTTGAATATTTAGCATTGTAATTTTAGCCTCAGATTGCTTACGCAATCTCAGGCTAAAAATAATTTTCTGTATTTTGTTTTTGCTAATTTAGTAAGACAGTCCAAATTTCAACAGCCTTTTTCGAATGAAATATCTCCTTATATCATAAAACAGGGAGATGAGGGGGTGGTTGTCAAATGACAATATCAAAACATTGCCCCAACAGCGGTATCGTTGCGTGGTAAATCCATATTTACTCTTGCACGGACGCGTTCATTCACGTATCGTCGGGGTGAATCAAAATTAGATTGACTAATCAAATAGACCGGAAGTGAACTGCTGAACTCCGACAATTATGTATCACATTTTCATTGATTGACCATTTCAACGTAACCAAAACAGTATATTAAACCTGTAGTTACGCTATTTAAGTTGTCCATTAATATTTTGCTTTTCTAAGCTCTGACAAAATATTATGCAATATAATCTCGTTTTATATCTCAGTCAAACTGACCTGTCAGAGGTTAGCCCATTCCCACACATTAACGTTTTTTGACGCCCCTCAAGAAAGATGAAGGGGAAACATTGTGTTAAATGTAGACATTGCTTGTAACAAGCAATTTCCTCTTTTTACATAGTGTTTTCTACCAATACAGATGAAAAAATCTTAAAGTTTGTAAGCTTGAACATGTCGTCTGGGACTTCTTTCAATTTGAGCCTGTCCAAAATGTTCTCTTGTGGTAGTAGGTCAATAGGCGTGGCAAGCGATCCGTCAATTCCAATTGTCGTATGGGTTACTGTTCATACTTTGAGATGATTTCGATTGATTCGAGAAGATGACAAAGAATATAGCGTTATAGAAGATGGCAACCTTTCCCGGGAAAACGATTGGTTTCATAGCCCTCTAGAAAAATATTGAAAAACTATGTAGGATAAAATCCACAACATTTGCTTGCAAAAATTACAAAGATTTTCAAAAACTTATCATTAAACTAAATTTGTCACTTTGTGGTGGGATAAAGTCCAAAACTATTTTGTTTAGAATTCTGTTTTTATTGACAGGTAAACCAATGAAAATGCGACTTTTAACAGTATTATATTGTACAAGTCTTTCTGCCATTCTAATGCTGGCAAGATGTAAAGATGAGGTATCCACTCCGGCATCGACACAGGAGACAACAGTGGTAAGCGAATCACGGGACAGAAATGGAACGCTGGACCTGAACAAAACATCGCACGAAAGAGAGAAATCTAGCCAACCAAATCAAACGGATTGGAAACTAGAGCACTGGAGTTTATGTAATCGACGAAGTCAGTCACATGACCTCGGGAAGTCATGCGGTTCTTGTATTTGTACCAAACAAGACGGGTATATATTTGTAAATTGTTCAAATGGTAACTGGAATAATGTACCACAAGAATTGCCTTCAAATACAACACACTTGATTTTGTCTAACAACAATATCACACATATAAGGCAGTGTGATTTTAGAAACCTACCATATCTTATCAGACTAGATTTAAGCAACATATCTTTAGAAACCATTGACTCTAAAGCGCTGCTTGATCTTACACGCTTGGAATATTTGGACATTTCTTTCAATCAAAACTACCCAATGACGAATAACACAGTCTATCGTTGGTTATTTCAAGATTTGAAATCATTGAAAATCCTTAAAATGTATGGAAATACTCAATACCTAATGGAGGGTACTTATCCGGACATGGCAATTAGTGAATTAACGTCATTAGAGGAACTGTGGATAGATGGTATGCAGAATAGAACATTTGGACCAGGATTTAGAAAACTCACAAAACTGAAAACCCTAAAATTTTCTGGTGAACTACTCAGCCAAGACAACGTCATTCGTTATTGCTCTACAGAGATCGTGAAAGGAATGCTTGACAATCTACGATACGTCGTCGATCTGGATCTACGGGCATGTTATATAACTTACATTGACAAAGATGCATTTGATAAAACTGAAAACTTAAAGGTTCTAGATTTATCAAGAAATATAAAATTAGAATTGCCAGCAATTAATCTATCATTTCACAGTTTGGCAAAGACTAAGATCGAAGTGTTAAAGTTGAACAAGATCTATGATCGACAATATAGTAATTGTGGTGTCTATATTGGTGAGAACGACATTAAGGGGATCAAGAACCTCAAATATTTAAGGGAGATTCAACTGAAGCACAACTGGATTACAAAAATGCACACGAAAGTACCGAGTTGGTTTCCAGATTCCGTGGAAATAGTTGAAGTCAGCAACAATGAGTTTAGATTAGGCATGTACATGCTGTTTATTAACAAGCTATCAGGAGTCAAGATATTAAACTGTTCCTATCAATTCTTTCCAAATCTTTTGAAAACTAATATAAGAACATCATATGATGGAGAAGCAAAGACTTTTTCATGGATGAAAAAGGAAATATATTTTAACGAAAAATCCTACACTGATTCCAAGAAGACGCGCGATAGTACACAAGATACAGTAAATCCATTCCCTCATAACTCATTCACATCGCCTAGAAACAAAGGCGAAGTTATTCAAAATAACATAGAGTTTGAAGCAGGATATCAGGGAATGACTGGGTTTGAAGCAAGCCTCAACGAATACATGTATGAGAGTAAAGATTCCTATAGATATGACCTTGAAGTAGACACAGGGCCAGTTTGTTCTACACTTACATCGCATATGATGCAGTATTTAACACCTGAACTTCCACCAAAACTCGAGGTGTTAGACATGAGCTATAGCAAACTCGCTCATCCAATTTACGCCTTTAACATATCAGTGAATAACTCGCTTACAACGGCCAATTTGTCAAGCTGCCTCCTCCATTGTTGGGACGGACCAGTCCATGGAGTTAAGAAGCTTACATACCTTGATCTTGGTAACAATTTTTGTACAAAGGTTCGGGCAAGTTTCTTCGACTCATTTCCGAACTTAAAAACACTAATACTGTCACAGAACCTTTTGAATATCTACATATCTTCAGACAAAGAAGGCAGACTTTTGAAAAAACTCACAAAATTGGAAAACTTAGTGTTGTCATCCAATCTTTTAGAGACAATTCCAAAACGTTTTCTATTAAGCCAAGAGAGAATTAAACATCTTGATTTCAGCAAAAATATTTTAAAGTCCTTTGATATTAAGATAGACCATATGACTCGTCTTAAGATGTTAAATTTATCAAAGAATGGTATTAGCACTTTAGAAGATGGCCTACGAAACGACTTGAGTACAATATCATCAAAATCTTATGGACCTAGGAGAAAACCGCTAATAGTTGATCTTTCACATAACAGTATAAGCTGTACCTGCATCAACTTGGATTTTCTCAAATGGATCAGAGACAATAACGACCGATTCTTGGCCATATTAACAACGAACTGCATCTTCGAAAATCGGACAAAAACATCGTTTGATATCTCACACGTGCAGTCGCTCAACGAAGCCATTGGTTTATTAGAAAAACAATGTGCCTCCTATTTTGCCTTGGCTGCATCGTTAGCGGGACTCTTAGTCTTTATTCTAAACAGCATCATTGGAATAGTTATATACCGCTATAGATGGAAAATAAGATACTGGTACTACATCACGCGCAATCAAAGAATAACAAGAAAGCCTGAATACCAACCTCTTTTGAGCATGAGTGACTCGCACAGCTACCGATATGCTCCAGTAATTGGGTTCTACAAATACCATGCTTATGTTGCATCCCCAGAGTCTGAGAGCGAGTTCGTTCAAGGAATTCTGAGAAAACGCTTAACAAAAGGAGAAAGTCTTCGACTATGTGTTCCTGAGATAGATTTCGTTCCTGGACAAAGCAGTTACCGAATGATTTCAAACGCCATTCACTGTAGTAAAATGGCTATTTTTGTTGTTTCTCCGGACAGTTTTCTAGACAGTGAGTGGGAAATTGCTATACGAATGGCACAAGAGGAATCCCTAAAGCGGGGAAAGGTCTGTTTCTTTGCTATTTTCATCGAAAAAGAACCCCGAATAAATGATATGTTGTCACACCGATGGATAGATGTTGGTAATATGTACAGAGATGGGCAGTTTATAATATATAAAGATAATGCATCGGAAGAAGAATCTAGAGATTTCTGGGTAACATGTGTGCGCAAAATACAGGGCGTATAAAAAAAGAATTCCTTTAATAATCCACTTACAGTATTTAATGATATCTTCAATCATGGTGTGTCATAAGTTCGATCCTCGGCGGCGGCACATATCCTTTCCAACATTTTTCTCTCACCAATGGGTGGATAATCGTAAAAACCTGAGTGGGGTAGCAGATGGAGGCTAGGAAAAGATGTAATGGTGGTACTGGTGCGAGATATACCAAGTATCAATTGTTAAGTCTCCGCGATATGACTAAAAACTGTTAAAAGCGGCGTTGAACTCCATTCAAATAAAATTAACCCATTCTCTGATAATTCTTTTTTGTGATGTAAACTTTAACGGGGATAAAATGCCCGTGTTTACAAACAAAAACCTTTCGAAAATAACACAATTGGCGACAGTGGTGTTGTTATAACCAACTAGCGTCTGTCGGTTACTTGTGTAATCCCACTATATAAAAAGTTCGCTTTTCAGCCTGCATTATGTGAGCGCGGACGCAAGCCAGTCTTCGTCTGGTGACACATTATCGTCACAGTATCATATCTTAATGCATCACGCTAAGGTAACGGCTGACGTAAACAGCTAAATATCTATTTTGTTAAAAGATTTGTTGGATAGACAAATATTGAATATTGACAATAAAATATTTATGATCAAAGCTTTGCATGTGTAAACACTATAACGAGAAATGTGTCACTGACACGGATAACCCCGCATAGTTGCTTGTCACATTACCTTTGATTGTGACCTTGGGGGTTTCCAACACAGCTATACGCATGACATTAGTTTGTTTGTTTGAATGGGGTTTTACGCCGCTTTCAACAATCTTTCAGTTATATCGTGGCGGCTGGAGCACCTAACAATGGAATCCTGGTATTTCTCACACCAGTACTACCATTACATCCTTTCCTAGCCTCCAGCTGCTATCCCACATAGGTCTTCGATTATCGACCCATTGGTGACAAATAGTCGGAAAGGATGAGTGCCGCCGTCGGGGATCGAACCCGGGACCTCGAGATTGACAGTCCGACGCGCTACCAAATGAGCTATGACGGCGGCGCATGACATTAGTACTCTTTAAGGTAACACCTGTGCCAAGTTATTTTGAAATCCGCCATCAACATAAACTGAATAACCTGTGCCACATCTGGCAAATAAATCTTGTAGTGAAATCTTCGAAATTGTTCCATATATAGAGCATTTCAACAAACTTTTCGCTGTTTTATAAAAGTCAAGTCAATTATATCAAGTTAATTTACTAAGACAGATCAAAGACATCTGACAAAGAATCACCAGAGAATCGTACATTTAAAATTTGATTAAAATCAATCAACAGGATTCAGAGAAGGTATTTAAGTTCTCAGAGTATATTCCATAAATGGACATTAGCCCCCCCCCCGTAAAAAAAGGCCATTTTTTCATCCAATCACATTCATGAATAATTCTGATAAAAGGTCTCAAATGCCCTTATATTTTGACAAGTCTTATTTTTCCGAAGCTATTCTTATAATATCTTATAAATGACCATGGATAAAACAAGACTACGCAAGACACTTTCATTCTCTTTTAACAATATTTTTAGGTTATTCTTTATACATGATAAGTTGTGAAAATACAAATATCAGAATGCCTAACTTTTGTATGAACATATGTTTAAATACTGGCGCTGTCAAGACTAGATACCACAATAAATGACAATTACACTTGTATGAAGGAGCCACTCAATGGACGACTAAAAATTAGTTGTTCTAAAGGGTGGTAACTTAATACACTTTTTGTGACATATTGATTTATTTTGTGTTTTAAATATATTTGAGCACAGGATTAGTTGTTTAATAAATATATCAATAAACAAATCTAAACGTTCATCTAGACTAGAAGTAAATGTTTACCCCTAAATCATATATTTTCTTTGGGATCAGTGGTTGTGGTGCGGGATCTTTCAATAGTTGTACAACCTAAACTTTTATATCTTAATTTTTACAAACACATTAGCAATAAAAGCAAGGGTGAAAAACAACCAACATGGACAAGCATCAAACCCACAGGGACATTAAACAAAAGATTAAGAGAACAGCACTAACCACTTAGCCAAATATAATTCTCCCTAACTCAGTCCTAAAGCATTAAAGCTACATAATCAAGGAGGAGTGGTCTCCCTTAACCCTTTCATGTTTTGCAGAATTTTAGCCCTAAATCCAAATTCAAAGATTTTGCAGAAGAAAATTTAAAGTGGATTTGTTGATAAATAACCATTAAGTAGAGAGGAAAATATTGTTGAAAAAGAAGAAATAGCTTGTAAAAAGAAATTTCTTCTTTTTCTACAATGTTTTCTCAACAATAACATTACAGGGATTTAAAAACAATGATTAAGCAGAAACAGGTTAATGCTCATGGAATGAGGAATCTGGATCATTCCAAATAAGGCGTTACAAAATTTCTTGATGTTTCCTTCTCTTGAGACAAATTGCAAGTTATGTAAACTTGGATACTTCCACATATCAATATGAGTGGGATGAAGCCTTTCATCTGGTTGATTAACCCTTTCCTGGTTTGCAAAATTTTATACCCATCCAAATTCAAAGATTTTGCAGACGAAAAATTTTAAGTTGATTTCATTTGAAAAATAACCATTCAATTGGGTAGAAAATATTGTGGAAAAAGAAGAAATGGCTTGTTACAAGCAATTTCTTCTTTTTTCACAATGTTTTCTCAATTATGAAATCACAGGGACGTAAAAACCTGGGATTAACCAGGAAAGGGTTAAGGCTTAATGAAATGCTAAAACCCATGTCATGCTTAATTCGAAATATTCCTATTTTTGCAAGAGGTATAGACAAATACCAGCTTGTACAAAAGTGCTGGCTAATCTTAGTCTATACTGCCGGATTAATCCTTATTAACCAGGGTTGCTTATGAAATATTTTCAAAAGAAATATTGATCCCAATTTTTTAGGCATTCAAGTACTTTCAGTCCTTTGATTTTAATACAGTTTTAACCCTTTCCTGTTCAATCCCTGGTTTTTATGTCACTGTGATATTATAATTGAGAAAACATTGTAGAAAAAGTTAAATATTGCTTGTAACAAGCAAATTCTTCTTTTTCCACAATATTTTCTTCGCTACTGAATGGTTACTTTTCAAATTAAATCTATCTTAAATTTTCAAAATCTTTTATTTGAACAAGTCTGAAATTTTTGAAAAATAGTAAAGGGGTAAGAAAGATTTTATTTATCATGACTAAGGTTAAGGAGCATAAAGATATGCATTTAGCCAAACTTCCATTAACTCATCTTATTTAAAGTCTTAGTAACACCGTAATAATTAACCCATTACCACAATCGGAACTCCTCATTCAATTCTACAACTCACACCTTGGATATATATAAGGCGGAACATTATGTAACAAAACAGTGCATTTGTTACCCGGAAACAGTCTAAGAAAACGTAGCACGTAGTCTCAGTAACCCCGATGCTTTAAAGGTCTCAAAATCAGTGAAAATCTTAAATTTCCTTTGGCTTTTTCATGCTCTCCTCTATTTTGCTCTGATATTAATTTTCCTTTGAAGACCAAACAGACTTCTTACAGAAATTTATGAGATGAATTTTACCGCAGCTGATTCGCAAAACAAAAAGCGCCATTTCAAATGTTATCCAAATTGTTTTTCTTGCAAGACATCAAAATGCGTCATTGTGAAGGAATTGGTTTAACAAAAAAATTGAAAAAATAACTATTCTCTCTAAAATGATTTATTTGACTGGCAGTATTTTCAGTTACTTTGGGCATAGATCCTGTTATTATGATTTTTTTAAAAACAAATAGAATTAATAAAAATCAATGTCAAATAAGTAAAAAAATGTTTGAATTTGAGTTGTATTCCATATGGAACTAAATTGTGCGCATCAGAACATACACTTTGCAGTACTGAACCCGGGATATTACTGGTAAAACAGCATTTTAGTGCAGTCTGATCATAGTCTACACCACCCGTTTGTCTTTTTCCAGCAAGAGTTGCTTATGAAGTTCATTTTATAAAGAAATACTGACCAACAACTAATACTTCCAGCGCTTTCAGCCCTTTGATTTAAATGCATAAAGGAATTTATTCTGTGTGGCTAGGGTTTAGATACTGTTGCTTGTATTAGACCAATAAACTACATTATGTTTCAAAAAAGCCCCATTCTAACAGGAAAATATCTAATGTAATTAAAACAGAACAATTGAATAAGGAAACTTTAAATTTTCTTCCTTATACAAACAATTCATGCATTCAATTTTTTTTTTTGAAATACACAAGCAATTTATATGTCATGCAAAAAATTTCCCTCTGGGTAAAACAAATATTTGAAAATCCGATCAGACACAGCAATGGTAAGCCAGGACGTGTCCTGGACCCATTACAAGATTAAAAAAAAACAAAAAAACAGACTGGCCTTAATTGAAAGAACTTGCAGATGACAATTTAAAGTTGATGTAATTAAAAAAATGGTCACCTTAAGGGTAGAAAATATTGTGGACATTGAAGAAATTGCTTGTAACAAGCAATTTCTTCATTGTCCACAATGTTTTTTACAAAGCTATTTTTCCTGGGGCATCCAAAAGTTTCATTGTCAGAGAATAGGTCCAAAAAATACTGCTTTTTTAACCCCCCTGAAGAAAAAGGCTTTGGGAAATATTTTCAACCAAAAGAGACAAATATATTATAAATTTTATCAACCTGAAATTGTTGTCTTCAACTTTTTTAAATGCGACTAGCCTTAAAGTTTGTTGCGTGATGATGGGTTAATAATATAAATATCCAGTAAGGACTAATTTCATTTAGCAAGATATGTCTACAATCAAAGTCTGACATTGGCCAAATTGTCTATTCAATCTTATTTACGGCGCATCGAGAGAGAAAGTCATTTAGTGTGCAAGGAATTTAAGGATAGTTCAAAAAAGATCATATGCATTAATATGAAGACAACATGAAGACACATGAAATGATAAATGAGAGAGGAAACAAGAGAGCAATTATATAATAATGACCAGTAGTCACCTCTTAAGGCCAATAACCGTGTTTGTTCCATCAGACAAAATGGCAAATGTAAATCATTTTTATTTACATGGGGTCTCGTAACAAGGCTAGTGCTGTTCATTCCAAAGATTATTTATATCAAGACAAAAAAAAAACCCTAAAAGCTTGGGAAAAAACACCAGCCTGCCCCAGTCCAGTCGTTACAAGGAAATCAGTAAATGTTGCCTCCTACAACAGGCCAGAGAGACAGGCTGATGTACTATTCTGAAAATGCACAGCACCCTATGATGCAACTTTTGTACTTCCAAGATGGTCCATTTTTGCATGACAGGAATATTCAGTAGATTCTCAATTTAAAAATGTATTCCAACCTTAAATAATTGTCAGCACCTGTTGTTTAAAAAAATAGGAGTGATTACAACCTAAAGTGTGCAAGAAAATAAATATGGAAAAAGAAAAAAAAAAATAGAATAATATATTCTGTTTATACTTGTCAATGAGTTTGGATGATGATAAACACTGATCTACTCTTTTTCTACCACAAACATTTGTTTGCTGCCCCTGTGAAAAACAACTAATAAACGATTTCTCTTTTTCCAAAAGTAATTTTCCCTTTTTGAAAATAACACTTCTTTTATAGAAATACAAACTTGTCAATTAAAACATGTTTGAAATTTCTTCTGAAGTTTTACCAGATTCAACATGTAATCAGTTACATGATGACAAAATTTTACACTGGTTCAAATTCCAAGATGTTGCAGACGACAAATTTTATTTGATGATATAAAGGATTTTTTCACATTTAGGATAGAAAACATTGTAGATAATGAAGAAATTGCTTGTAACAAGCAATTTCTTCATTGTCCGCTATGATTTCAAAAGCTTTTTATTCTTGGAGACAGCAAAAAGGGTCATTGTGTTTGAATGGATTAAACATTTTACTGTCTGATAATACATGTATATGTAAGACCTAATTTAACCCTTGTCATGCTATATAAATTACCTTGATGAATTGCAGTAAAATCAAAGCACTAAAAGCACTGGTAGAACTTGTTGAAAAATCAATATTTTTTTAGGAAATCAATTCATAAAACAACTCTGGCAGGAAAAGTACAAGCAGGAAATGTAGATCAAGATCAGACTGCACTTATGTGCAGGCTGATCTTGGTCTTCATCTCCTGCCAATTCCGGGTTCAGCATGACAAGGGCTAAAACAATTCTGGGCTACCGTTTTGTGTACAACCTCTGATTTTCATGTTCCTCTTATATTTTACTTGTGAAAATATGTGGAAAAGATGAAATTCTTCTTTTCTCACAATATTTTCTATCATACAGGATAGTTTGTTTCAAATTGTTCTTACTTTACAATGCCATCAGCTACTCCTGTGAATCTGGACAAGTTAAATATTTTGAAAACATTAAAAGGTTAACTTATTTCCAGATTACAAATCTTAAGACTGAACCAAATTAAAAGTAAATAAAGACAACAATTTTAAATCATTAAAAAATTCTTTTTTTTTTTTGTAACAAAAAACATTGTTGGATATGAAGAGGTTGCTTTGAACTAGTACCTTCTTGTATTTCTAAATTTATGCTAGATATCATTTCTTAGGAGTTTATGTGGAAATGGGAACCAAAGGAGAAAATGTTTGTTCGTTTTTTAAAAATTTTAAACATGTTACATGAAATTTCTTCTTTTTCCACAATGTTTTTTCTCAAGTCAAATATCACAGGAATTGTGCAGGAAAGGGTAATAAATATTAATCCAAGCAATGCCACTTAAAATTATTAGTTTCCTAACAGCGAAGGACAATAGGTTTGCGCTCCATCCATCTGTCCATCCCTCTGTAAGTCTGGACATAACAGTTTTCCAGACTTTTTTTCTTAACCCTGAATGTGAGTCTGCATCAATAAGTTACAGAACAAGTTTAAATTTGGTTTCGGTCCATTGATTTTTGTGGAAGATAAGGATGCTGGACTTAGAAATTACCCAGAATTTTCAGTTTTCCTGACTGTTTTTCTAAACCCTCAGAGATATTGAGCTGACTTTTGGTATGTGAGTCCGCATTAATGAGTTAGGGAACAAATTCGAGTTTAGTTCCGGTCCATTGATTTTTGAGGAAGATACAAATGCTGGACTTGGAAAATTATCAGGAAATTTCAGTTTTCCTGATTTTTTTTCCTTACTCTCAGAGATATTGAGCTGATTTTTGGTATGCGAGTCCATATCAATTAGTTGCAGAACAAGTATAAGTTTGGTTCCGGTCAATTGATTTTTGTGGAAGATATTGATGCTGGACTTAGAAATTACCAGGAAATTTCAGTTTTCTGGAATTTTTTTTCTTAACCCTGGGAGATATTGAGCTGATTTTTGGTATGTGAGTCCACATCAATGAGTTACAGAACAAGTTTAAGTTTGGTTCCGGTCCATTTATTTTTGAGGAAGATACGGATGCTGGACTTGACAAAATTACCGTTTCAGTTTTCCGGATTTTTTACTAAACCCTTTGTGATAAGAAGGTGGTTTTTGTTATGTGAGTCAATATTGATAAGTTACAGAACAAGTGTAAGTTTTGTTCCAGTCCATTGATTTTTGAGGAAGATATGGATGCTAGACTTGAGAAATTACAGTTTTTCCAGACTTTTTTCTTAACACTTGCGGGTATTGAGTTTTTGATAAGTGAGTCAGCATTGATGAGTTACAGAACAAGTTCAAGTTCTGTTCCAGTCCATTGATTTTTGAGCAAGATATGGATGCTTTTGCAAAATAAGTTACATGTTAATAATATTGAGTTGCAGTCCATTGCCTTTCCAAGGCTTGTAAAGGATGTTAGGGCATTACTGGTGAGAGAGATACCAGGAATACATTGTAAGGTGCTCCAGCCACTGTTATATTGACAAAAATAATTGTTAAAAGTGGTTGCATGAAGTGATCAAGGCAAAATATTTTGATTACCGACAAGCATTCATAATCCTAGACAGATTTTTGAAAGCTTTTGTTCAAAGTTTTCTTGGGCTTTAGGGTATTATTTCTCTTGGAACAGATGACTTTATGAAGTATAATTTAGCTAACAACAAAAAGAGACGCCTTTTATGTTTGTGTGTATGTGTGTGTTTTTAAGAATTGCTCATAAAATCTGATACAACTGTAATATTTTGGAGGGGGTGTAATCCCTTTACCACCCAAAAAATATATCGCTCTAAGGATATATAGAAAGCCTGTAGGGGACTTGGTATTGCCATGCAATACTTCAGAATGCTTGTCTGATTTTCAAAGCTGTACAAGTAACTAAATTATATGTAAACAAATATTTTTTTAAAAAATCATTCATCTTTGACACCTGACAGATAACAACTCAAAATTGTTTCATTTAATCATTTCCCACACAGTGACACTTTTAAACGCCTCTCAATACGGAAGCTTTTGAAATAAATTTGGAAAATGAAGAAATTTCTTGAATAACCTGTTTTCGAGATGTTCCAATTATTAAAGCATAATGTATGAGTGTTTTAACTTTTATAAGCTTTGCCTGTTGAGCATATAAGGCTTTATGGAATGGGATTCTACCATTTGGTCCCAATTACTGCTGATAAGCCCCTCTTACCCCATTTTTATATGATCAAAATTTCTTGTAAGAATTTAAAAGAAAATGTTCAAGGGATTATTATTGTGAAATTAACTTGAAATATGCCCAAAAGGTTCTGCTGAAGAGATGTTTAACCCTTTACCGTTTTTTGAATTTTAGATTTTCCAAATTTGATAAAGGTTATAGACAACAATGAAAATTAAATTCAATTTGAAATGTAACCATCCTATGAGGTGGAAAATATTTCGGAAAAAGGAGAAATTGCTTGTTACAAGCAATATCTTCTTTTTCCACAATGTTTTCCCAAGTATTAAATCACAGTGACATAAAATAACTGTATGTACAGGAAATGGTTAAAATAAAGGCAATAAATGTACAGACACCCAGATGGATGGAATTATAAATGGATTGATGCAGGCAATAAAAAGTGTCATAACAATAGCCCCACTGACCTTCAACCTGTTACTTTGTAAGAGTCATGTATTTTGGTCTGCCTAAACCCATTCCCATACATTGACGCTTTTGGACACCCCTCAAGAAAAAGAACTGGGAAAACAGTGTGTAAAATGAAGAAATTGCTTGTAACAAGCAATTTCTTCATTTTACACACTGTTTTCTTCCCAAAAAATTTGAAAAAATCTTAAATTTCATAAAGTTTAAATTGACGTCAGCATCTCCTTTCAAATTGGACCAGTATAAATTTTGCCAAGTGGTAATGGGTTAAGTGTGCAGGATTGAGCAGTACTGGGTTGAGAAAAATCCCTATTTGTCTGAAATGCAACCCATGCAAAAATATTCTATCACAGTTAAACTGTTAATTAAATATACACAGCCTCCATCATTATCCCTTTCCTATATTTTGAAATTTTAGACTGGTCCAAATTGGGAGGGGCTGCAGACAACAATGAAAATGGGATGCAATTTGAAATGAAACCAACCTATGTGGTTGAAAATATTGTGAGAAAAGGAGAAATTGCTTGTAACAAGCGATTTCTCCTTTTGCCACAATGTTTTCTAAAGTATTAAATCACAGGGACATAACATCCCGGGTTTGTACAGGAAACAGTCAACATAAAACTCTGTGACTACAATCAATTGACTAATGGCTGGTCTAACCCACCTACTCTGTTGGCAATAGCCATTGACTTTGGCAGGAAGATCCAATTTGATTTTAACCCTTGTCATGCTGAATAAAACCTTCTATAAAATTTTGTTAAAATCAAATTACTGAAAGCACAGACAGCACTAATTTTCGGTTGATAATCTATTAGAAATTTAATTTCAAATAAATGGTGACCTTCGCGTGACAAGCAGGAGGTCTAGACAAAGATCAGACTGCACATATGTGCAGCCTGATCTTTGTCTAGACATCCTGCCAAAACAGGAATATTCCAGGTTGAGCATGACAAGATTGAACAGTAATAGTTGTTATTTTGCAAAATTTATAGCCAGAACCAGATAACATAAAATTGAAATGATTGGTTGGCGAGCTAAAGGTCGTAACTTTAGCTTGAATAAGCTGCAGTTAACATGTATCAGTTGCCAAAACAACAAAAATGGTTAATAAAAATGGGAGCCAAAGTTGGAGTCAAAACTCACTTCCTATCACAATGAACAATTTCATTGGTAGACTGATTATTTGAGTGACAGCCCCAATATTGGTCAATTCCAGAAACACTGGGCTTCTGCAATACTTAACCCATTCCCACACAATCCTGTTTTTTTATGACTCTAAATAGAAAGGCTTTGGAAAACATTGTGAAAAATGTAACAAGCGATTACTTCATTATCCGCAATGTTTTCTACTCAAAACACAAAAAATTTGAAGATTTTACCATCTTTGAATTTTGACCAATCTACAATTTCACCATTTTGTAATGGTTAAATGCACTTAATGAAATAAAATATTAACATAGAAATCAACAAAGTTGTGTTATCACTGTCAGTTTTATCACATTTAAAATTCTTAACAGTCAAGTATGGTAAATCCCTGGTTTTTACATCCCTGTGATAATATAATTAAGAAAACATTGTAGAAAAAGAAGAAATTGTTTGTGACAAGCAATTTCTTCTTTTCCGCAATATATTCTAACATACTGAATGTTTAATTAGCAAACTTAATCCACTTTTTGAACTTTTTGTCTGCAAAACCATTACGTTGGAACAGGTCTGAAAAATTTCAGATGGTGATAAGTTACAAATATCATCTATAGCCTAAATGAGGTAAACCTGAGATCACTTTATCACAGTTACTTTTACAATGAAAGTTGTATACAAATTCTGCTCATAAACTAGATTGTCTCAAAGCCAATTATACCCCCATCAGCATTTTGTAACTCAATTAGCTCAGTTGACCTTTAACCTATGTAGCCCCAAAACAATAGGGCACCTCCTAGGGTCATTGATAACATTTGTAAAAAGTTTAATAGTCCATGGTCAAATACCTAATGAGCTAGAGCATGGAAATGTTTACATTCAAAGATCTTTCAGACTTTTGATAAAAAATTAATAGGGCAATTGCTTAGATCATTGGCAACAATGATAGGAAGTTTCATGGTTGTAGGTCAATTGTTTCCAGAGTTACAGCACAAAACTGAAAATATTTATGAACAGAAAGATTGATGGACAGACAGACAACATTGTGACACCAATATACCCCCCTCTAGTTTGTATGTGGGGTGTATAGACATTCACATGAAATTATCACATAATATAATATGAATACAATAACTGTGTCATACAATATATTTGTTATACAGCCTCTCAAAAATGTAAGTACAGTAAATCTTGTAATAACCAACCACTCATTGGACAACCAAAATGTAGTGGCTTAACCTTTTCCTGTACAATCACTGATTTTTATATTCTTGTGATTTTATACTTGAGAAAACATTGTGGGAAAAGAAGAAATTGCTTGTAACAAGCAATTTCTTCTTTTTCCATAATATTTTCTACCCTACTTAATGGTTATTTTTTAAATAAAATCAACTATAAATTTTTGTCTGCAAAACCTTTGAATATGGGAAGGTCTTAAAAAGTTTAAACAGGAAAGGGTCGAAAGAAAAGTCCCTTAATACAATTATTTATGAAATTTATGAAGGATTGGTTTGATTGCTTACATCAATTATTATAGAATTCTTGCTAAATCCTAAGTTGTTGGGACTCTATGTTGTAAGTTCCAACAATATTGGATTTTGTTATGAAAAGTTGTAACAAATACAACCACTTCTTTATGTGAGCTCTCCATTTTGGAAAGGAGATTTTGATCGTGGTCTCTTAACCCTTGTCATGCTGTATAAATTACCTTACTAAATTGCTGTAAAATTAAAGGACTGAAAGCACTGATAAAACATGTTGTTAAAAACTCAACTTTCTTAAGAAATCAACTTCATAAACATCTCTGATAGGAAAAGTACAAGAAGGAGGTGTAGACTTAAATCAGCCTGCACATAAGTGCAATATTCCGGGTTCAGCATGACGTGGGTTAATGGAACTGGTCATTTAATTGAGGTGGTCCTTCAAGCAAGATCACCTGTATATCATCAGAGGCAAACTTTTATCTATGTTCAATTAAGGTAAAACTGATTACAAGGTAACATAACTTTAGACTGGTTGATATTGAATGGATGAATATAGATCATATCAAAGTACTCTTAACCCATTCACAGACAACAAAAATTTAGACGAGAAAGGAGTTGTAGATGACATTTTGAATGTGTTGAAGGTGATAAATTGCTGGTAACAAACAATTTCTTCATTTTGCAAAATGTTTTCCAAATTGCTTTTCTTGAGGGTAATCAAAAAGTGTCATTGTGTGGGAATGGGTTAAAATGAAAATCAGACAAAAAAAGTTGAAAGAATATGGTGTGATAAAGGGTAATAGGTTGTTATATGGTAGTTCTACTATTCTCACAACAATTACTACACTAAAGTAGAACTCAAAACAATGGATTGTAAAGTAATCGGTTACCCTATTACTAGAGGACAACAATTTACACAGGTCTGGATTCGAAGTATTTCCAAATGATATTTATGTTTAATGGAATTTTAAAAATCTTGGTCTTTTCGTAAATGAAAACAAATTGTTTGTAACAAGTTATTTTGTCTTTTCCACAATGTTTTCCCAAAGCTCTTTCTTCCCCAAAAGCAGATTTGTAAGGGATTGGACCAAGACCAAACAAAGGCTCAATCTATCTACCATGATGAAACTGTGTATAGGCATTTCAAATAACTTCAATAAGATGATTTCATTTACAGTGGAACCCAATTCATAAATAATGTGTTGCAAATAAAAGGAAGTTGAAATAAAAAAGAATTGTTCATTCTTTGAATCCAATGAATGAATAAAAGAAACAACTTCAATTAAGCAGTAAATTGCCATTATTTAGGTTGCTATTAACCCTTGTCATGCTGATCCCGGAATATTCCGGGTTTGGCAGAAGGTGTAGACCAAGATCAACCTGCACATGAGTGCAGTCTGATCTTGGTCTATACCTCCTGCTTGAACTGTTTTGCCAGAGTTGTTTGTGAAATTGATTTCTAAAGGAAATATTGATTTTGAACAACAAGTTCTATCAGTGCTTTCAGCCCTTTGATTTGACAGCATTTCAGTAAGGTAATTAATACAGCATGACAAGGGTTAAGAAGATTCTACTGTATTTGAAATTGACAGATCACTGGCTTTGCCTAATGAACACTGGTAGCAAGTTTGACATGGATATAAAAAGGGGTCATTCTGAATATTTTGTGGTCAGTAGCATGAAATAGAAACTATAGAATTGGCAAACTAAATAACCTGAGCTGTAGTTAACATGTTTAAGTTACAAAACTAACAAAAGTTCTCCACTTACATATCAACAACTGTCAAAGTTCATTGCTCACTTCTATTTGTATGATTTAATGGTTGTATCAAATTTTATTGGCACTCACAATCCTTCATTGCAACTCATCCATTTCATTATGCTATTCCAACACCTATCTGGCAATATAATGTGAGCAGAACAACCCATTTGTGATGAAATTGACAACTTATGCGAGCAGAACTGGAGACAACCCATTTGTGATGAAATTGACAACTTATGTGAGCAGAACTGGAAACAACCGGTTTGTTATGAAATTGACAATTTATGTAAGTAGAAAAATTCAAGTTGATTTAAATTTTTATAGTAGAAAACAAACTTTGTACAAAAATGCATTTGATTTTTTAAAAACTGTCTATGATAAATACATGAATGTTTATTAAAATAAACACAATCTTAAATCATAAAACATAGTTTAAACCTCAACTTCCCTTCCAATTATTCTTTTTTCAATAAAACTTGCATAAAACATCTAAAACATTTGAAATACCCTAGAATTCTAAAATTATTTCTCCTGGTCATCTTGCTAGTGTTTGAACCTTCTGTCTGAATGTTATAATAGCCTTGGTCATGGCTCCAGGTCTATCTGTAGAGATAGAATGGCCACATCTTGGTATCAAATCTACCTGAACACAGTTTGGCAACAGTTCTTGTAATAACTCAGCACCAGATGGGTCTATCACCTAGTTATAGTACAAAAAGAACAATTACTAATGCAAAAATGAGGCAAATATTTGTTCGTGATGCAAAAGTAGTCCTGAGGTATAACATATTGGTTACTGTTGTTGTCAAAGAAGAAAATGTTTGGAAAGATACATGTACCTTTTCAACAATTTCTATCTTGTCTGAAATAACCTGTTAAACTGACCTTTGGACAGTCTGATTCCCTGTCAGTTCTATCTTGTCTGAAATAACCTGTTAAAACTAACCTTTAGACAGTCTGATTCCCTGTCAGTTCTATCTTGTCTGAAATAACCTGTTAAAACTGACCTTTGGACAGTCTGATTCCCTGTCAGTTCTATCTTGTCTGAAATAACCTGTTAAAACTGACCTTTAGACAGTCTGATTCCCTGTCAGTTTTATCTTGTCTGAAATAACCTGTTAAAACTGACCTTTGGACAGTCTGATTCCCTGTCAGTTCTATCTTGTCTGAAATAACCTGTTAAAACTGACCCTTGGACAGTCTGATTCCCTGTCAGTTCTATCTTGTCTGAAATAACCTGTTAAAACTGACCTTTGGACAGTCTGATTCCCTGCCAGTTCTATCTTGTCTGAAATAACCTCTTAAAACTGACCCTTGGACAGTCTGATTCCCTGTCAGTTCTATCTTGTCTGAAATAACCTGTTAAAACTGACCTTTGGACAGTCTGATTCACTGTCAGTCCTATCTTGTCTGAAATAACCAGTTAAAACTGACCCTTGGACAGTCTGATTCCCTGTCAGTTCTATCTTGTCTGAAATAACCTGTTAAACTGACCTTTGAACAGTCTGATTCCCTGTCAGTTCTATCTTGTCTGAAATAACCTGTTAAAACTGACCTTTGGACAGTCTGATTCCCTGTCAGTTCCAGTCAGCAATCAACCCATTACCAAACAACATTATTTTAGACTGGTCCAAATTGAAAGGACTTGCAGACAACAATTTAAAGTTGATGAAACTTTGGATTTTTTCAACTTTCTGGATAGAAAACATTGTGGAAAATGAAGAATTGCTTGTTATAAGCAATTTCTTCATTTTCTTTATTTGTTTTCTAAAGTTTTTTTTTCCATAGGGGCATCTAAAAGCATCACTGAGAGGGAATGGGTTAATCCATTACTAGACAACAGAATAGAAAAATAAAGTAGAAAAAGAAAAAATTGCTTGGGGGCGTCAAAAAGCATCACTGTGTGGAACGCGTTAAAATGAATTTAAGATCAGTCAACATTTCAAAAAGCATAGGGAAACTATAAGGGGACATTGAAACTGCTAATAATTAGTTAACCGATTCCCACACGACAAAATTTTAGACTTGTCCAAATTAAAAGATGATGTAGACAACAATGTCAAATTGATGGAATTCAAGAAATATCTACCTTTTAGGGCTGATAACTTTGTGGACATTGAAGAAATTAATTGCTTGTTACAAGCAATTTCTGCATTGTCTATCCTAAGCTTCTTTCTTGAGAAGGCATACAAAGGCAGGATTGTGTGGGAAGGTTATTGAATTTCTAGTAACTTTGTAGGTAATCAAATAAATAACACCCACATAAATCACACTGATATCAGAAGAATATCAATAAAATAAATGCAAAGTTGTAAACAATTTCAAGAACCCTTCCCCTGCTAAGAATGATAAAATTGCAACTAGAATGGTAATCCAAGGACACTTTTTGTCAGCCCATAAAAACTTTACATCCAACTGTGATCTTGACCATGAACCTACTGTGCGGAATTCCCATGCCCGACTTGTCCGACACGGACTTTTCTACCTGCAGGCAAGTACATTTTTCGAGGCTACTTGTCCGTGGACAAGTAGATATCAGGGCAAATCTGGGAATGGTACTAAATAGATAGAAAAGATTTATGAGCATAATGTTTGTGTCTAAGGCTAGAAAATATTGTTTTAATGAAGAAAATGCTGAGTTCCAGCATTTTCTTCTTTAGAAATATTTTCTCAAAATTTATCTTTTCTTCATCTTTTCACGGGCAAGTTCATTTTGATCCTGGACAAGTAGAAAATAACATTTTACTTGTCCATGGACAAGTAGAGAAAATCCGTATTTCCACATCCCTGAGTAATGGTTAAATTGTGACAACTATGTCCCATCCATTACAAGTGGGCTCTACAAAAATTGACATGGTTTATTATTACCTTATCTTCTGTGCCCCATATAACTTGTGTTGGTGCATTAATATGTTGTAGATGTACTTTTAGTAAATTGTGCATTCTAGGGTCTGCTAGAGTCTTAAATACTGTAATACAAAAAATCAAGACATATTATATAAAACCAATCACTGGTACAACCCACTAAGTTCCAACAAGAAGTTCCACTTGTTATTTTACAAAATTCATGACCAGTAACTTGTAATGAAAAAGTAAAATGGTTGGTTGGTGACCTAAATGTTTTAACTACAGCTTGAAAAAGCTGCAGTTATGATGTTTATGTCTAAATACCAACACAGATATTTCTCATAACGTCTGCCAATGTCTGAGTTCAAAGTTCACTTTGGTCTAAATGAATTATGTTTGGTCAATTGCTTCATAGATTTATTTATGAATAGCTGTAGTATCACGCAGTGATTTTGTATGCTTCCGCACAAAATAGCCCCATACAAAAAGGTATCAAAAGATGTAGGGTTTTTGCTTTTTTCACTCAATACTATTAAATCATAGGAAATGAGGAGAATATTTATTGTTTTCATGGAGGTATGAACCAAAAAACCTAATCACACATTGTATGAATCCGCTTCGTGTATTCATACAGTTTGATTAGGTTTTTTGGTTCATACCTCCATGAAAACAAAAAATATTCTCTTCATCTCTTAAAAAAAAACAAAAACTTTTAAGACATTTAAAAAATTACTGGCTAAATGGACACCAACCATGAATGTATGCATGATGATTGGTTTCTATAATATTTTCAAAGTTTGTCACCATCAGCCACTTTGAACTCTGATCCGCCCATTCTCTTTGCATTGTTGGTCACATGAAAATTGATTTTCAATAAACTCTGTAAGCCTACTAACACACAGCAAAATTTAAGACTCGTCCAAATTGAAGAATTAGCTGATGACATATTAAATCTGAGGAAATTTTTAAATAAATCTTTAACTCTCAGGCAGAAAACATTCTTGATGATAAATAAATTGCTTGTCACAAGCAATTTCTTTATTTGCCAGAATGTTTTCCAAAACCTTTTCTGGGATGGAGGGCGTTCTTAAAAAGGCAACTGTGCCAGAATGTGTTAAAGAAATATTCGCAAGAGTATCAGACCTTATAAAGGTCATTAAAACTGATTTTTCAGCAATGAGTATAAACTTCCGCAGAACAACCATCTTGAATATACCAACAGTTCTATTGTCTGCTAACATGTTACTGTTCATCCGTTTTGCAAAGTATTTCCATTTTAGTTCAAGTTCCTGTCAAAGCTCAGTGGTAGGGCAAACGATCTATTAGTTTATACTAATTCATTTTAGTTCAATTGCAACTGAAGCTTTAAGCTTATAGAGTCACTCTTGAACGCTCACAATCCAGATGTTTTCACGTCCCTGAAAGACAGGCAGTGGCTTAAATCCACTGCTATGCAATTTTACAGTTGGGTAGCTCGAGGCTGGCTATAAGGTGTCTTGCCAATGAACACACCCCGGTGATGGTGGGGCTCAAACCCATGACCTTCAGATCAACTCGGCCATCGAGGCAGTCCATTAATAACAGCATAGGTCAATAATCTTTGTCTTTCTGAGCAGGGTCAAAACACTTTTTACTTGTAATGGTCCATTTTCGAATAACAGGTCGCATTTGTATTGTGAACAAAGATCATAACAAGGTCTTTACACTTACATCTTGAATAAAATGGATAGTACTTCTTTCTCATGTCTGCAACACCTTGCAAAATCTGAAATGTCATAAAAGATGAAATTTTTTTCCCCTGTCATCTAGAATTGTTGCAAAGCAGCCCCCACCAGAATTTTGTCACTCACATAGCATAGCTGGCTTTTGACCTAAATTAAGCAAGACAATAGGGCAACTTCTTGGGTCCTAATTTTCATTTGTATAAAGTTTCAAGTCTATTTGGCTTATGATTTTGAGCACTGAAACTGTTTCAATCAAAGTCCATTTGTGACCTTGACCTTTGACCTGCATGACCTAAAATAACTAGGACACATCCTTTGATTATTGCCAACAACTGTGTGAAGTTTCATGGTTGTAGGTCTTTTTTGTTCTAGAGTTAAAGCACAGAAACAAAAAGTCTACAGACAGATGAATGGACAGTGGGATAGACATACAGACATGGTAACAATCATATACACTCTCCATTTGTAGGAAAATAGTTCTATCCCGTACAATGTTAGGCAAATAAGAAAATGGTATCTCAATAGATTCAAATAGAATCTATACATGATATTTCAGCAAGTGTAACAAAATCACAGAGTCCAAACAACAAAACTTTAGACTAGTCGAAATTGAAAGATTTTGCAGATGACAATTTCAGTTGAAGAAATTTGGATATTTTTTGTTTTTTGTGTAGAAAACATTGTCGAACAGGAATAAATTGCTTGTAACAAGCATTTTCTTGATTATTCAAAATGTTTTCCATAACTATTTTCTTGAAGGGTGTCAAAAAGCCGGATTGTAGGGGAACAATAACATTACCCATAACTTTGTATGCTACACAGCAAGGCTCTGGAAATCCGATAAATTGCCAGTCTTGACCGAATTTTGAATTGGCAGACCAATTGGAATCTCAAAAATAACACCAAATCAGTCCGAAATGTTCATAAAATTCACGTTGAAATATTGATAAACTCTCTAATCATCTATCAAAATCCACCCTAAAACCAAAATAATTCAAGGATTTCATATGTTAGCTATAGATTAAGGGATTAACAAAAGAGCCAAAAATTGATAATTAGTTAAGCCACCGACCAGTCAAGTGCCCATCCGCATGTGGACCTAATTTGCAGTTAGCCACAGTTTCAAGCTTGACCAAACTTAGGGTATCGAGTTTTGTAAAATATTTTTTCAATAGAGAATTAGTATGACCTACACATGTTCTAAGTCTTATCAAAATGGACATCTAAAACTTCGTCAATTTAAATTGCTGTTACTCTTGAAACAATTATCTTTTTACTATAATATTGGATTGGTATATAAATCGAGACATGAACTGGCTTCAGTTGCCATTCGTATAATGTTGGAATAGCTCAGCACAACGCTTTAATGACATTAATTTATCACAAGTAAGCGCATGAGACCCGGTTTAAAATTTGTGTAAAAAGTTACGTCATTAATATATGTTTTAATAGTTTTTCATTCACAGTAAGAAACATAGAAATCAAACAATAGTATGAAATCCGCAGATTGCAGATAGCTTGGATATGAATTACTAATATCGCTAGTTCTGTCAATAAAATTAAAGAAACAAGAAATCATGAACTCTTACTTTTGGGGGGAAAACGTCCAAATAATAAATCGCGAATCAACTACAATTGATAAATGACCGAGATTTGTGCACAAATTCTACTCTGGGAAAATAGTGCAACATGCGGGCAACCCACTCAAGTTTGTCTCTTCAGTCTTTTTGATGTACATCACGACTCTGTGATCCCATGGGGTAGAATGGACTGACCCGACATTTTTGAGACCTCAGCTGTTTTTTCCAACAACAGAGGCTGGTATTTAGGGAAAACTGCTAAGAATGAGCTAAATTATCAGAACTTTGGATAACGAGATTATGAAAAAGTATATCATTACTATAATCAAATCGGCGGTACTTGGGAGGGAGGGGGGGGAACGTACGTCTCAGAAAAATTCTGTAAAACCATTAATGTAATTTATTTGTCTATCTAATTTTACAATATATTGGAAATTTGTGGACTGCCTGAATTGCAATTTATACACAGCCAAATTTTCAAAAACAAAATGAAAGTAGGATCTGTCTGTTGTTTCATCTATCTTCCACTTGTTGAAAGCTATAATCATCTTTCAAAACTTTAAAAAATAAAGCAATTCCTTTTCAATGATGAACTCTTTTTTGTATGAGAAAGGTTAAAAAAGGCAATGGGTATTTGTTTTTGCCGGTGGAGTGGGGGGGCCGTGTCCCAGACCAATTTAAATTTCCGGAGCCCTGCTACACAGACAATATTTTCACTTTGTGTAAGGATTTCAGTGGTTGTATCAAGTTTCATAATGAAATTTCTCAATATCATGAAACATTCAAGGTCATATCACAGGTACCATTAAGTGTTATTATATCAGCAAAGGTAATATTGAAGCATTGGAAGTTAAGTCTGATTACAGAGTATTAGAGGGTAAAATCTTTACAAATGTTCATCTAAACATTATATTTTTTCTTCCTCTTTAATGTTTTATTTACAACTTGCATCTTAACCCTTGTCATACTGAACTCTGAATATTGCTGTTTTGGCAGTCTAATCTTAGTCCACACTTTCTGCTTGTCTCTCTTCAGCCAGAGTTGATTATAAGATACATTTTCAAAAGAATTATTAACCCACAATTTTTGCATTCAGTACTGTCAGATCTTTGATTTCATGCATTTCTGTAGAGGATTTTATTCAGCATAACAAGAGTTAAGAACTTTTAGCCAAGTTTCGAAAAGTTGAGAACTTGAAAATTGAGAAAATCTGAGAACCCAGCTGTTTTGACACCAGCATATTGTAGTAATGTACAAAGCCTATAAATTAAACAAGAGCTGTTTGGTTTGTTTGTTGAATGGGGTTATATGACGGCGGCTGAAGCACCTAACAATGGAATCCTGGTATTTCTCACACTAGTACTTATATTACATCTTTTTCTAGCCTCCAGCTGCTATCCCACGTAAGTCTACGATTATCGACCCATTGGTGAGAGATTTATAGTCGGAAAGGATGAGCAACGCCTTCGGGGATCGAACTCGGGACCTCTAGATTGACAGTCCGATGAAGACAACAACGTCAACAACGATGACAACAACACCAAGGCTATAGCAATACCTCGGGTTTCCTCCAAAAAAGGCCCAGCTAAAGATCACATAAAAGTAAAAAATTTGAGGATCTAGTTATGGAGAGAATACATGTACCTACCTGTTTTGGTACCCACATTTTGTGGTACTGTACAAAGTCTAACATATATTCAACTTGACGAGCATTTTCAGGAAACAAGAGATCACAGTTTTTAGGAAGATCGTCTGGACCACCTTCTAGTGCCACCAGCATTTGTTCCCAAAATGGGCTTTGTTTGGGTGTTTTCACTAAAAAGGATTTAAAATACTTAACTATCATCTAAAATAGTAAATGTTAAGAAGAAAATTTTTTCAAGAAAGAACAAAACTGTAATTCTTTGAAGTATAATGCAAATTTTCAGTATAATGAATGTACATGTATTAGCATTTTTCTAACATTAAAAAGCAAACCTTGTAGAAAACTGCTTTGTTTGTTTGAATGGGGTTTAACACTGCTTTTAACAATTTTTCAGTTATATCACATGGCTTGAGCACCTAACAATAGATTCCTGGTATTTCTTGCACCAGAATTACAACTACATCATTTCCTAGACTCCAACTACTTTTCCACTTAGGTTTACAATTATTATCCACCCATTGGTGAGAGGGTTTTGACTCTCAATCCTAAACATATCGTATTGCTTTCAGGGGACATTTCAACATGTAAGTAAGTTGAAAAATTGTAAAATTGTGACATTGTAGAATTGAAAACGTAATAAGAAAACAATGGCATCAAAACAGATAAACCCTTTTCTGTACAAACATGAAAAATGAAATTGCTTGTGTCCCTTTCCCACAATATTTTATACCACAAGGGATGGTTTAATTTCAAATTGTATCCAACTTTCATTGCTGTCTGCAACCTCTTTCAACTTGGACAAGTCTAAATTAAAACTAGTGCAGGGCCGTTTTTGACCCCCGGAGGACAACTTTTAGTGATATAGTACAAAACCATCTAGTTATGCTACATGCCAAATAAGAATATCCTAGACCTTATAGTTTAAGAGGAGAAGTCTTTTGAAATTGCTGAAATTAAGCTTTTTCCCAAATTTCAGACCTCAGGGGCGGGGCCATTTTTTACCCTTTAGATTAAATATTTAAAAACTTGGTAGAGAACCATATGATTAAGCTCTATACAAAGTATAAAGGCCTTTGGACTTGTAGTCTATGAAAAAAAACAACAACAAAGATTTTCTGAAATTTCCATATGCCGCAGTTACAAGAAATTTCCACAGAATGAAATTCTGTTAACAAAATGATGAAGAGCTTCATCCTAGGAACATCCCTGCAAAGTATCAGCTTGATTGGCTTACTGGTTTTGGAGGAGAAGATTTTTAAAGATATTTGAAGAATTACTAAAGATTCCCATTTTCAAATGCCACTGCAACCAGAGTTTTTTACAGAATGAAATTCTTATAACAACTTTTGTAGAACTTCACTCAAGGAACATCCCTGCAAAGTTTCAGCTTAGATTGGCCTACTAGTTTAGGAGGAGAAGATTTTTAAAGAAATTGTGAACGGACGGACATCAGATGTTTTTCAGTTTTCTGGACTGACAAGAAATGTAAATGGTATTGTTACTCACTAGCAGGACAAATCATGGTTAGAGAATGGATGTCTTCAGGATATTCAGCAGCATATAGACCAGCAAGGGCCCCACCCATTGACATACCAACAAGATGAAAAGGCTCTCTGTCTAACCCAGTCTGATTTAAAAACTGAAAAAAACAAGATGTGTTTGTGAAACACCATGCCCCTTTAACAGCATTTTCTCTTTTTAGAATGTGACCTTAATAAGTGACATGACCTTGTCAAATTATTTTGACCTTGGCATCTGAAAATGTGTATTGGTATTGATCTATCATCATGCTAAATATGGGCATTGTATCCTGCATAGGCTTAAAGTACTTGTAAATGTTATGATTTTTGGTTAAGTTTTGCAGACGAGCAGAATGATCAACAGACAGTCAGACAGAGAACAGTAAAGCAATATGCTCCTGATCTTTCGACGCAGAGGCATAAAATTACATATGTAACATTCAGTTGCATAAATATCTTGACTAAGTACTGACTAATTTATTCAAGATATCAGAAGCATGATCAATCGAAGATTATACAAAGCCATAATGGATCAAAATGTTTTATCAATTAGTAGTAACTCTTCAATGTTACTTAACTAAAGGGTTCACCTGAGTTGATGACTGCAGAAGTAATCAAAGTGCCATAATTTTGCCCAAAAGTCATCTGCATAAATCTTGGCTAAGTAATCAGAAACAAAAAGACGATCTTACAAAGATTCATAATTTTTGTGCCAGAAAAGTAGCCTGTAAATTGCAAGGAAGGTTTTATAAGATTAGGGTTAATGAACTTGAAAACAAATATCAAACCCTGGCCAAGGTATGGAAACAGACACATGACCCACATATGAAGGCATTCAAGTAATATACAACCTCTAGAGTGCATATAATAATTTCTTGATGTTTAACTAGATACTTAGATTTGATCCAATGTGATCAAATATATTCTGACCAAGATTCATGGACGCAAACATTCTGAACAAATATCAAGACATTTGAGATCAAATGTTGCATCTAGAGTACAGAAGGTTTTATAAAAATTAGTCTTTTTGACCTAGTTTTTGACTCAATGTATCCCAATATTGGTCATCACAATTATATCAAGTAGACAAACAACTTGACTAAATATCATGATAGAGCCAAAAATGTTGCCTCTAGAATGCACACAAGGGATTTCTAAGATTTGACCTTGTGACCTAGTTTTTGACCCCATATGACACAGTATTGAACTTGACCGAAAAAGATATTCTGACCAAAAATCAAGACACTTGAGCCAAAAATAAGGCCTCTAGAGTGCACACAGGGTTTTTCTAAGATTTGACCCCTATGATCTTGTTTTTTACCCTGCATGGCCGAATTTCAAACTTGACCTAGATTTGATGGAGACAAATATTCTGACCAAATATCAAGACATTTAAACCAAATTTGTGGCCTTTAGAGTGCACACAAGGAATTTCTTTCCAAGATTTGATCTAGTGACCTAGATTTTGACCATGTATGACCCAATTTCTAAGTTGACTGAGATTTTAAGGAAACAAACATTCTGACCAAAAATTTAGACACTTGAGTAAAACGATTTGGCCTCGAGAGTGCACACAAGGTTTTTCTAAGATTTGACCTTGTGACCTACTATTTGACCAGCTTGACAAAGATTTCATGGAGAAAACAATCTGTCAAAAGACAATTGAGTCAAAAATGTTGCCTCTAGAGCGCACACAAGATGTTGACAGATGACGGACACAGCAAGATAACAAAAGTTCACCTTGAGCATGTTGTACTCAGGTGAGCTAAAAACAAAAAAGGATCTGGCTCTCAACAAAGCTTCCACGTACCCTCTTCATTTTCTGTACTGTAACTTCATGTGATATATCTTGATCATCAGAGGGTGTGTCACTATCCCCATGGCCTGGTAGATCTACAGCAACAACATGGGTACCAGGGGCAAGATTCTGAAATAATCCAAATACCGTGTGTCAGTAACACCATGGCCTGGTAAATCTACAGCAACAACATGGGTACCAGGGGCAAGATTCTGAAATAACTTGACAATATAATATCCCCCTTACTGTTTACAAATATCCAAAGATTAGATTTTTTAGAGCTGGATGAAAAAAACACCATTTGACTTGCTGTAGAAAATATTATGGGAAAAAAGAAAATTCTTTGCGTCATTATATTTTTTTTCATTTTTCACACAATGACTTTACCTCCCTTTGTGATATGTATTTTACAACTCTGTATACAATTTCATTTTTATTTGCAATGTCATTTTAATTTGGACTAGTCTAAATTCAAATGATTTTTTTTAAACATACCTTTACAAGAGCAACCCACATAAATTTGTCAGCTGTAAAACCATGTACTAGAATAATACTGGCTTGGTCTTTATTTGGCTTTCCCTTCTCTCCATAACATATATTAAGTCCATCCACCTTCTGATATTTCAGGGCCATTCCACTAAGAAAGACTTCCATTCTGTTAATGAAACATCAACCCCTGTCATGCTGAGCTTGGAATATTCCGATTTTGGCAGGAGGTGTAGACCGAGATCAGCCTGCACATTAGTGTGATCTGATCTCAGTCTAAATCTCCTGCATGTACTTTTCCTGCCAGAGTGGTTTATGAAATTGATTTCTAAAAGAAATATTGGTTTTGGAACAAGTTCTATCAGGGCTTTCAACCCTTTGATTTTACAGCAATTCAGAAGGGTTATTCAGCATGACAAGGGTTAAGAAATTACAAAAGAATCATTAAAGTGACTGTGTTTGAAAAAGTTGTGAATTTCACAGAAGTTTTTGCTTTCTTCACTATGTTTCCAACCTTATAAAGTGATATTTTTAATAATGTCTTTTATGTTTAAAATGGTGTTAAAAAAGCGAGATTGTGTCAGAATGGGTTAATGTGTAACTTTTCAGTGAAGAACATATAGTAGACCTAATTTTATCCTCTCAAAAATAAGTTCTAACAACTTAATTATCTAAAGGTTAATCCTTCTCTATCACATTCATACTTAATCCTTTCCTATTTAATCCCTGGTTTTTATGTCCTTGTGTTTTTATATTTGAGAAAAAAAACATTGTGAAAAAAGAAGAAATTGCTTGTAACAGGCAATGTCTTTTTTTCCACAATATTTTCTACCCTACTGAATGATTATTTTTCAAATAAATTTGACTTTAAATTTTTGTCTTTAAACCTTTGAATTTGGACAGGTCTAAAATTTTGTAAACCAGGAAAGGATTAATATGCTATAAATGTGTCAAATGTAACCTGAAATGATAGTCTATTTCCAACTTCAATAAATTGACATTATACCAAAATTTCATCAGCCTAAGATGACATCAGCAAATTCTTTAAAATTGGACTGTATTAAATTGATTAAATTGGGCTCAACCCATTACCAAAATTGACAAAATCTTAAACTGGTCCAAATATAAAGAAGTTACAGATGACAATTTCAAGTTGGCAATATTAAAACAAAAATCAATTGTTATTAGGGTAGAAAACATTGTGGACATTGAAGAAATCTCTTGTTACAAGCATTTTCTTAATTGTCCACAATGTTTTTCCAATCTTTGTTCTTGAGGGGTGTAAAAAAGCAAGATTGTGCAGGAATGGATTACTGCCACTTTGTGTTTCAGTCATATCATGAAAGCTTGGGCACCTAACAATAGATTCCTGGTATTCTCATACCAGTACTACTACAACATCCTTCCATAGTCTCCAGCTGCTCACCCCACTTAAAGGTTTCCCATTAATGGGTGACAAATGTCAGAAAGGCTATTCACCATGGCAATTGGTGGAACTCTAAAACTAGTAATGGGTTTACAAACCTGAAGTAGATGAGTATAAACACAACTGGAAACATCATATAGGTAGCAGCTACAACTCCCAGTGTCCCAAACACCAAATACCACATTGTGGATACCATGTAGGTCATTACAGATAGCCAGATATCTAGAAATATAAACAAACAACAAATACCACATTGTGGATACCATGTAGGTCATTACAGATAGCCAGATATCTAGAAATATAAACAAACACCAAATACCACATTGTGGAAACCATGTAGGTCATTACAGATAGCCAGATATCTGGAAATACAAACAAACACCAAATACAACATTGTGGAAACCATAATCTGTAGACTATTACAGATAGACAAAAGTGGCTAGAAGTTAGCTAGGATAAAGTAGAATTGGTAGATTTACTTCCTGGCTAAGGGAAGTTAGAATTGCTATGCTATAAATGGCCTCTTGTAGTTAGTTTTAGACAATATTTACATGTAGTTATATCTATCAATTGATGGGACTTAGTAAATCATGATTGGCCTAGCTCCTGCTCTTCATTGTAGTGATTGCATATCTTGAATCATACACTGCTGTTTTGTGGTAGTTCCCAGTTATGTATCTTGCTGAGCTGTGTTGTACCATTTCAAGTTTTTTAACACAGAATTTTGTGAAAAGGTCACAAATCACACTCCAATATTCTACAATTTGGCAAACAAATGTTTTGCAGCACATATCTTTGGTTGCTTTTTCTAGACTAGTAGATGTTTCTGGCAATGAAATCCCTTTCATTCTTGTTTGAAATGGATAACTTAACATTTTTACTGATGAAATTCCACCAGCCGGTCTAATCCCGATTTCAGTGATTGTATGGATCAAGTTGAACCTCTGATATACCCCAGTATTGGAGCTTGTACAAAAGTCTAAAGTGTGTGACTTTCTCAAACTTTTTTAGAAAAGTCTACGAAGACGGCATCTGTTATGTGATTCCTACGACCATTTTTTGTGGAATCAATCAGGATACAAGCTACATTGTGTATTTCTTCTTTTCTCACAATGTTTTCTACCTCACATGGTATTTATTACTTCAAGTTAAACCAACTCTGTAATATTTGTCATCTGCAACCACTTGCATTTGGACCAGACTGGATTTTTGCAGCCTGGTAACACAGATGGGTTACATCATCAATATTGAATGTATGTCATTTATACAAAAAACAATATAAAGATCACATATTAGCTATGATTAATCTATTAACCCTTGTCATGCTGTATAAATTGCCTTAGTGAATTGCTTTAAAATCAAAGGGCTGAATGCACTGATAGAACTTGCTGTTTGAAAAATCAATATTTCTTTTAGAAATCAGTTTCATAAACAACACTGGCAGGAAAAGTGCAAGCAGGAGGTGTAGACCAAGATCAGTCTGCACTTAAGTGATCTTGGTCTACACTTCCTGTCAAAGTCGGAATATTCCAGGTTCAGCATGACAAGGGTTAATACAATAATAATCAGTATTTCTTTCTTGGTTAGTTACTGGGTTACTTTGGTTTTTAGTACTTTAGTCCACTTTGCATAACTCAAATTCCTTGTAAAGGAGTTAAATTTGTTAGTAGGTGTACCAACAACAGTAAGCACTTGACTTCAAGATCCTGCAATTGGGATTGAGCCCTGTGCTGACCAAACTAACAAAACTAATTTTTCTTTCAAATGAGACGTTAAACAAAGGCCCTGTGTGATGGTGCTATCTATGGTATATGAGAGAGAACCTGGTGGGGCTCTCAGCAGTTTCATCCTGTATCCTAGGGGCATAGCTCACATAGGCATTTCTATCTATCTATTTATACTGCCTAACTCCCCTTTCAGGTATTACTGGCAGGTGACACAATCCAGATATTATCACGTCCCTGAAAGAGAGGCAGTGGCTGAATCCAACTGCTACCCACTTTTACAGCTGGGTAGACTGGGGTTAGCTATTAAGTGTCTTGCCTGTAAACAAACCCGGTGACGTTGGGGCTCGACCTCGTGACCTTCAGATCACGAGTCAAGTACCAAAACCACTCGGCCATCGAGGCAGTCTACAGTATCAAAGATGAGTAAATACACCAATATACACACAAGAAATATTGTTGTCCAAGGAATTTCACAGGAATGATTAGAAAAGAAGAATTTTCTCACATCAGTATGCATACTAATCTTATGTAGTTTCAAAAAATGATTTCTTAAAACGGAGTAAACAGAAACAATGTTTGTCTTCATAGTTAGAATAAAAAGGTTTACTTGTAAATATTAATTCTTTTTTAAAAAGGGAGTCAGTATATAAAAAGATTGAAAGGAAATAAATTAAACCCTTTCCTGTGCAACCCCTGTTTTTACATCTCTATGAATTACACTTCAGAAAAGATCCTGGGAAAAGAAGCAATAGCTTGTAACAATTACTGATTTTCCCACGATATTTTCTAAACTATAGGCTGGTTACTTCTTGAAATGCACACACTTTTATTTGTTGTCTGCAATTAACTTCCTTTAAATTTGGACAAGGTTTAAAATTGGAAAATCAGGAAAGGATTTAAATCCATCCTTGCGCTACTAACTTGATCATTACAATTTGTGACCTCATAAATTCACTAAATTTTCAGAGAAATCTAAGATAAATATATTCTTAGAGTTGAAGAAAATAGTAAAAAAGATCACAATGAAAAATCTTTTACCTTTCAAAAGTCACAGCGATCCCGAGAAACTGAGACAAAGGGCGTGGACTTTGACTGACAGCAGATCGGACCATATATCAAAACATTAGGTCGCTGGTTGTCGTCTCTGGCAGTGTTTACTGTCTGGTACCCGAATCAGGTAAGGGACATAACTCCTCAATCTTTAAAAAACAACAACAATCAAGGAAACACAGGTAGATTAACAGGTTTTCTCATAAATTATCAGCTTCGAGTCGTTTATCTTTTTAAATGACCGAATACGATATGTTTGCCTGACATTTTTTTATACATGTATATGTTTTATGACTTTGGATTTAAAACAACATATTCGCCCCTTGTTTGTGTCGTACCTAGTTTGATCGAGTTCCCGTAAAATCTTTCTTTTCGGCTTTCTACAGGAGTAATTGTATAAATCAGTTTAATATTTCTAGCAACTTTTTTTTGGCCATTCCGAGTTTATATATCCCTGTCAAGGGAGGAATCCCTACATGAAAAAAAAATAAAAAATAAAAGAAGCACATTCTTGATATTAGGCTTTGCAAGGACTTTTAGGCATTCAGTCTAACAGTGGTTGAAAAGATATTCAGGTTTCACAAATGAAAGAAAAAGACTTTAATGTGCACTTTCAAAGGTGTTACTAACCCCACTTCAGATTTGATATACCTTAGGTAAACTATGGTATTATATCAACTTGAAATTGTCTTCTGCAACTTCTTTCATTTTGGATTAATCTAAATTTTTGTCATATGGTAATGGGTTAATAGTCACTGAATCAATGATTGCACATTCTGGCTAAAATCATTTATTTTTTATGACATACATGATCACATCTGGAATAAGTTTGAATATATTGTATTTAACCAAAGTATCATATATTGGCATGATAAGTTTTGTTATTATTTTAACCAATTACCACATAAGAAAATTTCAGAAAGGTCCAAATTGAAAGAAGTTGCAGATGTCAATTCAAACTTTATCAAATTTCAGATTTTTTGGACTTTTTAGAAAATAAATATTGTGGAAAATGAAGAAATTGCTGACAAAAAATTTCTTCATTTTCCACAATTTTTTTCCAAAGCTTTTTTCTTGGGGGCGTCTAAAAGCATCACTGAGTGGGAATGGGTTAAGACAATATACATTAGTAAAGGTTGTTTTACTAACTGTCTTGTGAACAATGCAGTGCACAAATGGTCATGTTACTAAACATAGTAGAATTTGAAGATGTTTAAGACGGCTTATCCTTCTTTAGGGTGTACTTCTAGAGTCGGCCAGGAGATGATTATTCTAATTACCTTTTAATAGTATTACTGGAAGTGACCAATCAATGCAGGAATCCTGTTTATGAGTGTCGATTTCAACACCATATTAATATTTTGTGATCATGTGACTGTGAAATTGTGGTCACATGATCTCGAAACATATTATCATCTAGAAAAGGGTCAAGCGGGCTCATCTTTGGCTTGATTGGGTTGCCACTGATTATTTTAGGAACTTTGTTATCTAAAGTTTAAATTCATCTTATATTAAGATAATTCGGAAAGAAACTTATTGTTGTATTAATTTTGTTTATTCTCTTCATTTGCTGAAGAGCTGATTATCTATTATGTGAAAGTGCAACACCCATTACCAGATGGCAAATGTTGGGACTGGTCCATACTCAAAAGGAATTGGAGAAAATAAATTATAGTTGGTGGAATCTTAATTTTTTTGTAGAATTCATTGTGGACAAGGAAGACCATACTTGTTATAAGCAATTTCTGCATCACTGATTGACTGAGTCTGCAATCACTGATTGTCAAATGCATTTTCAAAACACTTGTCTGGAGGAGCATGAACTAGTGTGAATGTGTGGGAAAGGGGATAGAAGACAGTTCATTCACTGTAAAGAACAGATTTCTGTGTTGATGAAATAGATTTTCAGATTTGTACAGTCACCAAAAAATTGTTTTAATTATTTACTAAAGAGTTTATGGAAAGAATTAATTTTCAAATGAAGAGTAATGATAAAGGATAATAAAGTTTTTTCCTTGATGCATTAATTTTCATTATTTGCTTCTGTACTTTTTCATTATATACAGTATTAGTTCAAACAAGAAACCATCATGTCAACTGACTGGACTGGAAGATGGAACCATGTCAACAAGTTTTTAGAAAGATCAGGACCTTTTGCTCACCCAGACTTTGAACCCAGCAGTGAGGTATTTAAAATTAACATCTTAATGTATTATTCGGACTTTGAAAGATAAAAGATATTTCCTATAATTACTTTCCTGTTACTAAATGACAATGAAGGCTGCGGCCATATCACAGTGGTGGCGCATAGGGCTCTTAGTCATGGGGTCTTGGGCTTGATCCCAAGTTGTGGTGAATATCCTTTCCAATATTTGTTTCCAACCAATGAGTGGTTAATCGTAAACCTAAGTGGGATGAGCAGCTGGAGGCTCAGAAAGGATGTTGTGGTAGTACTGGTGTGAGAAATAACAGAAATCCATTGTTAGGTGCTCTGAGCGGCTTTGATATGACTAAAATTCTGTTACAAGTGGCGTTAAACCCCATGCAATCAATCAATCAATCAAGACAAAACTTAAGTGACTGTGTGACTTATTGAAATGCAGTTTTAATGGGTCTTTATTGTAGGGGGTCGGATTAATCCAATTCCACACAAATTCTCTGTTTGACACCTCCATGAAAAATCTTTGGAAAACATTGATGAAAATGAAGAATTCAATTTCTTCATAATCCAGGATGTTTCTATCCAGGATTTCAAAATTTCATCAACTAAAACTGTCATATGCAACATCTTTGAATTTGAACAAGTCTAAAAATGGGTTAAGGGATTTGTGTGCATTTTTTACAAAGGGAGAACCCTTTTCAAACTTTTCTTCACTTTTTTCATAGGTATATAATTTATAAATAAACTTTTTTTATCAGTATATCAATTTTTTTTCAGTGAAATATAAATAAAACTTTTTTATCAGCAAATGAATAAACTTTTTTGCATTAGTATATAAATCACAGTTGATTTCTGTAAATTGCAGACCCTGTCCTTCATGCAAGATATTTGTAAAATACTTATCATTGGAGCAGGAGGTCTTGGGTGTGAGCTTCTGAAAGATCTGGTAAGTGTAGGGTGATTTTTGACATTTGATGATAAACCTGTAACCAAACAAAAACATCTTTCACTGTTTTAAATGGATGTGTGCTCTAGGATTAATGTAAGTGTTTGGATTCTATCAACCTGGTGAATTACTATGTTCATTATTTCATATGCAGGCTGGCAAATGACCAATCGCTGGCCCCGTCCACTGACTACCTAGGCCCCACCTATTAACTCCGACAGAAAGTCTTGCTTCAATTTTTAGCGGCGTTATTTTACAAAATTTATGGCCAGTATTATGTAACAAAAAAGTATATTGGTTGAATAAGCTGTAGTTACGACGTTTAAGTCACCAAATCAACAATAAAGGTAAAGAAAATTGCTGCCAATGTCAGAGTTGATAAGCTCAGGTCCGGGCTGAATAAATTATTTGATTGGTCGGTTTATTCCTTGATTGGCAGATGGGATTGGTCAATTGCTTTTGAAAGTGAGGGACAGGGTCTTCATATTCCATATGAGTGTTCCTTGTGGTTAATACTTTAATTATGCCCTTCATGTTATGGTGACAGGCATACGAAGTTGACTCTGTTCAAGTGTGTGCTTGTGTGTCTAATTCTTGTTCGGAGTATATCTTCTACATTAACCGATGGATTTCAAAATAAATTCGAAAGTTGTTCCCTTCATGAGTACTAATGTCATGCTTTAAGTTCTGTTAGATACACCCAAGTTAAAGATCACAATTGAAGGTAATACTTAGTTTCTAGTTGATAGTACAAAGGTCAAGGTGATCTATCAAGGTCAAGGATGTCTGTCAAGGTCACATTTCCTTAGTTGTCATTGAAAAATGTATAAATAAAATACCTACATCATATTTTTTAGAAGAGACTAATAAAAGTGTATCAACATAAAACAAGAAAAGAAAAAAACATTTAATTAACTATTTTTGTTGTTTTGACCTCTTTCAAATCAGTTCTGACCCCTAGTTCTGACCCCTAGAATTGCATGGTCAAGGAATCAATGACTTCTCAATTTTAAAGGCTAGCACAACCCTTGAGGGTATTATTCATCACTTCTGATTTATGTACTAATTAACCCATTCCCAAACAACAAAATTTAATACTTGATCAAATTGGAGGATGATGCAGACAACAATTTTAACCCTTGTCATGCTAAATTTAAATCCTATGCAGGATTACTTTAAAATCAAAGGACTGACAGCACTGGAAGGTCACAATAAGGGTCAATATTTCATTTGAAAATTGATTATTTAAACAGGTGTTGTTGAAAGGGGACAAGCCAGAGGTGTAGACTGATCTTTGTCTATACTTCCTGCAAAAAACAGGAATATTCTGGGTTCATCATGACAAGGGTTAAGTTGTTGGAATTTTAAAAATCTTTACCACATAGGATTGAAAACATTGTGGACACTGAAAAAATTGCTTGTTACAAACTTCTTAGGTTGTGTAAAAAGGGGATTACATGAGAATGGGTTAAAAAAGTATAGCACAGTCTGAAAATCTTGCTTTCTACATAAAAAGTGCACTGAGTGTGTTTCTGTATTATTGCAGGCGTTACTTGGATTCAAGAATATCGATATCATAGACATGGATACTATAGATGTATCAAATCTCAACAGACAGTTCTTATTCAGGTACTTTTATATGGTTTATATTTTCGAAATTATGCTTGTTCCTAAATACAAACACCATGGGATGTTTGGCATTTTCCAGAATAGTTTCTTGACCTTTCTCTGCAGCCTGCATTAGAGGCGACTAAAATCAGAGACTAACTACTGTTTTCTTTGTTACCCCTGAATTATTTTTGTTTCATTCCCCATCTTGCATTTTATATGTCCTGTGATTGTCTTTGTATTGTTCTGTATGTTTTATGTTTTACTATCCATAAATTTCTGTGCACTAAATGACCACAGCTGTTGCTGCGCCATAAAACACCATCAATCAATTAAATTAAACAAACTTCTGCTTAAGGAAAAAGAACTAAATATTTCTGATGTCATTTGGAGATTTTTGATTTGAAAATACCCATTACTAGACTTCGAATTTCAGACTAGTCCAAATTAAAAAATGATGCACACGACAATTTTTAATTGATGAAATTTTAGATTTTTTATTGTTGTGGTTAGCAATTACTTTGTTTTGCACAATTTTTTCCAATCCATTTTTTCTTGAAATATGTGGGAAGTGATTTAAAATACAAGCCATCATACAAATGCAACCTTTTAGGAACTGCACAAATCCTAACCTTTACCCAGCTGTTTGAATACCTGCTGGTAGATACTGGCATGAAACAGTGTATGACATAGCCAACAATCTCACATTTACACAGATTCCTGACCCGGATCAGCCTGTGCATCTACACTATCTGATCAAAGTTTTCACTGAGCACTCTGTAGATAGCTATTGACTCCAAATTCCATAGAAAATCACTGAACATTCTACATACACTGTGCAGTTGGTAGCATGTCAGCCTCTCATTCACAAGGTCCATGGTTTGATTCCAGGTCGTTGCATATATCCTTTCCAACATTTGTCTTTCACCAATGGGTGGATAATCATAAGAGGGATGAGCAGCTGGAGGCTTGGAAAGGATGAAGAGGTAGTACTGGTATGAGAAATACCGGGAATCCATTGTTAGATGCTGCAGCTGCTGGGATATGACTGAAATAGTCTTAAAAGTGGAGTTAAATCTCATTCAAACAATCAAACAAACTACATACACTTTCAGCTCAATAGGTTGCTCAATGAGTGCTCCACAGGTGCATGTAAACTTGTTGATTATATCACTCAAACATTCAATTATTTCTTTTATAGGCCAGCAGATGTTGGTAAACCTAAAGCTAATGTTGCAGCTGACTTTGTTAATAAAAGAATTGCTGGAGCTAATATAACACCGTATCCTTTATTGTGTTTGACACAGGTATATTTCAATGATATTTCAATGCTACTTATATGTACTTTATTTTATTGTTTTTGACATATGAAGGTATTTTTCAATGTTATTTCAATGTTATTTCTATTTACTTTATTTTATTGTTTTTGACACAGGTATATTTAATGATATTTCAATGCCCCTTATATTTACTTTATCTTATTGTTTTTGACACAGGTATATTTTTTGACATATTATGAAATTTGATGATCCATTCAGGGCCATTTTGGCCCTCTTGTTTATAGGTATAAATGCCTTCCTTTCTAAAAATCTGGGACACATAGTTTTATTGTTGCCTTTCTGTCCATTATGCAAGTTTCATATTTGGTATGTGTGTACCTGTAAATGCTTCACATCTAGCAAGAATCACATGTCTAAGATTGAGAGGAAAAAGATCAACTCTAACCCTTAAACCTCCTTTATATCTTCATTTCTACTCTGTGATTCAAAATGAAATATATGATATGTATGTATCTGTCATTGTTGTCCATCTAGTGAAGGTCATATGTCCAAGGTCAAGGTCAAGATCTTAACCCTTTGTCCCTAGGATTTTTGTCCAAACTTATCCAAAAGATGTAACAGATTAGTTTCCTTTAGCCTATTCAAGTACCAATGCCCATGTTTTGCATGATGAAATGTCTTATTGATATGCTCCTGATGATACCTAGGTCAAGGTCATTTTATAAGTTCCAGGTCATCTAACAAGGTCAAATTTCTGAAAATGTTTAGTTTCAGGGGTGTACATACACATTAGGTTTCTTTCATAAGAAAAACATTTTTTTAAATAAAACAGAACAACAAGGTTTGAAGAAACTATCTCCTGATTTGAAGAGGTTAATGAGATTAAAATGACAGATTTGATTATGTTAGCTTACTAGTAATAGAAGTACTTGCTCTAAGCAAATGGAATATACATCTTCAACATGTTTTCCTTTATACAAATTAGATATTTTGCAAAGATCCAAGATTATGATGAATCATTTTATAGAGGTAAGATATGAAATTCTTTTTCTTAGAAAACATTGATGTGGTTTGACTCACAGAGTATATACTGCTTATTGAGATTATTCAGATATTTGTTTTAGCTATTCATGACCTGTCATAAATCTGTTGTTTTTCACTGTATTGATATCATTTATATATATTGTTTGTGTCTTAAAGTAAACCTATATCCAAACAATTGACCAATCACTAGCCTGTCCCACTTACTCTGTTGGCCCCATCCATTGACTCTGACGGAAAGTTCCACTTCGATTTTAAATGGTGTTATTTTGCAAAATTTTTGACCAGTGCCATGTAATTAAAAAGTAGAATAGTTTATTGGCAACATTATTGTCGTAACTACAGCTTGAATAAGTTACGACAACTAACCCAATCCCAAACAACAAAATTTAGACAGGTCCAAACTGAAAGGAGCTGCAGACGACAATTTCAAGTTGTTAGAAATTTAATTTTTGGGGACTTTTTGGATAGAAAAAAAATGTGGACAATAGATCCAGCAATTTCTTTATTTTCCACAATGTTTTCCAACGCTTTTTTCTTGAGGGACGTAAAAAGGAATGATTGCATGGGAATGGGAGAAGTCACCAGACCAACAAAAATGCTGCACACACATCGTAGCCAATGTCACAGTTCAAACTTCATGTCCAGTCTAAATGAATGATGTCACTGGTTGACTGATTTTTTGATTTACAGCTGCAATTGGTTAATTGTACAAAATGGTATTTTATTTATCATAGCAAGGGGGTATACCCGTGAACCCATATTCATACTTCAGTCTGTCCATCTGTTCCAATATTTTTCATGGCATATTTCTCAAATACCATACATTGCATCAACCTGAAAATTGTTTACTTTTGGACATTGCCTTGTATACCAGTATATTTTTGTCATATTTTTGTTGGCAACTTTAAGTAGCATCTACCACTTTGAAACTTGGTATGCATATTCAACTGTAAATATATTTTCATCACACTTTTCTCATCAACTATAAATGCATCCATTTGAAACTTCATACGGAGGTTCAACTAGGGCTCCTACTTAATGATGACTAAAATAAGGCTTAAAAGTTATTTGTTTTATAACATAGTATATTTTGGATGTTGCCTGGTAAAGTGGTACGTTTTTGTTGTATTTTTTTATCAGCAACTATTCAAACTTAGATATAGTGGTTCAACTAGTTGTGATACATGGGGCTCACTGAGTATGTTCTAATGAGGAAGAATTTCATTTCAAATGTAGTTTACTTGGTAGTGCAAGGTGGGGTATACTCAGTGGCTTTTTAAGCAGAGATTTCTTGTTGCAGCCATTGTATGTATCATCAAAGTGGTATACAATACTCATTTAGATAGTTCATAAGCAAACTAATAGAAAATTGTTTGTTACATGATAGAGACATTTTAACATGCTGGGAAAAAGGAAAATGTGTGTCATCATTGTTTTATTTGAATTTTTTAATATATTCCAGTGCTTAACCCTTGTCATACTGTATAAATTACCTTACTGAATTGCTATGAAATCAAAGGGCTGAGAGCACTGATATAACATGTTGTCCAATACTCAATACTTTTTTAGAAATCGATTTCATAAACAGCTCTGTAAGGAAAAGTACAAACAGGAGGTGTAGACCAAGATCAGACTGCACTTATGTGCGGGCTGATCTTTGTCTACACCTCCTGCTAAAACTGGAATATTCCGGGTTCAGCATGACAAGGGTGAAGATAACCAGTTAATCCAACAAAACATAATCCAAACTTTTAACAAGTCTCTTTAGATATTGCTGTTGAACCCATTTTAGTCTACCAATTTTAGACTGTCCATATTGAAAGAGTGGACAACTATTCAGAGCGTAGTTGAATTGAAAAAATAATTGCTAAATTTGGTAGAAAACATTGTGAGCAAACAGGAAATTGCTTGCTTCAAGCAATTTCTCCCTTTTCCCACAATGATTACTAAAGTTATTTTTCTTCATCAAGTAAACATGGAGATTGAATTGTAATGTGAAAAATCTGGTGAAATCCTATACTTTATTTGTCAATTATACATTGTAGCATAACTTTTAACAATGTTTATTTTTTATTAAATGTATTTTCAGGATTTCATATCATTGTGTGTGGTTTAGACTCCATAGTGGCCAGGAGATGGATAAATGGGATGTTGGTATGTTAGAAATTATCTTAGAAACTTTAAGAATCATATTTACTACAGACAAGCATCATATCACTTTTATTGTAGAGTACTAACTTGATTGAAAGGTTTGTGAATGGTAGGTTTTCAAAATAACTTTTTTTGACTCGGAGAGTAAATTTTAGATTGGTCCCATTTGACCAATCACAGCTGTCAATCAAATTATCATTAGACAAACGAAATCATTCATTTAGACTGGAATTAAGCTTTGAACTCTAGTGTTGGCTGACATTCATGTGAAGAATTTGTTTGGAGACTTAAACATTGTAACTACAGCTTATTCAAGCTGTAGATATTACATTTGGCTACTTTTTAGCTCAGTTGATTGCAAAATGTCCGGTGTCTGGTTTTTGATGTATTTCTGTTAACAATTTCTTTAAACATCTCCTCCTGAACCAGAAGCAAATCTTGATGAAACTTCGCAGGGATGTTCCTTGGATGAAGCTCTTCCACCATTAACTCTGGTTGCCTTGGCAACAAAAAGGGAGGAAATGAGGAAATCTTAAAAATCGGAAGACTGAGAACTTTCGGTATGCAGCACCTCCTAGGGGACATCTATCAAGTGAGTTAAAATGATAACTCTTGAGCTATACCGTAATTTGTCCATATATTCGGACACTCCAAGAATTCGGACACCATTAATTATTTCATGAAATAATTAATTTTGTGCCTCTAATTTCGGACAAATGGTGTCTGGAATTTATCTATAAATTCGGACACCGAATTTACGAACATAAAATATCAGGTTAACAAATACCGCATCCATTATCAGTAATTTGGAATCTTGGCGATCCGTATCTCCAAACTGTCTGGGTTAAGTGTCAACAGGTGTATATTGTTTATAACAGTGACCGAGAATAGGCACGCACCTCGATATGCTTAAGCTACGAACCGTGAAGGTGATGCAATTAAAATATCATGCTTGGTTTCTCTCTCTGGTTTCCTAATTTTCTATCCCTGACAGATCTGCTCTGAAAGGATGGCTACGATTAACATGTGTGACCCTATGAAATTAGTCAAATTGACCTGAACCTACTTTCGATTTTACAACACTTTCCTCGTATCCGGAGCTCTTCGAGAGTATTGTCATCGGCCGTATCAAATCAAGAAAAAAAAATGCAATGATATGCTTCGAGAAGAATCAGTTGTAGCAACGACGTTTTCCCTAAATAAGGAAAATGCGAGAATTTTACTTGTTTATTTGTCACAAAATTATTAACTTCTCATCCGATATATAATATTGGTAGATTAAAATAAATTACTTTTTTTTATCCCCGCTTCTTTTAATTATCCGAAAATTTAATCTCATACTATTCAATAAAACACACGTAACAAGTCTCGTTCGACAAATATAAAGTAAAGGTTTTCGGGTAAAGTTTATTTTACTACGAGGGAGGAAAGGTGATCAAAGGCGCCGCCGCCAGATGTTCAGCTATATTTGGAAGAGTTTCCGGAGTTGGCACGTGCCAGACGCGTACCCCGTGAGAATTCTTGGTGACCGAATTTTTACCCTTGTCATTATGCCGAAAGTTTACATGGTTTAATCGACTGTCTGAATACTCTTAAAACATTTGGGCTCCATCTTGGAATATGCTCTTTTACATTGAAACAAGGAAAGAAAACTTTAAAAATCTTCCTCTTTGAACTCAGAAGACTGAGAGCTTTGATATTTCGTATGCAGCACCTCCTAGAGGATATCTATCAAGTGTGTTCAAATGAAACCCCTTGGATCATATTTGGGCTCAGCGCCAGTGCATCCCATTTTACATCGAAACAGAGAAGGAAAACTTAAAAAAAAATTCTATAAAATCAGAATGCCTAGAGAATAAATATTTGTTATCTAGAATCTCAAAGTGAACCTGTGCAAAGTTGGTTCATATGATACCCTTTGGTCACATCGAGGGTCAACTGGGCACAAACCCTATTTTAGCAAATAAACACAGAAGGAAAACTTTAAAAAACTGATTCTCAAAAAAAGGAAAGCCTAGACTATTGATTTGTGGTATCTAGAATCTCCAAGTGAATCTGTACAGAGTTTGTTCATGTGATACCCTTTTGGTTATATTTTGGCTCTGCCGGGCTACACCCTTTTTAACATAGAAACAAAGTAGGAAAAAATATTCTTCTCTGAAATGAGAAAGCCTAAAGCATGGATATTTGGTACGTAGACCCTCCTAGTGAACTGATGACACTTGGGACATATTTGGGTTCAGCAAGGGCACACCCTATTTTTACATAGAAACATAGTAGAAAATCTTAGAAACCAAACCAACCCTACACCCTATTTTATTTTTCACTATCTAGTACATTAATCCAAATCTTCCTTGCACTATACATGCTACTTTTCTGGCACAGTAATTCTGAATCTTTGTAAGAATCTTTGTAAGAATGTCTTTTCTTTTCTGATTTCTTATACAAGATTTTGCTTACTTGGTGACTTTTGACCAAAATTAGATCAAAATTAGATCACTGGTGTTTTGATTACTCCGCAATCATTGACTCAGGTGAGCTTTTTAGGGTCAATGGCCTCTTGTTTATTACATGCTGCTGGCTATATATTTTCGAAATAATGCCTTTAATAATCCAGGTTAAACTTCCTGTTGGAGCCAACAGAGTACGTGGTTGGGGCTAGTGAATGGTCAATTAAAGAAGTTAACTTCATTACTTTATGTTTATGTCAAACTGTTCTTTATTTCTAGGACAAGACCAACTATGAAATAATAGATTAATCTATATTTCTGTTTCCAATAAGACACTTAGAGGATTCAGAAAATTTGTGCTTGTATATCAATGACGCATTTTTCTTGGTTTGGTGACTTTAACCTAATAATTTCAAGTTTTTCAAGCTGTAGTTACAATGTTTAGGTCGCCAACCAACCATTATACTTTTTGGTCACATGGTTCTATAAATTTTGCAAAATAACATCCGTTTAATATGGAACAGGAACATTCTGTCAGAGTCAATGGATTGGGTCAGCGGAGTCAGCGAGTGACGTCAACGATCAATGAGACATTGTGTGGATCTTTTAATCTTTTAACCCTTTCCCGTTTTTGAAAATTTTAGAATAGTCCAAATTGAAAGAGGTTGCAGATGACAATGATAACTGGATGCTATTTGAAATGAACCCATCCTATGTGGTTGAAAATATTGAGGAAAAAGGAGAAATTGCTTGTTAGAAGCAATTTCTTCTTTTTCCACAATGTTTTCTCAAGTATAAAATCAAAGGAACGTGAAATCCCGTATTTGAACGGGAAAGGGTTAAATTCAGAAAATTTGTGCTTGTGCATCAAACCATACTTTTGACCTATTGAAGTTGTTGTTCAAAGAATCATTTCCTTTCTAGCATGAACAAGTGCATAGTTATTGAAGTTGGTCTGCAATGACTGTAAACTTATTACAACTTTAAGAAATTTTAGACTCATCCAAAATGAAAGATGCTGCAGTCAACAGCTTTAGTTTGGAAAATTGAAGAAAATTACTTTTAAGTGTAGAAAAATTGTGGACAAAGTAGATATTGCTTGTAACAGTTTTTTGTAACTAGCAAATTTTTTTCCATTGTCGATATTGTTTCTAGAACTCCTTTTTCATGGGTTGTAAAAAGGCAGATTTGTGTTGAATGGGTTAAGCAAGAAAAATACATGCAGCATAAATTGAGGGTTGTTTGATTACGAATACTTAACAGACAAGCATGTAACTGGTTAAATACATCATAGAATTAACCTTTTGTTTATGAAAATTATATCAAGTTTTATGTTAGAATCAAGGAATTCTTGTTAATCCATTACAAGACGATAAAGCTTTAGACTGCTTGAAATCAAAGGTGTTGCAGAGAACAATTTTAAGTTTATGAAATTTTAATTTTTTGAAGTCCTTTCGGGTAGAAAATTGATTATAATAAACAGTTTCTTCATTTTCCACAATGTTTTCCTAAGCCTTTTCCTTGGGGGCGTCAAAAAGCGTCTTTGTGTGGCAATACGTTAAGGGTAAAAATATCAGCTATAATTGTAGGTGAGCATGTTGCAATATGAGGATGGAGAGTTGGATCCAACCAGCTTGATACCAATGGTGGACGGAGGAACAGAGGGATTTAAAGGGAATGCTAGAGTTATCCTTCCTGGGATGTCAGCTTGTGTTGAATGTACACTAGATCTCTACCCTCCACAGGTAAATATGGATTAGTTAACCTATTCTAGGAGCGATACCAATGGTAAATGATGGAATAGGAGGATCAAAAGGGAATACTAGAGTTACCCTTCCTGGGATGTCAGCTAGCGTAGAATTTACATTAGATTTCTCCTGAGGTACAAATATGTTAGTTAACCCATGTTCACTTCGTACAATAACCATGATAAAAAGAGGTAAAGAGGGTGAAGAGGATAAACTAGAATTAGATTGTACACTACATTTCTGTGTAGTGTTTTTACTTAATTTCTGTGTGGAGTGTACATTAGATTTCTGTGAAAAGTTTTCAATAGATTTCTGTTAAGAGAGTAGACTAGAATTCTGTGTGGAGTGTACACTATATTTCTGTGCAGAGTGAACATTAGATTTGTGTGTAGAGTTAGCACTAGATTTCTGTGAAGAGTATTTACTGGAATTCTATGTTGTATGTAGACTAGATTGCTGTTAAGAGTGTACTCTAGATTTCTGTGAAAAGCTTACATTAGATTTTGGTGTGGTGTGTACTCTACATTTATGTGAAGAGTATTTACTGGATTTCTGTGTAGTGTGAACACTAGATTTCTGTGAAGAGTTTACACTAGATTTCTGTGAAGAGTCTTCACTAGATTGCCATGAAGATTGTATACTAGATTTTTGTGTGATGTGTACAGTACATTTCTGTGAAGAGTATTTACTGGATTTTTGTGTAGTTTGAACACTAGATTTCTGTGAAGAGTGTACATTAGATTGCCGTGAAGAATGTACACTAGTTTTTTGTGTGGTGTGTACACTACATTTCTATGAAGAGTATCTACTGGATTTTTGTGCAGTGCGAACACAAGATTTCTGTGAAGAGTGTACACTAGATCTGTATTCTTCACAGGTAAATATTTGTTAACCCTTGTTTTACTCAGCACAGTATCCTTGGTAGTAGAGGAGCAGGCGGACTTAATTAGAATACTATAGTTATTTGTTTTAGAATGCCAGTGTTTTGAGGGTGTTTACTAGATATCTACCTCCACAGTTGGTAATATATGTTATTCAAATTTTTGCAAGAAGACAAATGTTAGAGTGGCTGAGGGATATTGTTGGATTTGTCTGATCATATTAGTGCCGCATATTTTTTTGTACTTGTGGTGTTCATTGTTGAGAGGTAGAGTGTCAACTCCAAATCACGAGGTCCTGAGTTTGATTCCCAGGATTGGCTAATGATTTTGGTTTTTTCACATGTCCACATAATCGTCGGGATTACTGGTGTGTTCTTGGTCTCCTTTATCTTCATGTCCGGGTTGTCAATGTTGTTGAACAAAAATGACATTTTGTTATGTCTCTTGTACTATTGAACAAATTCTCTTGAAATTCAGAATATATGTTCAGTATCTTAGTAGCAAACTATACCAACTTGGGGGATAACCCTAAGTGCATATATGAACAAATTATGTCCCATTTTCAACCTAGAAGTTTTACCTACAATCAAACTCTTGAACAGCTTGGCGTTTGCATCCATATCCAGTGCTCTTGTTCTCAGTAACTCTTGAAACTTGGTATGATGGTTCAACTAAGTGTACTATATGGTGCTTACAGAATATGTTCCATGAACCCAATTCCTCACAATGATGCTTTTTGACACCCTTCATCAGGGTTCGCGCTGTCGGTCACCATTGTCGTCAAATGCGACAAAAATGAAATTCTGGTGCAAGTTTTTTTCATTGGCGAAAGTTCGTGCCCCCCTCCCCCCCAAAAAAAGAAAAGTTTTGTTAATACATACATTACTTTGACTTATCTCCGGAAATCAAGTCCGAGAGCCAGGTGTGTATAATTGCTCAAGGGCTGGTATATCTGGTCAATTATGTCATCTAGTCTGACACAAGACCAACACGTTACCCAGTTCTGATTGACAGCCAATCAGATGAATAAAATGCGCTCACTGGTTGGCGAGACGTTTTGATTTTGTGTTTTGGGCATGACTTAGTATTATGGATGAGCTGATGACGGCTGTCACATAATAGATCAGTAGACCTCAATTATCACGCATAAATAGGCCTTCTATAAGAAAAGTATAATTAAACTGGTCACCATTTGCCTTTTCTTGATAACACTGTTTTGTATGTGGTAGTATAAGCAGGGATATACCCAGTTAGTTGTGATGCACAATTTTTCTCTTTGATACATATTTTTCCAGGTGAACTTCCCTCTCTGTACAATAGCTCATACACCTAGAATGCCTGAACACTGTATAGAATATGTGAGAATATTATTATGGCCAAAAGAGGAACCATTTGGAGGTAAATAAATCCCATTTCACATGATCTTTTGATGTCATTAGGAACAAATTAATTTCTCTTGAATTAATAGAGAGTTGCCAAAAATAATTTACAAAAGCTTGATACATTAGGACTATTCTATCCAATGTTTAATGCTTAACTGATTCCCACTCAAACACCATTTTTCCCACCCCTTGACAAAATAACTTTTGAAAGAGGTTGGGAAAACGAATAAAAATATTTACAAGTAATTTTTCATTTTCATTATATTTTCTACCCTGAAAGATAAAGATTTTTAAATGTGACGGACTCAGAGCTGATCCTAAGGTGCGGAATTGCGGGTTTTCACACGTTAAAATATTGTAGGCCACAAAAAACGAACGGCCGTGCGGCACGTTACACGCATATTTTAACAGGATGGTGCATTCTCAAAATCAGTGGTGTGTTTATTTTTAAGAGGCCGCTGAGAAACCCCCAATTCCTATTTTTTAAGCTATTTATTTTCTTACTATTCAAATATTCAATGCTATTTATAGAATTCCCAACTCCCACATTATAGTGATGCTTCATTGAGTACAAATGATGTGTATTTAGCATTCCTTTGCAACACAGGACATTTGACCCCAGCTTCCAAAAGTATTGTTTTAAATTAACACTTTTTTATTGGATCTAAGAATGATGATCATTTGATAATAAATGAATAAGAAGCAGGTACGAAAACAAAAATATTCTGTTTTCATTGTCTGACAAATTAATTAGCTTCGGGGAAAATAGAATGCAAAAGTTCCTTGTCTTCTCACTATGTTTGCACGCCTTTCTTTGTAGGGTGGTCAGTACTTAATTTTTTTATAAAAAGTTAATGTTTGCTTGTAACTCAATCCTGAAACATGTTGGCCACATTTTAAAATGTGATGGGGAGTTGACCCACTTTCATGAAAACCTAGATTCAGCTCTGCAGACTTAAAACCTAGATTCAGCTCTGCAGACTTAAAACCTAGATTCAGCACTGAAGACTTAAAATTATTGTCAGGAACTTCTTTCTATTTGGATTTGTCTAAAATCTTGAAAATTTGAAAATCATGGAGCTTATAAATGTTCGCAAATACATGCACCAAATGCACCAAATTCTGCCACCAAAATTCGTCAAGGATTTTCAGTTTTTGACCTACCCTCTAACTAATTTTTAACAAATCCCCATGCCGTTCAAAATAAAAAAGATTGGGTAAACTTTGTGGAAAATGAAAAAAGTGCTTTTTGCATTTCACCCAATGTTTTTCTATTCCTAAAGATAAAATGTTTTGAAATTTACCAACTTAATTTTGTCAACAACAATTTACTTCAGTTTGGACAAGTCTAAATTTTCCTTGTTTAGAAATGGTTTGGATAAGGTAAAATGGCTGTATAGATCATATAAAATGCTTAAAAATCGCAACAGGATTGTGATGGTCAAAACAACAGATTAGATAGAAAAAAAGGAAGAAAAAAACCTCACAGTAGATCCTATTCAGTTAATATATTTATTATGGATTGTACAGTTTTCCAAGGGTTGGTAATTTTGACAATGTAAGTATGGTCTGAACAGTTTTCCAAGGGTTGGGAATTTTGACAATGTGGGTATGGTCTGTACAGTTTTCCAAGGGTTGGTAATTTTGACAATGTTGTTAGGATCTGTACAGTTTTCCAAGGGTTGGTAATTTTGACAATGTGGGTATGGCCTGTACAGTTTTCAAAAGGTTGGTAATTTTGACAATGTTGGTATGGTCTGCACAGTGTTCCAAGGGTTGGTTATTTTGACAATGTGGGTATGATCTGTACAGTTTTCCAAGGGTTGGTAATTTTAATCATATTGGTATGGTCTGTACAGTTTTCTAAGGGTTGGTAATTTTGACAATGTGGGTATGGTCTGTACAGTTTTCAAAGGGTTGGTAATTTTGACAATGTTGGTAGTGTCTGTACAGTTTTCCAAGGGTTGGTAATTTTGACAATGTGGGTATGGTCTGAACAGTTTTCCAAGGGTTGGGAATTTTGACAATGTGAGTACGGCCTGTACAGTTTTCCAAGGGTTGGTAATTTTGACAATGTTGGTATGGTCTGTACAGTTTTCCAAGGGTTGGGAATTTCAAAAATGTGGGACGGTCTGTACAGTTTTCCAAGGGTTTGTAATTTTGACAATGTGAGTATGGTCTGTACAGTTTTCCAAGAGTTGGTAATTTTGACAATGTGGGTACAGCCTGTACAGTTTTCCAAGGGTTGGTAATTTTGACATATTGGTATGGTCTGTACAGTTTTCCAAAGGTTGGTAATTTTGACAATGTGGGTATGGTCTGTACAGTTTTCCAAGGGTTGGTAATTTTGACAATGTGGGTATGGCCTGCACAGTTTTCCAAGGGTTGTTTATTTTGAAAATGTGGGAATGATCTGTACAGTTTTCCAAGGGTTGGGAATTTTGACAATGTGGGTATGGTCTGTACAGTTTTCCAAGGGTTGGTAATTTTGACAATGTTTGCATGATCTGTACAGTTTTCCAAGGGTTAGGAATTTCGAGAATGTGGGTATGATCTGTACAGTTGTCAAAGGGTTGGTAATTTTGACAATTTTGGTATGGTCTGTACAGTTTTCCAAGGGTTGGTAATTTTGACATGTTGGTATGGTCTGTACAGTGTTCCAAGGGTTGGTTATTTTGACAATGTGGGTATGGTCTGTTCAGATTTCCAAGGGTTGGTAATTTTGACAATGTTGGTATGGTCTGTACAGTTTTCCAAGGGTTGGTAATTTTGACAATGTGGGTATGGTCTGTACAGTTTTCCAAGGGTAGGTAATTTTGACAATGTGGGTATGGTCTGTTTTTACAGATGGTGAATCTTTCATCTTGTCTTGACTTATTATTCCATTTTAGAGGGTGTAAATATAGATGGTGATGATCCTCAACACATCAAATGGATTATGGAAAAATCAATAGAAAGAGCAAATGACTACAATATAACAGGGATTACTTATAGGTTAACACAAGGTAAGGGTTTTACATGGATGGTTTTAATGTTTCACTTATGTTTTGCACTTATAAAACATTCCAAGACAAATAGTCATTTTTCAGGTTCATTTGTACCATTAGAATCAGAAATCTGAATCATGCAAATGTGTCCATAAGCAGTTCTAATTGCTACACTCATGACCTAAAATTCAGTGTTTCAATTACAAAGAGCCTCCCGGGATGAACCATTTCCTTACTAGCTAGTTTTTAACTCACTTCAGCAGGGGGCCAAGGCTATAGCATAGTGGTAGCATGCCAGAGTCTCAATAATGAGGTCCAAGGACGGATTCGGGTTCGCGGCTAATATTCTCTCCAACATTTGACTCCCACAAGTGCATGGATTTTTGTAAACCTAAGGGGGATAGCAGCTTGAGGCTCAGAAAGGATGTAGTGGTAGTACTGTTGTGAGAATTCAAGGAATCCATGATAAGGTGCTCCAGCCGCAGCAATATGACAGAAATACTGTTAAAATGGCATTAAACCCCTTTCAATCAAACAAACACCTGAGCAGATTGTGGTGAGCTTTCATGATTCTTGAATATTTTTTCCATTGTGCAGTGTCAATAACTTTAAGTGTTTTCACTGTAGAGGCCAGAATTTGAGCCCAATCCTTTTGAAACTTTGTAAGAATGTTTTTTTCAGGTCATAAGAATAAATCCTTTTTAAAAGACAAGTATTTCTTTTGATTATAACCAGGTTTGATACATACTGTTTGTAGTACCTTGATGATCCTTTTTCAGAAATAAAAGTTGCCATATAATATGTGATTATTTCAGGTGTTGTAAAGAGAATTATACCAGCAGTAGCATCAACTAATGCTGTTATAGCAGGTAACTTTAGCCAGCATTTTTGTCCAATGAAAAATTCTAAGCCATTTTAGTCAGCGTGAACACTGTAACAGGCCTGTCATCCAATGACAAAATTGAAAAAAGAGATAAGAATCACTACAAATCAATTAGGTCTAGTGTTTCAAAATAAATAATATGAGCCTCTTGGTGATATTTCACACTATTTGATATGTTTATGAAGCCAAGAGATTGATTAGCCTGGACAGATACTCAGTTCATATATAATATTCCCAGATCATCTAAACAAACTTTGAGTCAGTAGCTAACTACAGAGTACAGAGTAATAATAATAATAATAAAGTCTTTATTTATAGAGGCTGCACATTTGATTACCCAATCTTCCATGCGGGCCTCTCTTTCAACAGTTACAATTTCAAGTATAATACAATGATATACTTCATAAACAATGTGAAACAAATCAAGTTAGCTTTAAATAATTTGCTGTACATACAGAGAAAGATTATATACCTGTATTCATTCAATCGGATGCACAGGCTGATCTGAATCTTTACTTGGCACACATGTGATATTGCTCATATAATTATAGTAAAGAAGATTAAGTGAAGTTTTTCAGATGAAGCTATTTTATACAATAATGTTTGATTAGAAATGTAAGATCTTTATTAAATGTATTGGTAATTACACATGTTAACTTAGACTGAGGATAATTAAGATTGTAACCACTAGAAATATCTCGTGAATTTACTGAATTTTTACTTTAAATGCCCAAGCTTTCCTTGCTAATACTTGTACTTAACAACTTACATTTTATTCTCAAGTGTGATTTATTTCATTCATGTGGAATGTAAATTATTTTCATTTCAGCTGCCTGTTCAACTGAGGTTTTTAAATTGGCAACAAGGTAAAATCTGTAGCTTATATTGTTTATTGAAATCCAAAATGCTACTTGTTGAGGAACAAAGAGAGGGTCTTGAATTTTCTTGTAAATGTAATATTTCCTTTCCTACTGTTACTTAAATATAGATGAAGGTGTAATGGGTTTACTGACTGTCATCTGACTGAAGGTCATGGTTATATATTGGGATGCGTTATGCATCAGCTTCTTACATTTTAGACATCCTCTTGAGAACCACTGTATGTATTTAAACAAAACTTTGATGGAAGCAGTGCTAAAGTTTTAGGGCAAGGATTACAAATTTGTTAATGAAAAAAAGGTGGTAAAAATGTTGGGGGTGTTAAAATGCTTAAACCAGTAACATATGAATTTGTTAAAAAAAAACGGCTGGTAACTTTTTGTTTAGGCATATGCATTTGAAAATCTTAAGAAATGAACCTATCAATCTTTAATAATCTGAATTTTTGGTCCCCAGCCTTAAGGACCCCTGGGTTTTGGGCCGAAACACTAGAAAATCAGTAAAATACTACTTAATTTGAAAATAGTCGGTTGATAGATCTTACTATATTTGTGGGGCCCATTTGACGTCAATGACTCGTAATGGATATAACACTTAATTGCATGTTAGTCGGTACTTCAGAACTTCTAAAAATGTTGATAAATTTAAAGAAAAACTGACACAATCATGATATCATGAGTTAATGTGCAATTCCAAACAATTATGTCTGGACCATAACTCCTACATTTCTGACTTAGTGTTAATATGAATGTGCACAGTTTTTCTCTATCATGAGATGATTTTCTATTTGAAAAATCTGTTAAGGCATGTACAAGATCCGGGTAATATATGTATATGAAGGTAATGGGCCTATGCCATACAGCAGCAGGAACTGTGTCGGACTCCTAATCATAGGGTCCTAGGTTTGATCTCTTGTTGCAGCAAATATCTTTTTAGACATTTGTCTCCCACCAATGGTGGATAATCGTGAACCTTAGTAGGATGAACAGCTGGAGGCTTTGAAAGGGAGTAGTGGTAATTCTGGCATGAGAAATACTAGGAATCCATGGTTAGGTGCTTCAACTGCTGTGATATGACTGAAATACTGATTCAAGTGGGATTAAACCCCATTCAAACAAACGAAATCTTGCAGCCAAATATTTATGTGCTCAGTACAAATTATCCTTTGACAACTCCTTAGGATCAATATGTATAAAAACATGACTATTTTTTTCTGTAGTTGCTGTTTGCCTTTGAACAACTACATGAATTTCAATGATACAGAGGGTATATATACCTACACCTTTGAGGCAGAAAGAAAGGTAATTATGTATAACATGGCATGTTTCTATTAACTTATAACTGTTTGTGTAAAATACCAATTTAACCCATTCCCACTCAAACCCTCCTTTTTACGCCCTGCAATTAAAGAGCTCTGGAAAACATTGTGGAAAATGAAGAAATTGCTTGTATCAAGCAATTTCTTCATTATCCACAATGTTGTCTACCTAAAAAGGCGAAAAAAATTAAATTCCATCAACTTGAAATTGTCGTCTGCAACTTCTTTTAATTTGGACTGATCTAAAATTTTGTTGTGTGGGAATGGGCAATTTCAAGGAATTATTGACTTAACCCATTCCCACACAGACCCACTTTTTCATCAACCCTCTCGTAAAATCTTTTGGAAGACACTGTGAAAATAAAAAAAGATAATAGTAACAAGCAATTCATTCATTTCCTACAATGTTTTCTACGCAGAAAGAAAAAGAAATTAAATATTTCATCAACTTGAAATTAGTGTATGCAACTTCTTTGAATTTTGAAAACATTTGCATTTGATAAAGGGTTAATATAGTAATATTGCTAGAGTTGTCATAATTTTCATTTTTGAGCATGATTAGCTTAACCCATTACCAGACAGCAAATATTTAGACTAATCCAAATTGAAAAAAGGAGTTGCAGATGACAATTTAAAGTTTATTAAATTTGGGTTTTTTTACTTATGGGAGAGCAAATATTGTGGAAAATGAAGAAATTGCTTGTAACAAGCATTTTCTTCATTTTCTGCAGCATTTTCCAAGGCTCATTTTCTTGGGGGCGTATAAAAGTATCATGGAGTGGGAATGGGTTAACCAATTACAAGGTGATAACATTTTAGACTTGTCCACATTGAAAGAATTTACAAATGAAATTTCAACTGAAATTGAATAATAAGTGCCAAATATGATAGAAACATTTAGAAGAAAGGAAAAATTGTTTGTAACAAGCAAATTCTTCTTTCCCACAAAGTTATCTACGGTCATATTCCATCACGGCATCAAGTAATGATGGCCTTCTGTGCTGTAAACTCTTAGGTGCAGGGTTTGATCCCCTGCTTTGCCATTATTCTGTGTTGCAGGGAACAAAAGTCATAGTGACATGTGGTGTCATCTCTTACTGAAGGACAAATTTAATGTTATGTTCAACAATAAAAGTAACTTGTAAAGGGTATGTTATTACCTCATTCCTGCACAAGCCCTCCTTTTAACGCCTCTAGAGAAAAAAGACTGGAAAACATTGTGGTAAATGAAGAAATTGCTTGTATCAGGCAATTTCTTCATTATCCACAATGTTTTCCATCCAAAAAGACGAAAAACTTTAAATTCCTTCTACTTGAAATTGTCATCTGCAGCTTCTTTCAATTTGGACCAGTCTAAAATTTTCTCGTTAGGGAATGGGTTGATGTCTCTGTGATGATTGAACACATTCACTTGAAACACGGAATACATGGCCACTATCCAAACAACAATCTCTACCAGCAAGGGAGATAACTCAAAATGCATTTTTAACCCATTCCCACACGAGAAAATTTTAGACCGGTCCTAATTCAAAGAAGTTGCAGATGACAATTTTATGTAGATGAAATCTTAAAAATCTTTGTTTTTTGGTTCAGAAAACATTGTGGATAATGAAGAAATGGCTTGTAACAATGGCTTGTTTTCCAAAGATTTTATATTGAGGCATTTAAAAGCGTCACTGTGTGGGAATGGGTTAACAAATTATACCTCCCTTTCCACTTTTTCCAGTTTAATCCAATATCAAGAACTTGAATAGCCAAGTGTTTGCATTGGCATATTGTGCTCCTTTTTAATTCTTGTAGGTCTCTGCAATAGAATGTTATTTCTTCTTATAATAAGTGTTTTATTTTTTTCTCACAGGATGATTGTGTAGCATGCAGTCAAATACCAAAGACTCTCACATTCTCTGATTCTGACAAACTACAAGATGTCATTAATTATTTAGTAGAGACTCCAGAATAGTAAATATCATATAGTTTACCTTTAGCTTTGGTGGTAAAATGCCGTGCTATAAATCTTCTGGAGTGATAGTTTGATCACTGGCTTTGCTAGCAGTCATTCCTTATTGTCAAAAGTCATTTTGTCTTATGTTTTTAGCTCATCTGATCTCAAAGTGCTTATGGTGAGCAAATCTGATCACCTTACTTTGTTAATCGAGTATTGTTGTTGTGCATCTGTCACCAATTTTTTTTAACATTTTCTGATACCATTGAGCTTACCTTGATGAAACTTGACAGGGATTTTTTGGATGAAGCTCTTCCAAAATTATTTTAGAATTGAAAATGGCAACAAAAATTATGAAAATAATGATAACTTTAAAAACTTCATCTTTGAAACTAAAAGACAAGGAACTGTGTTATTTTGCATGCAGCAATTCATTAAGGACATGTATCAAGTTTGTTCTTGAACAATCCCTTGACCCATGTTTTGGTTCTGCCAGACATTGAAATAAAGAGGAAATTATTAGGTTATATATGGGCATTGATATTTGGTAATTACATTCTCCTTATGAACCTCTAATAAGTTTGTTCGTTTGATGCCCTTTTGGTCATATTTTGCAACTAATTTTTTGTATGAAGAATCTACAGGTGAACTTCTACAAAATTTATCTATAAGATGTCCACTGGGTCATATTTATATATTATTTCTATATCTGGATAACCCTATGTTTTGCCTAGAAATCAGAAACACTTATTATGCACCTGCATCGAGAGGGCATATTGTTTTACCGTTGTCCATCTGTCTGTCCTTCTTTCTGTCTGTCGGGCTGTCTGTCTGTCTGCAAGACTTAACCAAAAAACATTGATAATTACTACCAGCCTATTCAAGGTACAATACTCATATTTGGCATGATGATACATCTAAATAATATGCATCTCCTCATGTTAAGGTGATGTGTTAAGGTCAAGGTCACATACCAAGGTCAAACATTTAGTCCTGTTGTGGAGGCATTGTGTTTCACAAACACATTTTGTTAAAAATATTGTTCTCTAAAATAAGAAAGCCATTTGAAACAAATCTTGGGTTAGTTCTAAGGTCAAGGTCAAGGCAAAATGTGAAATTTTCAATTTTTTTTTCATTTTTTTTCATTCATTACATAACTCATAAATTCATAGATTGATTTTGAAATAATTTAGAACTGTTGGTCTCCATCATGAATCAATGAAACAAATTCTGGGATAGCTCCAACATCAAGGTCATAATTTAAGGTCAAGAATCGGGTTGGCATGATATGTTGATGACTATTAAGTGTTGTTTATATTGACCCATCATGTAAAAAGGGACCATCTTGCGAGTCTGTTAAACAAATTATAAAGAAATAGAATACAGAAGAGGTCAAACAAAGTTTTTATGTAAAAGCATTTAGCTATATTAACCCATTACCAAGTGACAAAAGTTTAGACTAGTCCAAATTGAAAAAAGTTGTGGTTGCCTATGTGGCCACATAAATTGGAAAATTGCTGTTACGTCATGGAAAAGAAGACATTGCCGGTCACAAGATTTGCTTTTGCCACAGTGATTTTTAGCTCAGCTGTTTTCGGAGCAAACCCAAGGTATTTTGATAGCCTCCGTGTCTTCGTTTTCGCTGTTGTTGTTGTTGTTATAGTCGTGCAAAAACTTTGACATTTTGTGATTTCTCTGCTTCTACTAAAGTCATTCACTTGAAACTTGGCACACTTGTTCACTATCAAAAGTGCAACCTATACTATCAAGGGGGATAACTGTAGATGCATTTTGTCCACTATCCAGCACCCAACAGCTGAGCGTAGGCACCCATAGGCAGAGCTCTTGTTTTTAATTATTCTTATACCCTGTACCTTCAAAATAGTGGTGGGTATGTTGGTTTCACCATGTCTGTCTGTCCACCCATTTCTCTGTCTGTCAAACCTTCAATAGTTTTTTTCTGTTTCTGTACTCTAGTTCTTGAAACAATTAACCTACATTATCTGTTTATAGTCAAATGAAATCTCCTGGTATAACAACAATGATAAGAGGAAAGAATAAAACATTATACATGCAAACAGTGAAGTCTATAGAAGAAAAGACGAGAGAAAATTTGAAAAAGACCCTAGGAGGTAAGAATGTAGGTCTTAAACAAGAGTACTCTGAAATTGGAAATTGTTTGTAAAATTATCATTTTAATATCAAGCACCAAATAAGTACAACAACAAGCTTTGGTATCCTCAAGTAGAAGTCCTTTACTATGTGGCAATTTATTTAGTCTAGTCGTAATTGAAAGACAGCAATTTCAAGGTGAAATTTAAACAAAAGACTTCCCATTTTGGGGTAGAAAACATTGAAAAAGTTGCTTGTTACATGCAATTTCTCTACAATTTCTTTTCAAAACATTTTTTTTCTTGAAGGGTATAAAAAAGTAGGATTGTGTAGGCACAGGGTACAGATTAAACATAGTATATCAATTGTAATTAATGTTCATAGAGATACCTATTTAGCAAGGATTTTTTGGACCTTTGAATATCTTACACTGTCATAAAAAACTATTTTATATGCAAGTGAACATGTTTTATTTTGTAACCAGAAAATATGTTTAAAATTAAAAGTGCATCTCCTTTTTTCTGTTTTTCCAGAGTTAGAACTAGTATCAGGACAAGATCTTTACGTAGCTGATGTCACAACTCCTCTAACTTTGACCTTTAAACTCAACCTCGGCTCAAATATGGAGTGAACAAATAGCTACACGGAAGGAATTACAGGAAAGAAACTCTGATCACAAATAAAGTGCTAGTCATCAAACAAATGTGCTTTATCATAAAGTAAAGTGTTGTAGATGTTTCTTAAAGTGTTTAACCCATTCCCACGAATTAGGGTCAAAAAGTCCCAGTGACAAAAAGGCCCAGTGTACTAAACGGGCCAGTGTCAAAAAGGCCTGGTCCAAAAAGGTCCATTTTCAAATCTGACCAGAATGGCCCAGTCCAAAAAGCCCCACATATACATGTAAAAGAATAGCAAGTCAATGCGATTATACATGTACAAAACTCAACTGTTAGAAGAAATATATATTTTAAGAAGTATTATTATTTTATCATCTAATCCTACCACTCGTGAGGATGATAATTTATGGACTTGCTCAAATGATCCTTCTGAGACAACAATGATATATAGTGTACAGCATAGAAAAGAATTAGCAATTTTTAACAACACCTTGGTTTCCAGAAACATTGCTATAATGACAGAAAATCATTTTGGAAGAAAGAGAAACTGCTTTACAGAAGCAACCATACTTTATCAATATATTTATTATACTTGGTTCTTTATGCCAACACCTTCCAATAAAGGTAATAAACATAAAAGTGTCATTTTCTACTTGAAACTGTAAGTGTTTTATTTTACACTGATCAATTTTAAGTCAGTTAAAAAATTAAACAAAAGAAATACATATTGTCATAGTCAAAATAATGCCAAATGTTTAAGATAGGTTAGTGAGCCTTGTTTGGTCAATTTTAATAGTGGGCCTTTCTGGTCTGGGCCTTTTTGGACCGGGCCTTTTTGGTCAGTTTTAAAAGTGGGCCTTTTTGGACTGGGCCTTTTTGGACCAGGCCTTTCTGACACTGGGCCTTTCTGACACTGGGCCTTTTGACCCTACACCATTTCCACGTGCTTAAACTGTAGACTGGCCAAAATAGAAAGAAGCTGCAGACAACAATTTCATGTTGGTGGAATTTCTTTTTCTTTCATCATTTTGGATAGAAGACATTGTTGTTAATGAAGAAATTGCTTAACACAAGCAATCTCTTTATTTTCAACAATGTTTTTCAAAGCTTTTTTCTTGAGGAGCTTATAAAGGAGGGATTGTGTGGGAAGGGGTTAAAGGGGTTTGATTCATCCTTAGTAGATTGATCCAAATAGGAAAAGTGTTCCAGTAGGGAGAAAACATGGCCTTTTATCCAACTGTGGTAATGGTAAAACTACATTGATGAAAACTCAGCCAATAACATGCTGGGCTCTCAATCCTTGGGGTGTGAATTTGAACCCCTGCTAGAACAACATTCTTTCTGACATCTGACAAAAGTCATCATGACTTGTGCTATTTTTCCACAACAATTAACAAATGATAAGTAGTGCGCCTCAGTGGATTGAGCAGCTAGTGGCGTAGATTGATCGTTGTATCATGTAAGGCAGGACAGGATGCCATGATTCGGTGCACTAGCTGTCTTGATATAACTGAAAAATACTGTTGAAAGTGGTGTTAAATGGATGTGTACATATTTTTTCATGCACAGATTTTCATTATCTTATACCCTGTCAGATATTGTTTGAATACAGTATTCTGAAAATCAGTTCAAGACATTTTGTAAGCCCAAAGACAAAATACAGTAAAACTGAAACTACAAGCAAATATGAACTGCTTGCATAATATGTGAGTAATAGATAACTGCTATGTTTTAAGGGCTGCTAGTATGTATTAGGGTGACTGTAACCTTGTAACTACTGCTTACTTAAGCTATAGGTTATGGTCATCAAACAACGAAATTATTTTGTTGAAATTATGTCCAAGTTGCAGACAAATCTCTGAAAATATTGCTCTCCTAAGCTCCAAAGCCCCTCGGCCAATTTGGAATAAACTTTGCAGGAATGTTCCTTGGGTGAACTTTTTCAAAATATTTTCATGAAACTTTGATCATCCAAAAAATGGGGGCGTGGCAGATAGGGCTTATCAGATACTTGAGATGTATTGAAATATTTTTTTCATATCTTTCTAAACCACAAGGCCAATTTCTACCAAACTTTTCAGGAATGTTCCTGAAGTGCCCCTTTTCAAAACATTTTGATAAAATTTTGATTTTGAAAAATGGATGTGACAGGGTGGACTTATCTGACTTAGGAGAAATCATGAAATAATTCTTTTGAAATTTTCTCCTTATAAACCATTAGGCCAATTTGGATGATGAAACTTTGATTTGTGAAAAACTAGGGGCATGGCAGGTCCAGGCTTATAAGACTTAACCCATTCCCACAAAACAAAATTTTAGACTGGTCCAAATTAAAAGGAATTGCAGACGACAATTTCAAGTTTATGAAATGTTACATTTTTTCAACTTTCTATGCAGAAACATTGTGAAAAATGTAGAAATTGCTTGTCACAAGCAATTTCTTCATTTTACACAATGTTTTCCCAATTGCTTTTCTTGAGGGGCACCAAAAGGCGTCACTGTGTGGGAATGGGTCAAGAGAAATAATGAAATAATTCTTTAAAAATCTTCTCCTCATAAACCACTTGGCCAATTTAGACCAACCTTTGCAGAAATGTTAGGGTTAGCCAAAATGAGTCAATTGAAAACATGTTCATGAAAAGTTGATTTTACCAAAGAAATGTTGGTGTTGCAGGGTTGGCCTTAAAGTAACTGACTCCCCATCATGTTATGTAGGTATGGGACAATTAGAGTGATATATCATAATACATGTACTTTCAAAGCAGTTTTTTTTTTGTCGCCGTCATAGCGCAGTTGGTAGCGTCGGACTGTCAATCTAGAGGTCCCGTGTTCGATCCCCGACGGCGGCATTCATCCTTTCCGACTATTTGTCTCTCACCAATGGGTCGATAATTGTAGACCTATGTGGGATAGCAGCTGGAGGCTAGGAAAGGATGTAATGGTAGTACTGGTGTGAGAAATACCAGGATTCCATTGTTAGGTGCTCCGATATAAATGAAAGATTGTTGAAAGCTGCGTAAAACCCCATTCAAACAAACAAACAAACAAATCAAAGCAGTTTTTTATCCAAAACACTGAAATTCTTTCTATTGTGATGTTATGTCAACTCTGTATGTGTGATAAAAAATAATGTGCTATTTGTTAATAAATCTTTATAATTTAATTATTAGTTTTATCTATCAAAAACGAGCCATCAGATTGGTCGAAAAATTCAATTCATACCTCCATGAACAAAATTTTGAGTACACAGCCATTTTGAATGCTTCACCACAAAATAGTTCACTGCAAAAAGATATCAAAATTTGTTAAGTTGTTGCATTTTTTGCTTGATGCTATTAAAATATAAGAAATGAATATAATATTTTTTGTTTTCATGGAGGTATGAACCGAAAAACCTTATCACACAATGTATGAATCCGCTTCGCGTATTCATACAGTTAGATTACGTTTTTCAGTTCATACCTCCATGAAAACAAAAAGTATTCTCTTCATCTCTTAAATGAATAAAACTTACAGAGACTTACATTATGGGGTAGACTGTACTGTGGGTCCAAACCAAGGGGTCAGTTATCAAGTATTGTTTAACCCGTTACCAGACAGGAAAGTTTAGACTGTTTCAAATTGAAAGGAGATGCAGACGACAATTTTAAGCTTGTCAAATTTCAGATGTTTTCAACCTTCTTGGTAGAAAACATTGTGGAGAATGAAGAAATTGATTGATAAAAGCAATTTATTCATTTTCCACAATGTTTTCTAGAGTGTTTTGCTTAGAGGCGTCTAAAGAGGTCATTGTGTGGGAGTGGGTTAACCAATGGGTTAACCAGTGGGTTAATCAATGGGTTAACCAGTGACATTATTTGTGCATCGACAATAGATTTTTGTTATGTCTTGATATGTTAGCTCATTAATTTCATGAGTAAAAATGGAGGCCCGCTTGCTTTGAGCGAGACATAGTTGTCACGAAAACAAGTCGGTGGTTGTACGTTAGTGTGTTAGTGCATCAGTCCATCTAAATCAGTCCATCCAAATTCGTCCAGCCATCACAATGGCTGGATAATCGTAAACCTAAGTTGGAAGAGCAGCTTGAGGCTCGGAAAGGATGTAGCGGTAGTACTGGTGTGAGAATTACTAGGAATCCAAGGTTAGGTGCTCCAGTCGCCACAATAGGACTGAAATACTGTTAAAAGTGGCGTTAAACCCAATTCAACTAAACAAACAAACCAGACCGTTACTTTTATCGATAGGTTTCAAAATAACTTGTATAACTATTCTCCATCATGAGTAGTTGTACCATTTGAAATACATTTTCAGTTAGCTTCAAGGTTATGGTCATGGCTCAAAGTCAAACATTCGAATTAAGCTTGTCTAGAATATATGACCTACATAGTGCATGGATTTCAAAATGATTATGGACACTTTTTCCCCATCGTGAGAAGATGTGCCATTTTACAGAAATTTTCAGATAGCTTCAAGGTCAAGGTAAAATAGCAAGGTCAAATATAGGCTAAACATATTGTTCTCTGGATGACTTTCTAGTTCTGAAATATGTCTCGTGTCTCCTTAACTCATTTCCACACAACAACGCTTTTTGACACCCCATCAACAAAAATGCTTTTGAAAACATTGCGGAAAATGAAAAAGTTACTTGTAACAAGCAATTTCTTCATTCTCCACAATGTTTTCTACCCAGAAAGTTGACAACATCTTTAACTTCATGAGATTAACATTGTCATCGGCATCTCCTTTCAATTTGGACCAGTCTAAACTTTCTGCATTTCCCACATTGTTTTCTACCCGATATGGTAGAGATATTTGAAATTCTATTTACTGCATCATCTTTGAGTTTGGACCAGTCTAAATAATTTTCATTTTGTAATGGTATATATGAGGAATGAGAGAATTTATGACCCCATCTTACCGAGGAGAAGAATCGTATACAGTATTAGCAAACTATTACAGAACTATGAAATCTAAAACTTGTTCAAATGAAAGAAGTTATAGGCGGTAATTTAAAGTAAGGTCTAACTGAAATATATACTCCGAATAAAGTGGAAAACCAAAGAAATTGCTTTTTCTTTTCTCACAATAATTTGAAAAGCTATTTTCTACAATTCTTTATTTGATTTGGGGTATTGTTATCAGCATGTATGTCTATCCATATGTTCATTCATTTGTTTATCAGCAGATTTGACACCTGAGGACAACAATAAGGTCTAGAGATTTGATATTTGGTACGTATTATCGGCTAATGACCCTCTATCAAACTACTTCAAAGAATTATTCTATTCTGAAATTCAGCCCTATGTTGTCCGATCCCGAGACCTACGTAGCAATGAAGAACGAATTCTTTAAAAGCCTTCTCCAAAACCGTAAGGCCTAGAGCTATGATATTTGGTACATATTATCTACTAATAACCCTCTACCAAATTATTAAAGGAATTGAAAATTATCCCTTTGTCAAACATTTATAGAATTCCGGAAGGGAAAAAAGGAGGTAATGTTTCAAAATCTAAGAATCCATAGTTAGGTGCTCCAGCTACCGCAATATAATTGAAATATTATTAAAAGTGGCACTTAAGATTAGCCCATTGTTGTGGGATTCCGGATTTAACTTGGGAATAAAGAAGGAAATCAAAGTTCGTAAAGCCTAGAGCTGTCATACCAAGATGGTCGATATAGGACCATCTGTCGGAAGTCTATCTCACCACTAGTTCTGTTTAGATTTTTGGTTCGCTGATATCAAGCATTCAACGCCGAGTTATAGACATCTGAAGCTGGTGCACTTGTTTTTCAATCCCGGATTCTTTGTCAAAATCATATCTTGCAATTCTAGTTAATTAACATTTTTTTTATTGATAGTCACGCACAATCCGAACAGCTCTCCGACAACATGGCTTATAGTACCAAACAAACATTCTGTGCTCTCTTATGACAAATTAAAAACAGTGTTGGTAGGCAACCCAAACGTCGTAATTACAGCTCCAATATGATAAAGAACAATTAATCAATATACACACTTATCAGACATTACTCGTCTTGTTACGAAGTGTAAAAATGCATATTGCATGGGGGAGAAAGCCTAAGAAAGTGTATACATTGATGAAACGTGGTTCTGTGTTCTAATGCAATATCTACTCCACCATAAACGTTGTATCGATCATACAAAAGAAAGAAATATTTGAATGCGATTACAATCTATCCATAATTCCTTTCCCGTTTTACGAAATTTTAGACTTGTCCAATCTTAAAGAGGTCGCAAAAGAAAAAAATAAATATATTTATTCCAATGTTACAGTCTTACATGGTAGAAAATATTGTGGGAAAAAAACAAGAACTTGCATGTAACAAGCATGTTTTCACAAGTATCAAATCATGGGGACGTAAAATCAGGGATTGTACGGGACAGGGTTAATGTGATGTTCAGGTTTTTATTCAAGATTTCTCTTCTTTATTTCAAATTATGTCGTTCGAGCTTTATGGAAGTGTCGGAGACAAGCATTGAAGAAGTAGAAATAGTGATTTGATCGGAAAATCGATTGACCAATCGCTGGCCCTGCCAACTAACTCCATTTGCCACGCCTGTCGTCTCAAAACAGAAAATCTCGCTTTGATTTTAAACGGAGTTATTTTGAAAGAAATAAGGCAAGTAGCATATAACAAAAAGGTAAAATAGCTGGTTGGCGACCTAAACGTCGTAACTACAGCTTTTTCAAGCTGTAGTTACGATGTTTAAGTCGCCGAACCAACAAAAAAAAGATGGTGAACAGTGTAGGAGCCCAAAACTCATTTAAGATCTAAATGAATGATTTGATTGGTCGACCGGTTATTTGATTGACGTTCGTGATTGGTCAATTATATACTGCGGTCCTGTGAAGGCAAAAATCAAAACACAACGATAAATTATTCAATAATTTAAAACTTTAATAAATACTTCTTTATGGGAATCACAGTTATGTATGGACGGTATTTTAAGTTTATCACAATTCACGCTGATTATCACATGTAATAGTTAATAAATAGACTAGCATGTTGAAACAGGTTGTTGACAGAATGGGACTAAATGATTCAGTTTTATTTCCTCGATCAGTAAAAAAGCGAATAAATAAACACAGAGAAATGACTACCAATGTACACGGCAGAGAGAAAATAAGAGACTTCATTCAATCTAAGGCCCAATAAACAGCACTGGTTCGGGTCAGACCGCACGAAATGTGGAGGCTAACCAGAATCAAACCGGGTTCAAGGTATTTTATCGAAAACTATATCACCATAGGACAAACACAATGTCGTAACTACAGCTTATTCAAGCTGTAGTTACGACATTTTGCTCGCCTAACGACGATATACAATTGACTTTCGACTATGCTAAATAAATATTTTTTTGAATATCACTTTGGATATTCGTGTATTCGATGCGATCTGCTTTGTGAAATGCCCACGACCGGTTCGTATGTTAACGTTTCATAATTATGACAATACATGTATCAGCTAATCGAGCATTGTTTATGAGAAGATGATTTACGAGTTATATACTTATCTGATATTAAAACAAAACCATACATATGATACATACATCCAACAGAGAAACTACAGCCTTACAAACGAAATATATCTTTTTAATAAAATGATTTTGTTTTCATCAAGGAAAAAGCGTTGATAAATGTGTATTGGTATAAATAAGCATTACTGCATTCTGGACGGTATATCATAATTAAGGCCATTTGGACGTACCAACATAGATAATATTGTACAATAGGTTGTGTCTTTATAGAGTTTATAATGCAGTTTTAACTACACCATTCTACTTTGTAATTTTCTAGCAGTCGACGTGACACACGAATTATTCTACCACGACTCCATCTACCAGCTAGAAATTCTTCCTGATAATTAACCGATCTCGTGTGTCAATCAAAAAAGCAACCAGCCAATCAAATCATTCATTTAGACCCGAAATGAACTGTGAAATTTGGCAAATGTTTTGAGCTTTTATGTTGGTTTTGCGACTCAAACGTCGTACCTACAGCTTAATCAAGGTGTAGTTTCGACGTTTACGTAACCCTTTTTGTCACACGTCACTTACAATAAATTCTAATTAACCCATTCCAACACAAGAAAATTTTAGACTGGTCCAAATTGAAAGAAGCTGCAGACGACATTTTCAAGATGAAGGAATTTTATTTTTTTCGTCTTTTGGGATAGAAAACATTGTGGATAATGAAGAAATTGCTTGTTATAAGCAATTTCTTCATTGTCCACAATGTTTTCCAAAGCTTTTTTCTTGTGGGGCGTAAAAAGGAGGGCTTGAGTTGGAATGGGTTAACGTCGATTAATACCTTAGTCAGACTTCCTGTTGGAGTCAGTGGGCGTGACAGACGATTCGTCCATTAACTTAGAGAAGATTTTATAATGCTCTACAGCACTTTTTTGTTCTTTGTTGTTTAACAGAAGCTGATGTTGGTCAGAAACGTTTCCATCTCTAAAACATGATATTGTCCTTAGGAGGACGTAACGTAGTACTCGACGCGTCAGTTAAGATATTTCCAAAGTATTTGACAAATTTTCCAGATATAACCAAAGCCAGGCTTTTGAATTTTTGTAAAAGAAATGCTAATTTTATTTAATTTTACACGTATCATATAGAAAACCAGTGGAAGTTTCATGTAAACAGCAAGCATATAACGATAATGAATGACGGATTTGTTTGTTAAATAGTCGTTTTATATCTTGCAGTTTAAATGTTAAAGCTAGAAAGTTAAAAAAAAATCCTTTAAAAGCTAGCATGTAAAATCCACTTCACATAACCACACACGTTTTCGAGTTTTTCACATTACCATCGACTCTTGCTGCTCTATTTTCAGCATCCTTTAGTTGTTCTCTAGTGCTATCTAATTCTCCTTCCAGTTTATGAATTGTCTTATCTTTTTCTTCTTCAGCGTTAGATAGTCTAATTAATTTTTCCTGAAGATCTTTAACTACTTCATCTCCACCTTGAGTCTCCTTAAGAATTCTGACCTCGGTTTCTAGTTTTCCTATTTGTTCTTTCTGTTCTGTGTTGACCTTTTGTAGTGTTTCAATTTCGGCTTTCATCAACAAATGAGAACCTTCCATTTCTTCGTATTTCTCCTTCATATCGTTGTAATGTTTCTGTAGCTTGGCGTTTTCTTCCGTAAGTTGCTGAAATGATTACAATAAATTCGAGGTTGATATAAATCCTTGGGACTTGTTGGGTTAAGGATGGCTCATCTTCGCAAGTCAAGGGTTCTAACTCCACCCTCTTCCTTGGTAAGGATTAGATGAGGAAGGCCATTCAGTTGACTGATTGGTTGATTGATTGATTTGAGAATACACTCATGTCACACATTGCTACAGAAACAAGGTATCAGAATTCAAAATATGTCGGATACAATTTGTTACATAAGTACCAAGGATAAAAATTTCAAATAGCATAATTAATGTTTCTGATAAAATGTATCTCTATACGTTAAATCACTGAAGAAAATCGCTGATGAAAAATAAAGTATCAGGACAGTCGCAAGTCACCGTGGATTTGATTTTAAAGTGATGTCATAAAAAAGTAGGAAGGCCAATTTGCATTCCGAAATTGTAATAGTGAAAAGCTCGACCCTGATCAGCCGACACAATTTATGAAAGGTCCATAGTTTCCCTACTTCTGACCGGTCTTTGTTTTTGTTGTTGTTACGGGTCGTGCGTGTTAAACATGGTGTTAAAGTTGTAGTCGATACTCATTTAATGAAAGCCTAATAAAGATTCATATCTCGTCGGTGTTTTACCGAATTCTCGTTACTACAGCTTTGAATAAAGGTTTTGGTAGAACACCGAAAATATACGTTTATAGAACGGGTATATTCATGGTACAACATCATCCAATACGCGTTGATCGAATTTTATTACCAAAGTTGTTTATATCAAACTAAGGAAACAAGACAGCCATACGACCGACATTCCTGTGCACCGTAATTTCTTACCCATCACAATAAAAACTAAACATTTTGGCGCCGAAAGCATTCGGAGAAAAAGAGAAACTGCATGAGACAAGCAATTTCTTCTGTTCACGCGATTTAATCTAATCGGAATGGCAATAGTTTCCTAATTCAAACTTAGTTTTCGCCTGTAACTTGTTTCAGTTTGAACAAGTCAAAATTTATGTCGTCTTATAATGGAATAAACCCAGGTTCTTCAAGAAACACGTTAACTTGCATCCTACAACGTTACCTTATAAGCCTCCTTTTCAGCATCTTGATTGGTCAGAGCGGACTCAAGTTTCAGCTGAAGTTCTTCATTTTCTTTGATCTTTTTCTCATACTCTTCTTTATCTATGGCTGGACCTAAACATGAAAAGAATGAACATATTTGTCGATAATACAACATGTTTATGGATATTACTGAAGTAATACTTTCTTCAAGTTTGACACTGACTTTGCCACAAACTGGCACTTATCAAATGAGAGTTACCAAATAAGAACTTTGTAGCTTGAATAGTGTTATAATCAGATGAGATGTTAACCCTTTCCAGTTCAATCCCTGGTTTTTACGTCTCTATGATTTTACAAGTCAGAAAATAATGCAGAAAAAGAAGAAATTGCTTGTAACAAGCAATTTCTTCTTTTTCTACAATATTTTCTACCCTACTGAATGGTTATTTTTCAAATTAAATCCACTTGTAATTTTCGTCTGCAAAACCTTTGAATTTAGACAGGTCTAATATTTTTCAAAACAGGAAAGGGTCAACATGTTATGCTTTCTGTGAGATAGGTTACTATTTGGATTTTTACCTAACAGTATATCGTTAGATGCACACCCGTACAGGCTACAAATACATACAAGCAAAAAAAAGAAATTTTAAGATCGCAGGTTTACTCTTAGTCGGACAAACAGACGGACACATGCCTCTTAGTTTCGATTAAAAGAAATATCAAGGATGAACTGCTGATTTTATTTAAGAAAAGTTGATTGATAGCACGATTCAAATTGACCCCCAAAATATTGGATTTGAATCAGAAATAAGGATCTTAGAATGCTTCTTTTATCCGTCTCAACTATAGAACTGCGCGTTATCGGATAAACTGGCATGCAATGACCAATGGTATAGATGTACAAGTTGTAGTGACTGATCAACGGTCAATTTGATCTATACCTGTATAGACAAAGTTGACCTTGACCGCTCACTATATTTTGTACACCAATAAAATGTTTATTAGCTGTTTGTCAGAGTTATTATTGTATTTTGGCGCCGTTATTGTCGTGCAAACACTTAGACTTTTAAATGTATCTTCTGTTATTTGAGATATTTGCTTGAAACAATTAATATATTGTCACTATCGAAACATATGATTTATATCAGAGTATGTTTAGATGAATTTTCTTGCGAATTTACCCATTCCGACACAACAAAATTTTAGACTGGTCCAAATTGAAGCAAGCTGCAGACGACAATTTCAAGTTGATAGAATTTTAATTTTTCTCGTCTTTTTGTTTAGAAAACATTGTGGAAAATGAAGATATGGCTTGATACAAGCCATTTCATTATTTTCCACGGTGTTTTCAAAAGTTTTTTTAAAGGGCGTAAAAGGAGGAATGTACGGGAATCATTTAAGTCTTTTTCTCCAGCTTAGACTCAAACACCGTACAGCCGATTTTAGGCATCCGCACGAAGTGGCCATATTATTCGAGTGATCAATATTTTACCTCCTGTTTCATGCCATTTATTCTTATTATCCTTCATTATGACATTTTTCATTCACATTAAACAATACAAGTATATTATACTGGTTCTATAGTCCATACGATAAACACTTAATTACCCGTTGTTAAACTGTACAGAAAAGTTGAATCATAGAACGTGTAATACAATTAAGTGTGTGAATTGTCTATTGATTAAACCATTGGGTAATTGTAGATGGTGTCTTTAAATAGAATAAATAAATCGGTTCACTTGAAATATTTATCTATCATACGGCGCTAACAATTGTGTACTTATATATTATATAAACACGTCATATTTTGAAATTTCCCCAACCCCCCCCCCCCCCCCCTCAAGAATTATTTGTATATTGTATTTGTAATGTACTAATGTTTACCCCAATGCCTTATATGACAATTACTGGGTGAAATAAGTTTAATAAAAAGTTATGCTTACAGACCCACACATTGACGATTTGAACGAATTTCCAAGAAATTAGCTTAAGAAACATTATAAAAATACAGAAACTGCTTATAATAAGCAATTTCTTCATTTTCCAAAATGTTTTTACCAACACAGAAAACGATATTTAAAAGTTCATCAACTTGATATTGTCGTCTGCACCTTCGCCCAGTCTAAAATTTTGTCGTCTTGTAATGAGTTAGAGAAGTTGTCTTAGATGGCTGAAAGTAACACAAAATATTGCTAGAGCGACCATTTCTATCAAGCGACTGTATCCATTAAGCGACCATTGTCGAAATCCCCCCCTTTTTTTAAAGAAAAACCTCAAGAAGTGAAGGTACTTTGCTAAAAAAATATCATAACGAAATACTGTGTTGTTGAAACTTATTAGAATTGTCTCATCAAAGGGACGGTTCTAATGAGTCCCAACAAGATAGGTTTAAGCGAGAATTCTGTAATAGTTCATGTATGCAATAGAATCAATTCTTTACGTTTTTGAAAAAATAGTGTATTAAGTGGCCATTCCTTTAAGCGACCACATTTTCGTCGTCCCTTAGGTGGTCACTTAATACAAGATTTGCTGTTATTTATAAGGAAATTCTAGAGCAATAAAACTTGGATGAACATTAGAAATTATAAGAGAAACCGTCATAAAGAAAGTTTTCCCCCCATTGAAAGTTCGTGTATTTTTTCGATGTGCTTCAATTTCCGCGCATTTGAAAAAAACAACAAAACTTTTCTTATAATCTATCCTAGTTATAAGGCTATTCTTCTTACCATTTGTTACAACAGGAGTTGATTGTGAATTGTCAACGGCTGGTTCATCAGGTTGTTTCTCTTCCTCCTTCTCCTGAACAGTTTCTTCAGGTTTCGCTTCAGACTCTGTTTCCTCAGATTTAGGCTGACTTTCAGAGTTCTCTATCTTTTCTTCCCCAGCATCTGCAGTCTCACCGTTCTCTTGTTCCAAGGATTCTCCTGTTTTGGGTTCTTCAGGTTTTGGTTCTTCGTCAGTTTTTGTGTCCGGTTCTGGTGTTTTCGAGTCTTCTACTTCCGGCTGTTTATCGCCCTTGTCAGCATCTTCGGTTGTTACTGTCTCTGGTTGCTTTTCTGTCTCCGACATGTTTTCTTTTGAGTTCTCGTCACTTGTTACTTTATTTACAGTTTGATCATTATCTGAAAATCAAACAAAGTTTCCAGATAAATGTTGTATTAAGTTACATATAGATAATAAATGATAAAAGACTGACAAATGAAAGAAAATGCTATTTAAGGGCAAATCTGTCCCTGCAAAGTACCGCAATAGATATAGATCTACGATGTTTAGGTCGCCAACAGACCATTGTACTTTTTCGTTACATGTTACTATAATTTAAAATTTAGTTTCATCTATCAAAAACGGGCGTTCTGATTGGTCGAAAAAAATATTCACAACTCCATGAACAAAACTTTGAGCACGCAGCGATTTTGTATGCGTCCGCACAGAATAGTCCAATACAAAAAGGTGTAAGAATTCTTAAACAATTTTGATTTTTTTAGCTTGATGCTATAAAATTATAAGAAATGAAGAGAATGTTTTTGTTTTCATGGAGGTATGAACCGAAAAACCTAACCACACTTATGTATGAATCCGCTTCGCGTATTCATACAGTGTGATTAGTTTTTTCGGTTCATACCTTCATGAAAACAAAACATACTATCTTCATCTCTTAAATCAATAAATTTTCAAATTCGAATCAGAACTTCCTGTTGGAATAGGTAGGAGGAGCCAGCTATTTCAAATGGACGACGTGTGGTTTTCCTAAGATGTAAAAACTTACTTTCCAAAATTGGGGATATATTTGTTTATAAAATCCAAGTACGTTTTATTCATTCACGACAACTCCAAGATCTGGCGCTCTTGCAATTTTTTTTTATCTTTAACAGAGAAATGTAATTGAACATGCAAAAGTATTCGTCCTCGCAAACTTATTTTACCACAATGTTTCACTCGTTCAAAGACTGAACTCGAAGGTATTTGATAGTTAAGATGATAAAAAATGTTTTCACTCTAATATCCCATATATACACATACCGGTGTTCTAATCTCAGCATACTTTATATGCTGACTATTATGCGACAATCAATTTCTCCTTTTACGAAATGACCAGCTCAACTTATAAAAAACGACCACTCAACGGACGGTCAAAAAGTGGTCGTCTAAGAGAATGGTCGCTTTAATATAATCTTTTGTGTCTCTATGAAAGGTCGGTTTGGCTGAATTTATAGATTAATTCTGGATTAACACTTAATGCTATTTTGATGAAACTCATTAGAATCGTCTCATTAAAACGTTTCTAATGAGATCCACTAGCAAATGATTTGTATTTTGATTATTCAAATAGCAAAAAACGAATTTTGAGGCTGGTCTCTTAATGGATCTGGTCCGTTAATGGAGTTGGTCGCTTGAGAAAGATTGACAGTTTACTTTTTTTTTCAATTAACGAATTCTTTGAAGTATCATTTTAAAGTTCACTTTATTGTAGAAGTCTAGAATCTTACCAACAGAATATTTTACTGAAGTTGTTGTGAAATGTGTAGATTTAGAAAACCACAGGTTTACTCTTAACACAGTAACAGATGACAAAATTATACTGACCCAAATTCAAAGAAGTTGCAGGAGAAATTTAACCATTTCCTGTCCAATCCCTTGTTTTTGCGTTCCTGTAATTTCATATTTGAGAAAATATTGTGGAAAAAGAAGAAATTGCTTAAAACAAGCAATTTCTTTTTTATCCACAATATTTTCTATCCTTCTTAATGATTATTTTTCAATTTAAATCGACATTAAATTGTCGTCTGCAAAACCTTTGGATTTGGAAAGGTCTAAAATTTTGCGAAACAGGAAAGGCTTTAACACCTCTGCCCTTTTTGGTGAAAAAAAATTTTGGAAAATAAGCCGCTTGTAACAAGCATGGTTCTTTCACTTTCCACGTTGTTTTTACTGAGTCATTGCATTTAGAGTTGTAAAAAAAGGAGTTAAATCGAAAAGGGTTGTTTCCTGTAAATCTGGAATAACGCAAATTTACAGAGATTAAAATGTTTGTTATAGTCGTTTTCAATGGAAATAAATACAAGAAGTACATTATAGATAAATCTATAGCTCATACAAATGATCTCAACAATAAATTTATATTGGGCCAAATTGATTTTTGTACTAATGAAATTTCAATTACCTGCTTAACACTTATAAGAACATTCGCTGGAATTAAAGATCGTTCCTTTTGTTTGTGCGTAAAACGGTTTTGAAAAATTGAAGTATTTTTAAATATGCAACTCCGTCTGCTGAACCATATCTTTAAAAACTGAGTTTTAACCGAGTTTTAACCCTTTCCCGTTATGCAAAAATTTAGACCAGCCCAAATTCAAAAGTTTGCAGACGAAAATTAAAAGTGGGTTTAATTTGAAAAAACATTAAGTCAGTAGGGTATAAAATATTATTGAATAAGAAACAATTGCTTGTAACAAGCATTTTTTTCCTTTTTCTAGAATATTTTCGCGAACATAGAATCACATGGATGAAAAAACAGGGATTGGACTGGAAATGGTTAACCCATCAAAATATTAGAGTAGAAAAACTCAAAGAAGTTGCAGACGACAATTTTAAGTTGATAGAATGTTAGACATCTCTGTGTAGAAATCAATGTTGAAAATGCAGTAATTTCCTGTAACAAGCAATTTCTTCATTTTTCACATTGTTTTCCCTCAAATGTTTATTTGTGCTCAATCCTAAGTTTTATATAAATCTGTACGTAAATACGTTTCAATTTTGACTATTCTTAATTTAATTACCATAGAGCAGCCATGTCATGAAACTGTCCGTTACTCACCTAAATAGTAAATATGTCCGTGAAATGTTCGAGATTAGATTAAATTAGCGTTAATTGATCCTTGAATATTTGATCACAGTAAAACTGGACACTTCAAGTCGAGAGCAAGCTGTCCACCCAAATGATACATAGTTTCAACTGAGCAACCCCCATTTCAACTTTACGACTTGGTACACAACGTAACCATGGAGACGGGAAAACAATGTTGGTCAACTTCAAATATCCTTTCAATTTGATGATGACAGAAAACAATTAAACAAGCAAGCGGCACAAAATTATGTATATTTGCCCTTTAGCTTTTCAATTATCCGCAAAATCAGCTTCATTTCGTTATATTAATTGTACGAGTATTTCCTTCATTAATTTTAAGTCCGAAGAAATTAAAAAGAAGGGAGATTTATCAATATGTCACAGACGCATAGTTATTCCTGCAATGTTTGTAACAAGTAAAGGTGATGTATATGTCAACATTGGTTTGGCAGTTCAAATAAATCTTGGGGCACCAAGGATACAACTTGAGGTGGGAGGGTGGGAATGGCTAGACCACAAAACCGTTCAAATGAAGGGCTTTTGCTAGTTGAGATCACGATGTGCATACGATGCAGCGATCAAATGGACAGATTGCTGGCCTCGCCAAATGAACCCGCTAGCCACGCCCACTGACTTCGACAGAAGTTCCACTTCGATATCAAACGGATTTATTCTTGAAAATGTATGATCAATAACATGAGCAAACAAATCTTGTTGTTGGCCACCTAAACATCGTAACTACAGCTTGAACAAGTTGTAGTTACGGAGTTTAAGTCGCAAAACAAAGAAAAATGATTCAGATGAGTGTCGATCAAAGTCGATCAAAGTTTATTTTCGGTCTAAATAAAAAAAAATGATTTGTCGATTTATTCCTTGATTGACAGCCGCGACTGGTCAATAAAGGACAATGTCATCGGGGAAAATGGACGCAGACTTAAAAACATACGTAAATATACATTCATTTACAATGCTCGTGTTGACTGAAACCCGTAAACGAACATCGCCATGTTTTCATATTCATGAATAATGACGAAAAGAAAACATTGTAGTAAACATTGAAGGATTTAGGGGGGTTCGAAGGCTTCGTTTAAACCCCTCTCCATAACCTTTTTATTTCTATTTTGTGTGGAAACTCGACAAAAAGTTAGTAATAGTAGGACAACGACCTCGTGCCTTTGTAAGTTTGAACCCTTTTACTGAAATCCAGGATCCGCCATTGGCAAAAAGAATTTGTGAAAATGAATTTTCATTTTTTCAGAAAGTTCCTGCTTTTTCATCAGAGCCCCGTTCCCTTGATTGGAATTTCATAGAACTGTATAACCCGTACTCGAAAATGGATCGCGGTTGTCGAAGGTCAGAAAACAACTATTTAGAAAAGAGATCGGATATCGCACAGGTCAAGCAAGATTGATATTAAATAGAATGCTAGATTTAGAATCCAACAAAAAGTAATATTTTTCCTGCTAGCGCAATCTATTCAGTCTGGTCTTAGTCGTTACTATTGCGCTTTCTATAGATAGGTTTGATTGGCGTGTCATTTACATAATGTTTCACGTCTATCACCTTTCCTTAAAGTTCCGCACATAGACACCTGTGACCTTGTCAACACAAAACTGTGTCATTTTCTTCCATTGTCCATCTTTTATCCGACTTTGTATCATAGAATACGTTCAGGGTGCGTTCAGGATGACAAGAGGGAGGTACTTAATTTGCGTGCGCTTTCCGTTTAATCCCTGCTTCGAACTTGCGTAAAAATGCCCTGCATGGCACCATTTTCGAAGTTATTATGAATTTATCTTGTTCTTCCCGAATGCAAGACGCTTACATATTAGAAACTCAAATGCACCAGCTTTCAAAAACAATAAAGGCTGATCAGACATAGAAGTTTGCGCATTCAGATTCTGGTAGAAACATTTCACAATATTTGCAGTTGGAGAAGAAAATAACTTATCTACGTCACGATACAACTGAGCTCCGACAAGAGGCATCCCTTAGGTATTAAACGGAGTTGTTTTACAAAAATTCATTGCCAACATATAAACAAAAAATTAAATGTTTGGTTGACGACCTAAAAGTCGTAATTACAGCTAGAATAAGCTAAAGCTACGACGTTTAATTCACTGAATCGCAAAATTACAAATGCATGAGATGAAAAGACAGAATATAGTCCGTGCGCGACTGGACTGTCTGGTACTGTCAAGAACATAATTTTAATGGCGAAACGGAGGAAGCTTCTCATTTCAAATGAATGGTTTCATGTTTTCTCGCAATAAAAGATGTGGACGGTCCAGAATAAATGAATTGATGAAAGAGGCATGTATGTACATGAATATATTTGGTTAAATTGGTTTTCTCATGTACACTTGCTGAAGGCGTATATACATTAAGAAAAGATCAATGCCGTCGGTATAGTCGTTGTAGCGTAGCACTACGGACGAAGTACTGAAATTATTTTTATAACTCATTATCTCCCTGTGATTTCATATTGTAGAAAAAATGAATTCTTTTTCCAACATTCGTCACATGGTAAAATTCTAAAATCTTTTAGTTAAAACAACTGTAGACGACAAAAAGAGATTACGTCCAAAAACCATTATATCAAACAACAACGATAACAAGAGTGATAACAAAATGTGGATATCGTTCTTGGTCATGCAAAATGTCGTAAATTTAGCTTGAATAAAGCTGTAGTTACGACAATTTGCACGCCCAATGACGAAAGGGGATAAGCTGTGTCTTCAGGAATTTAGACAGGTGTTGCGGGAGGACATGGAATAGTGATTTAGATATTTTTAAACACTACGATGGAGGTTATTGTACTAAGTGAAAATTAGTTTGATTTATTGTATGATTATTTGGGGTCTACTCCACCTGCAACACTCTTAAAATTAATCGCGGTATCCGATGTACCTAACCATGACTCCCTGTCATTTTCCCACACTAGCACAACAGACACTTTCCATCAAAGACACCAACAGCTCAATCCACTTATGCGCACTTCTTATTATTAGCATATGTCGTGATGAATTATGTCGAAAGGAAGTCTAATAGTCCGAGTCGGGGCTCAAACTCACAATTCAAGGATTAAGAGCATGGGAATTGGCTATCTTTGTAACAGTATGTCACATAAGGATCTCAGTTATTGCATATAGGAAACATTTTGTAACGAAAGAAAATATTGTTACTGGGGCGATAAGCCTAAGAACAATGAAATTCAAACTTGTCCTAGAAATTGATGAGATACTCAAACATTGAATGAAATTTGCCTAAAAGGTAAGCATATTCCAGGATTTGTCAAGCAGCAGCTATTTTGTAGACATTCTTAAAAATGGTGAGACTTAGATGCAAGCTATTTCGAATTTGTATTGTTTGGAGAAATACACATAACATTTCAATGACATTAAAAAAAGACACTTAAGTTATTTAGTTTTAAATGCTTTGGCGGATGGAGCTCATTTTGTAGATTATCTTACAATCTATAAAATATATCACAAATTCGAAATTCGATCACAACCTATTTAAGAAATTCCTTTGCGTGTCATCAAAATTCGATTAGTGATTACCTTTTGTCTGTCATCTGAAATCATAACCCCCTTTTCGAACGATGCAGGACTAAAAGACCTTGCAATGTGTGTAATATGTTGTAAATAAGTCTAAAATTGATCCACCAATTAAATCATCCATTTTGACTGGAAGTGAACTTTGAACTCCAGCCCTGGCTGATACTAATGTAAAGGACTTTTGTCGATTTGGAGACTTAAAAGTCGTAACTACAGCTTATTCAAGCTGTAGTTACGACTTTTACGTCGCCAACCAACCATACTAAATATAAGTGACCATAAATCTTGCACAATAACGCCGTTTTATATGGAAGTGGATCTTGCTGTTGGGGGTCAAGGGCGGGGTCAGTTGTCAATTGTCAATTGTCACGGCTGCTCACAAAGTATTTTTAGCTTTTGATTTTCAGAAAAGAGAATGAAAATAATAGTGCCCTATCCAGGTTGCAACAAATTCGGGCCAATGTGTGCTGAGATATATTAAATACAACTCCCAGCTGGACTTTTCTTTTCACGAAGATGTAAATAGCGTGTTAACTCCTAGAGCACTCTTCTCCAATATATGAATTTTCTTCTTTTACCGAAATGTTTTATTTCGTTGATGAGTTTATATAGTGTTAGTCGATGAAAACCCATATTAGCTAAAAAAAAAAGCAACAGTATTGTCTACAAAAGTGTTTTAGAAAGTATGATATCAAATTTATGTGTCATATCTCATGGCAAAAGCAGAATGAATATTTTACATAGATTCGGGATTTAGATTGTAAAGGGGTTAAGTCCTTTGTTAAATATCACAATTACAATACAAATATCAAACATATAATCAAGACTTAATAAAAGTATCCATAAAATTTGACGAGCTACAAAAACTGCTATGACAGAATTTGTCACAAATACTTGTTTTATCGAAAATAAATATAATTATGTTTTAAAAGAGAATCGTATGTCAATATTTAAACCCTTTTCTAAATTGGCTTTGATTTCGATTCAGCCGTTAGATATTTATTTTAAAGCAGCTTGAATATCACAACCTATCATAAAGAAAAAAAAAAAAAAAAAAAAAGGAAATAGAGGATTTTTATTGCGTGGTCGTGAAATAGTGACCCTTACAATCTCTAATTTTTACGTCCGTGAGATATCATGCTTGTGAAAACATTGCGGAAAAATAAGAAATTGCTTGTGACAAGCAATTTATTCTTTTCCCACAATGTTTTCTATCATACATACTTTTTGAATTGTATTTACTTTATGTCGTCTGCTACCCCTTTGAATTTGGTCAAGTCCAGCATTTTGAAAAGAACTAAATAGATTAAACGAGGTTTGGTCAAATTTTCATTTGTTTAGATAACGAGTGTAATTAACTCGACATTTACTGAGCACAAATTTGATATTCTTTTAGTCATGGTGCTTGCATGTCTGCTTTGAATTGATGAAATACACGAAGCAGATTCATACATTAGTCTGATATTTTTTTATCATAACTGAATGCAATCAAAGATTTTCTCCTAGTTTCTTATATTTGAATGCCATCAAGCATACCAAAGGAAATATTTCACTAGTAAAATTTGACTGATCTACTTTGTGCGCAAGCATAAACAATAGTTGGGTGCCCGTTTTTTTAGGAAGTATAAATCAATGTACTTAAAGTACTCTAAGCTAGCAAAGCATGGTTGAATTTAGAAAACGTTTCCTTGTTGGGTAGAAAACATTGTGGACATGGAAGAAATTGCTTATACAAGCAATTTCTTCATTGTCCACAATGTTTTCCATAGCCTTTTTTCCCAAAGCGGAATTGATAGGGAATGTGTTACATAGCGTGCTTTTGAGAGAGTTCAATACAATTTGAATAGAGTTTGCAATATTCCTGAAATACATGAGAACTACTTTCAATGGCGTAGGCATTTAATAGATTTAGTGGTTAAGCCTCCAGTGGCGGTTTGCACTCGTTGAACTTTGAAACAACCTCAAAATTTCGTCTGTTAACTTAAGCTATCAAAGCTAACGCTTTGCTAGCTAAAATAGTTGGGTGCTCGTTTTTTATGAAGTATAAAAAAGAAAATCAGCCAATAAAAACAGTTGAATTTTGATAGAAGAAGCTATGATTAAATTATTGCTAAATGCCAAATCGTTTTTCGATACAGAATTAATTTTACAGAAAGCTTCATCATGCTACGCCATTATTTTCAATCGTTGCTAAACACAAGAATACGCGATTGAAACAGCTAGTAGAGGGGTCGAGAACTGCAAGTCGATTGATAAAGTTATAAAAATACATGAACATTTTTTTGGACGTGGATTTTTAGATTTGAATTGAGTTTTAGTACACTTTAAGAACTAGGATTTTTCTCTCCCTTTTATTCTTCAAACATGGGATTAGATATAGTATATCACACAAACACACAAGGTAACCTTTTTCAAGGTATACTTCTTACGGCAAAGGTTATGAGGTTTCAGAATTAACACGAAACTATGCAACTGCATTATTTGTCAATGCGGCGATATATACGAGGGGTATTCGAGAAGTTTCGGGACGTGTGTCATATCTTTTTTAATAATGCGTTAAATTGGGCAAAAATTTGTCAAGTTCAATATGTATGTAATATCTATAAGGCCACCTAAGAAATTTTGTATACATGTACTATTTAAGAAATTACGGCTTCCATGGCAACGTCATGTCAGCGTCGGCGGAGCATTTACGCGGCGTCATGCGAATCCTCGTTAAATCGTGCTTGTCTGCAACTGGAATAGTGACGGTTAGAACGTCAAAAATGTACAATAATGTGCATGAACGTCTCCCGCAATTGCTTTACGACGTCATACGACGACAGCTAAAGTCATTTCCGGTATTTAAATATAAACAAGCGGTAATCACATCTACAAACATGAATAAAACATTAGAACAGCGATATTCGATAAAATTTTGCGTTTTGCTTGGGAAAACACGGAAAGAAAAGCACAATATGATCACGGGGACGTATGGGCAAGATGCAATGTCAAGGACGAGGATATATGAGTGGTTAAATGTGTTCAGCAACGACGCAACAACAGACGCAAACGACCGACCAAGAAGTGGACGACCTAACACGACGTCGGAGAAGGCGGATGAGATCAAAACTTTGTTGGACAGTGATAGAAGACTAACGGTACGGGACATTTCAATAAAAGTGGGACTAGGAACTGCATCAGTGCATTCGGTCATCGCGAACGACCTAGGAATGAGTAAAGTGTGCGCTAGGTGGATCTCCCGCATTCTCACAGATGAACAAAAACGGCAAAGAGTTGCGGACAGTGCATCCTCATTAAAACGGTATCGCCAGCAAGTCACCTACAAAAGCCGTCACCTACAAAAGCGATGGAGAGAAAATCAGCAAAGAAAATGATGTTCATCGTCTTCTTCGACGTGCGAGGAGTGGTGTTGTGCCACGCGGTTCCAATCGGCAGGACTGTCACAGCAATACATTACTGGAAGGTAGGTTCAAACCTGATTTGTTGATAATTAATATAGACTTGCCTAATAAACGTTATGTGACAAAAGGCATCTGATATTGTGTTTCTTTCAGGTGCTAAAACGTGACCTGTTACAAGCCATCCGCAAGAAAAGCCCGGGCATGGAATAAAACTTCATCCTCCACCACGACAACGCCCCTTCCCATACCTCCGTAATTACCAAGGCAACACTTACGCAGATGAATATCGAGACACTCCAACACCCGCCATACTCACATGACCTCGCACCATGCGATTTCTACCTCTTCCCCACCATCAAGTCGGAGATGCGTGGGAAAAGATTCGACGACGTCGATGACCTTCCAGTTGTTGTCCGCGAAGTGATCTGCAAAATTCAAACTGAGGACTTCCGAAAATGTTTCAAAACGTGGGTTGTAAGATGGGAAAGGTGAATCAAACATTCAGGGGGATATTTTGAGAAAATGTAGACAGAAATTAGACGTGATTACTATGCTTAACCACAAGAAACTAAACCGAAATTGTTTAATTTCGTCAGTAAAAGCCTGCGTGTTCCGCTCAGCCTTACATGACGTAACCATAGTGACGCTGAAATGTTGGCGGTTATTGATATTATCAAAATTACTTTTTTATTCAATGCATCATATGTTAGTTCAAATTCGTTCAAAATTTCGTAGGAAACTACTCATGAAAAAAGAAGTTATGCCACTTGTCCCGAAACTTCTCGAACAAATAAAGCACAAATAGAAAGGGTCAATCCCAGCTAATTACAAATGTAAGTATTGACTTGCGATGATAGCTTATATTTAGTTTGGCATAGAAATGACTAGTTTATACACTGGATATCAATACATTGGTGATAAACTATCAATACTGCAGTTCAATACACAACTTTAATTGGTAAATCAAAGAATTCATTCCCTTTGATTGTGTGTAAAACGAAATTCAAAATTTGAAATTTTCAGTAATTTTGATTCACGTCATCCACCACGAAAATGAATAATAATTTTGGCGTATCGACGCTTATCAGATCGCACATGCTGCGCGTTATAACAACATGCAAATAATTTCGATTGAAATAATTGTAGTGAATTTTACACATTTATTCCACACGTACTTTTATTAGCGACAGTTCAGGAAATAGATTTCCCACACTGTGCAATGATAATTATATATTCCCGTTATTGTTTTAACCTGTTACCAGACGGCAAACTTTTAGACTGGTCCAGATTCAAAGATGTGGCAGACGACATAATTAAGTTGGTATTTTTTTGTGTACATTTGGGGTAGTAGAAATTGTAGATGGTAAAGAAGTTGCTTGCAACAAGTAATTTCTTCATTTTCCACAATGTTTTTCAAAGCTTCCTTCTTTAGGACGCCATAAAGCTTGATTGTTTTGGAGGGGGTTAAATAAATGGAGTTTTCGAAATCGTATTCAGATTGCTAAGCTCTCGTAACTACAGCTTGAATAACCTTTGAAAAAGATTCGATCGATTATCGACGAAATAACATTTCAGAAAACGCTTTGTCGAAAGTCCTCGTCTGAAATTGCATTTTTCCAAATAATATGTATGTATTTTCGTTCTTTGAAATATTCCACTCTAATAACAACTGCGGCATTTTGATTTCCTGTAGGCCTCATATCGACCAAAATAATTTGTCTGTATCATCCTGCGTGGGGGTCGACTAATCCCATTTATAAGACGATTTTTTCCCAACAATCTGTCACTGCGAGGGTCTGTATCTAGTTTGAAATAACCTCTTATATTTGATAATTTACGGATCGCTGATCCCGCCCACTGACTTTCGACAGGAAGTTCAACTCCGATATATAACAGCTTTATTTTGCAAATGTTATGATCAGTAACATATAAAAAAAATTTAAACTATTCTTTGATTACCTAAATACCGTAACTATTGCTTTAATATGCTGTAGTTACGACGTTTAAGTCTCCAAAACAATTAGAATGTCTGACATAAATGATGACAAATTATGGAGTTCCCCGTCGTAATGAATGTTTTGATTGGTCGATTGATTCTTTGCTTGACATCACAATCCACCAATTCAGTTCTTTGGCATCTAAAGCGTAGAATGTCGCATAAGATACCAAGCGATATATAGGGATATATAGGGATGATTGATTGATTGGATGGGGTTTAACGCCGCTTTTACAGTATCTCAGCGGTTGGAGCACCTAACAATGGATTCCTGGTATTTCTCACACCAGTACTTCCACTACATCCTTTCCTAGCCACAGCTGCTATCCCACTGAGGTTTACGATTATCTACCCATTGGTGATAGACAAATGTCGGAAAGAATATGTGCCGCCGCCGGGGATCGAACAAATGCCATCCCTTGATTGAAGATTAGGAGTTTGGCGCGCTACCGACTGCGCTATGACGACGGCTGAAAGAATGCCTCGTTCGGGATGCGAACCACGAGCCCGAGGACCTGCGTTTTACCACTGGACCACCGGACCGTGCATATAGGGATGAAGCATAAGGTTTATTGAACCTAAACAAAAATTTAAGAACAAGTAAGATTTAGCCTGTTCTCACACAACCCAGCTTTTCTATGATTCTTAGATATCACATTAAAATAAAGACTGCTAGAAAGGGGAAATTGCTAGTTACAATCCAATTCTCCCTTTGCCAGTTTTATTCTGGTCTTTACGTCACTCATTTTTAAATCCTAACCGGCTAAGAGTTGACGGCCCGCTGTCCCTGCACACTGACTAAACTGACCTCATCAGGAACGGCGTTATTTTGCAGATTTAGGGCCAGTTACATGTAAATAAAAAAGTAAAATGGTTGGTTTGTTGCTGACATTATTTAAGCTGTAGTTTCGACGTTTAAGTTGCAAAACTATCAAAAAATGCTTCATATCAATATCGGCCGATGTTGGAGTTCGGAGTTTATTTCGGTCTAAATGAATTATTTTATTGAATGATTGATTTTTGATTGATAGCTGTGTCAGTTCAATTAACCAATCGCGTTGTTAATCAAGGAATCAACAGACCAATCAAATTAGTTTCAGCCCGGATCTGGGATTTCAACCCCCAACATTGGCCGCCAGCTTTCTTAACATTTTTTGTTGGTTTGGCGACTTAAACGTAGTACGTTAGACTCACCAACCAACCATTTTGCTTTTTTGTTACATACTACTGGCCATAAATATTGCAAAAGAACCCCGTTAAAAATCGAAGCTGAACTTCCTGTTGGAGTTTATCGGCAGTGTCAAATGAGTCAGTGGACTATTTTGAAATTTGTAGTCTGATAATCGTTTAAATTGTAACTAAGACCGTTTGCATTTTCTATATTAAGAAAAGTTTGAAATCAGGGTAAGGAATTTGTATTAATCCTGTGCGTCTGATTAAATGGCAATTTAAAAAGACTGTTGTATACAGTATACTGTAAAGGTAACATCAATTATCGTGTTTCAAGATCGAACTTGATTGACATAATACCCTTATCCCGAGACACTTGTATCGACCATATTCAACTCTTGTAAATTATATTCAAGAAACGGTGTTTTCTCCCTTTCTACCAGTCAGGTTTTTTCTGTACTCATTAACCAATTACCAGCTTTAGACGCTTTTAGACGCCCTGAAGAAATATAGTTATAGAAAACGTTGTGAAAAAAGGAGAAATTGCTTGTTACAAGCAATTTCTCCCTTTTTCACAACGTTTTCTACCACATATGACACTTATTTTCCAATTTAGCGCACTTATAACTGTCGACCTCAACTTCTTTCAAATTGAAGCGGTCTTCAATTTTGTCTTCTGTTTAAGGGTCAACTCTACTTTTGGCACCCAAACCGCACCAGCTTTGAAAATATCTAACGTGTTTTTTTTTTTTGTTTTTTTTTTTTTTTTTTGTTGTTGTTGTTATCGGTTTCGTCATCTAATAACGTTTTGTCAAAAAACAAAACAACCAAAAAAAAAAAAAAAAAAAAGAGAGAGAGAAAAGAAAAAGAAGAAGAAATCAGAGAATGTAAAGAACAAGGTCGATATCTAAACCATTGACCTACTTAGTTGTCTGAACCGAAATCGCAATATTTTGTTGCTTTGGTAAAATTATAGATGTTAACCCAATACCAGGCAACATTTTAAACTGTTGTTTTCAAAACGACACAAGATGTTGTAAAACAAGGGCAATTCGTACCGGAAAGCGTAGAAAAAGAAATGTTCGAGTAGATCATGATTCAATTTGACAAAATACTGGCCAGTTATCCGTTGGTTCATAAATCACAAATTGTTTGAAAACCGAAAGATCTTAAAGGCGAATTGAGTCATCTCACCTGACAGAAAATGTAACAGAAAAGGGAGAAATAGCCTGTAATAAGCTTACTCCTTTTTCCAATTAAGTTTCTCGAAAACATGAACTTCATTGGGGGGGGGGGTAAGAGAGAGAGAGAGAGAGAGAGAGAGAGAGAGAGAGAGAGAGAGAGAGAGAGAGAGAGAGGGAGAAAGAGAAGGATAGATAGATAGATAGATAGATAGATAGATAGATAGATTGATAGATAGATAGATAGATAGATAGATAGATAGATAGATAGATAGATAGATAGATAGATAGATAGATAGATAGATAGATAGATAGATAGATAGATAGATAGATAGATAGATAGATAGATAGATAGATAGAGAATGAGAGAGAGAGAGAGGGAGAGAGAGAGAGAGAGTGAGAATGAGTGAGAGACAGAGAGAGAGAGACAGAGAGACGGAGAGAGAAAACACATTGTATTGATTGCGTATCAATCTTATATCCTGTTCCGTGATAAATATCACATTAAGGTCTGAATTCAAAATGGAAAAAAAAGAAAAGAATTTGCGACTTACTGTAAATTCATTCCATTTTCAGTCAACAAAATCCACTATTTCAAACGGAAGTATAGAGTCCTGTCCCGCCATTTAGCGATTATCCTACCAAAACAGATTTTTACCGATAACGAGGAAAGTATCAACCATTCCATAATAAATACCAACCCTTAACTATCGATATTTAGATAAATCGTCGGCGTAAACAAATCGTCACCTGCCAGTAATACCCGAAAGGGGAGTTGGGCAGTATATATAGATACAAAAAATGTCGTAAACATAGCTTTAATAAAAGTGTATTTACGACATTTTTGTCTCCCAGTGATTCAATGAGAAATCTAGTCGTTCACTTTAACAATTCCTTTCAGAGTACAGACACTATTAGTGAAAAAGAAAGAAAAAAATACTTAACCTGTTATATTTGATTATTTTCTCACAATGTTTCCATCTTATCTATCTTAAAAACCATCGTTTCTTTTATTTCTAGCACCCATCACTCTTTACTCCATTCCCTTACCATCCTACTTTTTTACGCTCCTCGTGACATTTGTAAAATAATGTAGAGGAAAAACTTGCTTGTTTCAGGAATGTTTTATTACCCACAATATTTTCCCCAAAATAAAGCAATACAATAACAAGAAATGAATAGATAAAATGAAACTAAAATTTCATCAACCTGAAATTGGCGTCTGCAGCTTCTTTGAATTTGGCCAATCTGAAATTGTGTTGTCTGATAGAATATGTTCATCAATTCCGCAATTAAATTGTTATAAATAAATCATTATCATCTGGTTTTACCCTTTCCTGTACAATCCCTTATTTTCACACCCCTGTGAATTTATGCTTTAGAAAACATTGTGGGAAAAGAGACAAGAAATTTCTTCTTTTCCCATAATATTTTCTTACATGTAGGTTGGTTACTTTTCGATTTGCACGTTTTTGCACCCACTTTTGATTGTTGTCGGCAACTTCTCTCAAACTGGACTGGTTTGAAATTTTGAAAAAAAAAAAAAAAAACGGGAAAGGGTTAAATAATGCGTTGTCAGAAGAGGATTGCTTTCTGTCGATCTAATCTTTGTCCCGCTAGGTTTCAATAGCATTGATGTACACAAATCATTCCCATTCTTTCAATTTTTTCACCATTCAATGCTAGTTTTTGTGTTTAACCCTTTCCCGTTTTCCAAAATTTAAGACCTGTTCAAATTCAAAAGTTTTGCAGACGAAAATTTAAAGATGGTTTTATTTGAAAAATAACCATTAAGTAAAGTAGATAATATTGTGGAAAAGGAAGAAGTTGCTTGTTACAAGCTATTTCTTCTTTTTCCACAATGTTTTCTCTTTTATAAAATCACAGGGACGTAAAAACCAGGGATTGAACAGGAAAGGGTTAAATAAATAGCAGTACGTCGCAGACATGACACAGTTGGTAGAGCGTCGGACATTCAATAATTAGGGAAACGGCTATATCTCGGTCGCGGCATTTATCCTTTCCGACATTTGTCCTCCACCAATGGGTGGATAAAAGTAAACTTTAGTGGGTTCATCAGCTTGAGGCTCGGAAAGGATGTAGTGGTAGTACTGGTGTGAGAAACCAAGAATCCATGGTTAGGCGCTCCAGTGATATGTCTGATATACTGCTAAAATTGGCGTTAAACCCTTTTCAAACGAACGATCTTATTATCCAAAGAGTACAGCCGAGCTTGGTAAATACTTTGATAATCTTGGATTTGCTTTGATTTTCAATTATTTATGGTCAATAATAAAGAAGAGAAACTGTTTGATCGCTTGGGCTTTATATCATATTAAGTTTGTAACAAAAGTAATTATGATAATAAATATTCATCATACTGCCGCAGCAATAGTGTCATATACGTACACTATGGTCAGATAGAATATCGTCGTTGTCGTTCTAAAACCTCATAACTACAGCTTGATTCAAGCTGTAGTTACGAGGTTTTAGAACGACAAAGACAATATATTTGTCTGCCAATATTTAAAGTCCCAGTAACACACTTCCCAAATCAAATCGAATAATTAACGGATCGCTGGCCCCGCCCACTGACTCCGCTGGCCCCGCCCACTGACTCCAACAGGAAGTTACGCTTCAATAAGTAACGGCATTATTTGAGGCCAGTGACATGGAGCAACAATTAAAATGGTTGACTTGTGACCTAAACGTCGTAACTATGAGTTGTTTGACTGTAGTTACGAAGTTTAGGTCGACAAACCAACTTCAACGCTTCATAGAAATGTCGGCAAGATTTCAAATTTTACTCCCGGCCAAAATGAATAATTTGATTGGCCGTTTTTTTGTCTTTGATTCACAGCCGCGATTGGTCAACCAAAAGACACCAGATAGACTTTCGATCAAAATGAATAAAAAATGTTTCTTATGCATAGTTTCTAATTTCCAATAATGATAAATTCGCAGATCTATGCCCGAATGATGAATGAACGTTTAGTGTACGAACCGAATTTTCGAATAAAACGGTTGATATAACTGAAAATAAAACCGAAAGAGACACGACAATAAAGTAAATCATTAATTCGAGAAATCTTTATTTTTTATGAAATTGTTTAACATACCTCACAATCCTTCACGAGTGAAGGGATATCGAGATCACCTTTTTCTCTAATAAGTGGAACAATCGCCGCCCTTAGTACGACACGATGCGACTTTTACGCACAAAAGAAACAAAGCCACGGAAGATATTTCAATCAATTTCTTACTTTCTCCAAATGTTTTCTATCTCACACGTCCACAATCCCTCCCCTTTGCGCCCCTAGAAAAAGAGTTTGGAAAACATTCTGGAAAATGAAGAAATTGCTTGTATTAAGCATTTTTTTCTTCATTATCCTGAATGATTATATCCGGAAAAAAAGAAGAAAAAATCCATCAACTTGAATTTGTCGTCTGCAACTTCTTTTATTTTGGCCCAGTCTAGGTTTTTGTTGCTTAGGAATGAGTTGAGGCTATTCAAACCATTAAGATGTGCGAGTTGAATGGTTAAGGATTCTAGAATCTTCTTGTTGCACAAACCGTTATCAGCTTTGACGTGTTTGCACTTCTACAATATTTCACTAGATTCATGCCATGAATAGAACTGCTACTGATTCAAACGATTTAATGTCAATCATTTCTTCATACTCTGAGATAAAGAAATGAATAAATAATCAACACATTCCCAACAGAATTTTAGACTGGTCCAAATTGAGAGAAGCTGCAGACGACAAATTCAAGTTGATGGAATTCTAATTTTTTCATCTTTTTGTATTGGAAACATCGTCGATAACGGAGACATTGCTTGATACAAGCAATTTCTTCATTTTCCACGATGTTTTCCAAAGCCTTTTTCGTGAGAGGCGGAAAAGGAGGGGTTGTGCGGGAATGGATTAATACAGATAGATAAAATCTAAGAGAAACCAAAGCCGTTCTGCGGCGGAAAACCTGTAACTACATCTTGCTTAAAACTGTGGTTGCCGGTATTTAGAGGCAATATGGCGATTTTGCCAGCCGGAATTGTTTCATTGTTTTTTACATGTATTTGTTGTATATTTGTCCATATTGTACAGTAATGTACTTGGGTGTAAATAAAGGATGGTTTATTGCCGATTCTCTCACATTTGAAAATATCGATAAAAAATCGATACAGGTAAGGCGTGAGATAATCCCTACCTGGGGCTAAATAACCGTTAGGTTCAATAACCCAACCCCATGAGCGTTTCAAATCGAAATTGTGGAGTTCGAATCATGAATCCATGTTACATGTACAAGGTCCCCTTTTCGATCGAAGAAGAGAAGCGAAATAATTGTGATAAAATCATATAAACACTTATAACAAAAATTTTCTCGTTTTTTTTTTGACATTTCATATGCTATCTGACAGTTTACCTTTTTTCACACAACCGCTTTATCTACTTCTCGGAAAAAAAATCAGCAATGGCATCGTTGATTAGCAAGCATAACCTCTTAACTACAGCTTTATTCCAATTGCAGTTACCAGATTTTGTTGTCATCCGAAATCATATTTTGTGGATACAGAACTTGTTCCACAAAAAATTATGTATGGAAAAAAGATTACATTTCATGCATAGGCCAATCGAGACTGATTGGGAAGCAATCATAACGTGAGGTAGAATGACCATTTCATGTTCAAAACATTTTCCGAGCCTTATTTTTCTGTGATAATAGTAGCAATGGAAAAGGGATTAGTATAACATTGTGTAAAGCAGAGAAGCTAATGCCGATTCCATTGTTCTTTCTGGACGATACTACCTGACTTTGTCGCAGAAAGACTTCTTTATTACGGACGAACAACTTTTTGAATGGACAGACGGACGAAATAACCCTTATCTACCGATGTGTGGGTATGAAAATTACACACACAAACAACAGCATAAACAAGAACAACAACAACAACTTTTCTATTCTGAATGCCCTTTTTCAATTACATTGGCTGTAAATAAATATTTGCAACTTTTTTTTTCATTTTCCACAAAGTTTTCCTAAAGCTCTCATATTGAGGGGCGATTAAAAGCGTCATTGCGTGGAAATGGGTTAATTCGGCATGAAAGGTTCAAGTTGAGAAAAACGAGTCAAATCCAGACTACATAATTGGGACATTTGGTATAATCTGTCACTCATGAAGGACTCCTTTATTGACTATATGCTGGGTTTGTGAGTACAAGACAAACGATAGATACTTTCACATTGTTTACTAATCCCGGGATAATCTCCTTGTCTCTAAACATCTATCATTCTGTGTAAATATGTACAGAGATGAGTGGGTGCATGTAATAAACCACACCCTCAGTTGACCGATCGCGAATGTCAATCGAAGACTCAATCAACCAATCAAATCATTCATTTAGACCGCAAGTTAACTTTGAACTCCAATATTGGCCGACATTTATGAGAAGCATGTCTGTTAGTTTGGCGACTTAAACGTCGTAACTACAGTCTATTCAAGTTGTAGTTACGTCTTTTACGTCGCCTACGAACAACTTTTTGTTCTTGCCACAGGCCATACAAAAAAAAAAAAAAAAACTCTGTTAAATATCAAATTGAAACTTTCTGTGGGAGTCAGTGGATGTGGCAAGCGGAGCATGGGGTCGGGCCATCGACCCACCAATAATAGAAAAAGATGGACTAAAGATGTTATAAAGCAAATGAGAAATAAGAGGTTATAAGAATTTCTTTTTGTGTGTTACTTTTCGGTTGTTGTTTATGAAAACTCATGTAATAAAGTTAGACCAATCTTCCCACCTTCCTAAGGAATTGTAAACCGCGTTTATTACATTTAAGGCACCATTTTTATTGAGAGAAATATCTTATTTATGAAGGGACTTCTTAAATTTGGAACGTTAAACAAATAGAGCCTTAAGTAGTATTTCTTAAAATGAGATAGCCAAGGAGCATGGAATAGTGAATGAGCCTTTTGCTTTGAGTTTGATTATTTTTCTTTTTAAGTTCAAATTGAGAGAAAGAAAAAATCGGACAGAACTTATTTCAGAGATATTTTAGCAGTCATTGTCCAGATTCTATGCATCAAAATTCTTACGTACAAAAAGTACCAAATTCAAAAAGTAAATCCACCCAGCCGTATATTCATCTATTCACCAGCACTCTCTTTTTTCAAAGACACGTAACGTTGTTGTCACAATTAATCCCCCCAACCCATCACCACCCACCCATCTCCTCCACCTCCACCTATCCTAGTATCTTATGTACTATTTGTTTGCACTAACTTTAACTCTTTCCTGTTTTGCATTTTTTTTACCTGTCCAAATTGAAAGGTGTTGCAGACGAAAATTCAAAGTTGATTTAATTTTAAGAATAACCATTCGATAGGGTAGACAAACTTGTGTAAATAGAAGAAATTGCTTGTTACAAGCAATTTTTTCTTTTTCTACAATGCTTTAAAACACATGGTCGTAAAAAACAGGGATTGAACAGGAAAGGCTTAAATATCCGACCGTTTTTTAATATTTTGGCACAATTTTGATCTTACGACGAACACGTGGATTATACTTGAGTGTGGATTACTTACATTTTCACATTTACCGTATAACTGGAAATTGTGCGATTTTGTTTTATTTGTGGAATTTCAGCATTGTAAGACAAACCGTTTTAAGTGTTAAAATTAAAAATGGGTGTAAAATGAAAAAGTGTTATTTGTAGAAAGCTTCCTAATAAAAGGAAATATTGTTTGTTACAAGAAATTTCACCATTTATCAGGGAGTTTTCTATCGATGTTATCTGCAATGTCTCTTTTTATCAGGATGTTTTTAGGGCTATGATTTTAAAGGATAACATAAACTCTCGATATCAGAAGAAATAATCTGAGGGTCACACACACACATATATAGGCAGATCCGCATGTCCAGAAAAAATCGAAAATATAACCAGTCATACGGTATTGTTATCAAGATACAACCTGAAAATAAGAAACCGTTTCACAATTTCAAATGACATTTTAATCACACAGAGGTGACTTTGCCTCCATACCATATTAGTTGATGCATTTTCATGTTTCAATAGAATTTTTCAAAAAACTTTTTCGCATTTCTCACAACTAGTTTATGTTGTGTTTCGAAGAGGACCTTGAGGAATCAACACAGTAGACGATAATAACCTCCCTTTGCGTGACGTGACTGTTTATGTATTAATCGGATAATGTTTTTTAATATGTTGGTATGATCCAATATAAATATGGATTTACCCTTTTTATAATTGACCAATCGCGGCTGTCATTCAAGGAATCAAGCGACCAATCAAATTATGTATTTAGCCCGTACCCGAGTATTTAGCTCCAACATTGGCCGCCATTTTTGTTAACCTTTATTGCTGGTTTTTCGACTTAAACGTCGTAACTACAGCTTATTCAAGATGTAGTTACGACGTTTAAGTCGCCAACCAACTGTTCTACTTTTTTTGTTACATGCTGCTGGCCATTACTTTTTCAAAATAACGCCGTAAAAAATCGAAGCGGGAATTCTTGTCGGAGTCAATGGGCGTGTCGTACGAAGTAAGTAGGCGGGGCCAGCGATTGGTCAATTCCGAGTTATGAAAAACTAAATAAAATCAAAACCTCTAGCTTGACAATATTTCCCTTTTCTGTTCAATTCTTGGCTTTTACGGCCCTGTAATTTTATACATGAGAACACATAATGGAATAATTAGCAATTGCTTTTAACAAGTAATTTCTTTTTTTTTTTCTAAAAATATTTTCTACCCTGTAGGTTGGTTACTTATCAGTTTGCACTCACTTTCAGTTGTCGTCTGCAACTTCTGTCAAAGCGTACAAGTCTAAAATCCCGAAAGCTACAAATTATGCATGTTTTTTTTTATATATATATTTGATATGAACTTGTACGTCTTTTTTTCTCACCGGTCCTTCAGAAAAATGCTTTCAGAGCATTTCATCAGAAATGGAAAATAAGTTTGATATAATGCGCTTTCAATTTTATGGACCCTGTTGATATAGGCACTCCCGTAGTAAAGCCCTACATGACTGTAAAAAATTGCAAGAGGGGAGAGGGACCAGGGGCCCTAGAATTTCGACAAAAGTATTGTTATAAGATTAAAAAAAAAGAAGCAAAGTCTCATTTTGTCAGTGGGTAATCTTTGTTCAATCTATAGTTACGACATTTACGACAGAGGACGAATATTATAAAACGAGCAAAAGTATACCCCCATGTTATGGTTAGAAGGATGTTTGTTTCTGCTTGTGAGTCATTTACGTAACGATACCAAAATAGTCACTCACCCTGCGAAAGACATTAATGTTCGATTTATTGCCCATATAGTTTGCTCCTTTTTGTATAGATACATATATATCTTAAGAACGAATTGATATTAAGAAAAATATATTCTTTTCTCTTATCTTATCGATTTATGTTGGGTATAATAAATGACAATATATTGTACCAAGAAAGTCGACAAGATGATCCCATTGATTACATAACACGTTTCACGTTTTGAGCAGCAATTTTATCGTAAATCAGTTTGCCAAAGTGGTTTCTTCATTACTTCACATTCGAATGTCGATGGTTAATGGACTTGTCTAAAACGTAAAACAAACCTTTTCCCGTTGATTCGTCCTTATGTTTATTAGCCTCGTCTACAGTGGACCAAGAATTAGACGAAGATGGCGGAGTATACTCCGGGACTGGGCTTCCAGTCTCACCTTCCGCTTTTTTATCATCCGTTTCCGCTTCTAATGCGTCTGGTTTAGGATCCGGAGTTTCGTTGATTTTTTCATCGTCTGTCTTCACAGCATCAGATTCTGGTTTTAATCCGCTTTCCTCCGCCTTCTCTTCGTCGGTTTTTAATTTTTCATTATCGACCTCGGTTTGAGACATCGCGACTTTTGTTGGCGCTTATGTGTGCTTTTCCTCAATTTAAGTTTCTATTTACAACATCCAAAACTATATTGATCAATTTTCTTAACAACACACTCAGGATTTTTCTCGATAGAACTTTTTATTGAATTAAGTGATGACCCAACTTTTCTCACAAATGCACATATAGCTAGGGTAATGCATAAAAAGTCTAAATATTATCCACAAAAAATTCACTACTGAAGTTGAATACTATATATTTAATGGTTCGTCAAAATTATGGCAGAGAGTTACAATACACTTGCTTCATTACGTTTAGTTATATGTAAATCTAACACTAATACGGTAAGACTATGTGTTAATCCTTTGCTGTACAGTCCTGTGTTTTTACGTGCATGTGGTGTTCTTTAGAATATATTGTGAAAAAAAAATTATATAGTTTTGCAGGTAACAAGTAATTTCTTCTTTTCTTACGCTATTTTTACCATATAGAGTGATTTTGTTTTAAACTGAACGCAGTTTTCATTGACATCTGCAACGTCTATCAAACTGGACAAAAAAGGGAAATGGTCAAGAGTAATCAACCAATTAATCCGTTTTCTCTATAAGGTGATTTGTCCATACTTAAATCAAATGATGCTTTTAAATCTGTACAAGACAACAAGGTTTCAGACTGGTCAAATTTTAAGATTAATTATATATTTGTATATAAATAAATAAATAAAACACATGTAAATAGGAATGCAATGCTAATCCTTTCCTGTTTTGCAAAATTTTAGACCTGTTCAAATTCAAAGATTTGCAGACGAAAATTCAAAGTGGATTTAATTTGAAAATTGATTATTCAGTAAGGTAGAAAATACTGTGAAAAAAGAAGAAATTGCTTGTGACAAGCAATTTCTTCTTTTTCCACAATATTTTCTCAAGTAGAAAATCATAGCATCGTGAAATCCCGGGTTTTATACAGGAAAGGGTTAAATAGATTTCTGTTTATGTAGCAACTGATTATACCCCAGAAAAAAAAAGATAAAAAAGTAAATTAAAACGAATAATGAATATGAAAAAATAGATAAATAAATAAAAGTCCGCAGTTGGACAACTATTTCATCTCACGGGAAATACCAACGGCAAATCTTGTTCCCTTTTTTGAATAGTTGTTTATTATTACTATTATCATTTTCAAAACATGAATGGCCTTACAGACTAAAACATGAGCTGTAATTAATTCCCTCAAACCTACCAAGTCATTTACGACTATGTATGCTTCACCTTCTATTTTTGTGTGAGCTTGGTGACATATACGTCGCAACTACAGCTTTTCAAGCTGTAGTTACGACATTTTGGTCGCCAATTAACTAGCTTATTCTTTTTATACATGCAACCGGCCACAAATAATGCAATGTATTGCCATTCAAGATAGAAGTGGAAACTCCTGTCGGAGACAATAGGCGGGGTCAATGGAGTAAGTGGGCGGGGCCAGTGATTGGTCAATTTTTAGATGACAGACTCGATGGTTTCTTTATATCAATGTCAGAATCAGTATTATCAGTATCACAATTTCCCGATTGTCTTCTTCTCTATATTTGAATATTGTGAGTGTTGGTCCAGATTCTTTCAGTAGGGCTATTCGGTAAGGATTGTGTTGAGCGTGTATACATGCCGTAAATAACTAAATTAATTCTGTTAATCACGGAATAACCTTAAAACGACCAGGGCAAAATCTTGTTTGATTAAAAGAGAGGCCCGGTTTTTAAGTCGACATTTCATGTAGCCGCTGTATGATACTTGTATAGCCAGAGACAAAATTGGTTTACATGTTTAAGCCATTCCCACCCAGTGGCGCCTTTTTGGTGCATATCAAGAACAATTACTGGGAAAACATTGTGTAAAATGAAGAAATTGCTTGAACCAAGCAATTTCTTCATTTTACACAATGTTTTCTATCCAGAAAGTTGAAAAAATCTAAAATTTCATAAATTTTAAATTGTTGTCAGCAGCTCCTTTGAATTTGGACCTGTCTAAAATTTTGTCGTGTGGGAATGGGTAAACGCATGATTGATGGATCGCAGATCGCACCAACCTACCTTAGACACGAAGTTTGACTTAGGTATTAAGTTTTTATTAAGGCGGCGTTAATTTGAAAAAAAAATATGATCAGTAACACGTAACATAAAAAAGGGGTTGCGACCTAAACGTCGAAACTACACATTGAAAAAACTGACGTAACTACGATTAAGTCGCTAAACCAATCAAATTGCTGATATTCAATGTTGACCAATGTCGGAGTTCATACTTCTCTACCGGTCTGAACGTATTATTTGATTGGCCTATCGATTTTTTGGTCTACAGTCGCTCTCTATCAATTGACCAATCGCCGGCCCCGTCCATTGAATCCCTACGCCCCGCCCATTAACTCCTACAGGAGGTACCGCTTCGATTTTTAACGGCGAAATAGTTTTACAATAGTTTTGCAAAATGTATGCCCTGAACATTTGTTAAAAGAGCTTTAACCCATTCCCACACGATAAAAATTCTAACCACTTTAAATTAAAAGAAGTTGCAGACAACAAGTTTTAGTTGATGAAATCTTCAAAAGCTTTATCTTTTAGGTTAGAAAACAATGTGTAGAATGAAGAAATTGATTTTAACTAGCAATTTTTTCATTCTCCACAATGTTTCCGAAGCTTTCATATTAAGGGGCGTATAAGCGTCATTGTATGGGAATGGGTAGAACCCAATTCAAACAAACAAACAAATGTCTATATTGCAAAACCGTCACGAAGGGCCTCATTCAGGTACAATGGACTTCATAAATCTGTTGGAAACATTAGTACTTATGGTACTCTGATTATGACACTTTTCGACATTCGATCGCAGAAGAGTGAAATACTCGACATAATATGCGGTAATAGTTATGTAATAATCCAGATAATAATTACCTTCTCATGTTTTGCAAAATTTTAGACCTGTCCAAAATCAAAGAATTTGCAGACGAAAATGCAAAGTGGGCTTAATTCGAAAAATAACCATTCCTTAGGGTAGAAATATTGTGGAAAAAGAAGGAATTGCTTGTTTAAAGAAATTTCTTCTTTTTCTACAATGTTTTCTGAATTAAAAAATCACAGGGACGTAAAAACAGGAATTGAACAGAAAAGGGATAACTCAGTTAACCCATTACCACATGACAAAATTTAAGACTGGTCCAAATTGAAACAAGATACAGACGACAATATTAGATTGATGGAATTCTTTAATGCGTGGGTTTTTGGGGTAGAAATCCTTGTGGACATTGAAGAAATTGCTGGTAACAAGCACTTTGTTCTGTGTTCACAATGTTTTCCACAGCTTGTTTTCTTCCTGGGCGTAAAAAGGAGGGATCGTGTGTGAATGGATTAGATGGATTAGGCTAATGAATTACCAACAAGGAATTTCCGCTTTTCTCACATTTTTCTACTTATTTGGAAATTATTATCTAACTATAGCAGTGTACTTTGAAGCCTCGAATGCACTTCTTTGAATCTGGACCACTCTAAAATTGTGTCGTCTGGTAAACAAAAGATCACAACTCACGGCAAATCTTCGTCTACACTAAACGTCTAAACGTTCCGTGACCAGCGAAATGAGGCTCAAAGACCATTTTTTGTGGAATCTACTAACAAAGTGATTCTGTAGGTAAAACTACAGAAGGTGATTAACCCATTCTCACACAATGACGCTTTTTGACGCCCCACAAAAAACAAAACGAAAAAAACCAAAACAACAAAAACAAACAACAAACAAACAAAAAACAATTGAGAAAACACTGTGGATAATGAAGAAATTGCTTGTGACAAGCAATTTCTTCATTATTCAATATGTTTTCTCTCACAAAAGACAGGGATTTTTAAAATTTCATCAACTTGATATTGTCGTCTTCAACTTTTTTCATTTTGGACCAGTCTAAAATTTACTTGTGTGGGAATGGGTTAATATATCTACAGAGTCAAAATGACCGGAATGGTGCTTTTTGATAAAAGCAGGCTTGACCAAGTTTAAAAAAAAACCTGCAAACAACAACAAAACCAAACCAAACAAAAAGTAAACAAACAGCCCAACTTTTAAACAACAACAACCAAACAAACGACACACGGCCAATAGAACAGTACAAAAATATTATCAGCTCAAAAATACTTGTAACTGTATCAAAATGTGTCTAAATCTAACCGACCTAATATTTACTGAGAGCATGGCAAGACAGAACTTTCACCGAAGGTTTATAACTCTATCAGAAATCAACGAGCATCTACTTGATACTGAATCTGTGAATCTTAAACCAAATACATTTACCAGTTGATGAGAATGGATTTTTCTAGAAAGGTCATAACTCTCTGAAAATCGGTGAATTTATCCACCCAAGTAATATATTGGCGAGTCTAACTTGCAAATCAGCCAAAGCACGAATTTGCACCGATCTGGCGGGGAACGGGTTGAGGAAGTTTCCCATTGCAGAACATTTACTTGAAAATTAAAGTGTTCTTTGTTCGTTAAAGCAAACTATGAGAGCTGTAAGAAACAAATGCATATCACGTAAGAAAAAAAATAATTGGATTTTTAAAATGAATCCGGTCTTTTGGGATAAAGATAAACGATATTTTATTTGTATGAATACCTTTATGCTGCGATTGTCAAATCTTCTGCAAGCATAGCTCGCTAGCTTCACTATGCTTTTATTCTAGTTTAGTACGTCGAGATTTAAACGTTCTTATTTGCTTATTATTTTTTTCATTCGAGAGATGAGAGAGAATAAGTTTTGGTTTCGTGGATGTATGAAACGAAAAAACTAATCACACTGTATTAATACGCGAAGCTGATTCATACATAGGTGTGATTAGTTTTTTTTTCCGTTTAATACCTTCAAGAAAGCAAAACAATTCTCTTCATTTCTTGTAACTCAGTGAAATCAAGCAAAAATCCAAATATTTGACACATTTGATACATTTTTCGTGGAACTATTTTGTGAGCAAGCATACAAAATAGATGCGTGCTCAATGTTTCGTTCATGGCGGCATGAATAATCATTTTTGCCAATCAGAACGCTGGTTTTTGATAGACGGATGAACAATTAAATTAAACTCCCATAAACAAAATTTTGAACACGCAACTGTTATAGTAGAACACTAGAAAAATATTTTATTTTGCCTGATTGCATTAGATGATAAGAAATGAAGGGAATATTTTTCTTTTTCATTTAGGCATAATCGTATGAACGTAAACAAAATAATGATATGAATTCGCTTCGCGTAATCACATAGTGTGATTAAATTTGTAGGTTTATACCCCATTCAAAACAAAGCAAAAATATCGTCACTTCTTATATTAATCAAGTCAGTTTGATTGTCATCCACCATTTTAGCTCACAAAAGCAAAAAGTGCTGAATGTGACTTTTGTGGTTGGGTGATATCCGTTGGTCCTTGTACGTCGTTCATCGTCAACATTTACCCAGTTGACAATCTTCTGGGCTAATTTTAAGAAAACACTTTTAGGCAATTTAGAGGTCCTAGTAAACAATCCAGCGACAGCTTCTACTTTTCAATACACAAAAATTGGCCAGATTATTTGTTTTTAATACAATTTGGACAAGTACGCAAGTGGATCATCTTGGATGAAAAAACTAGGTTACAATTACAAATATTTGAAAAGAATTAGAGACCCCTGAATCCCTACTATAAGATAACTTAATCTGGAAAAATTGGGTCAAAATCTCATGCCTGCTCTAGAGGCTGTAATTATTCGATCGTGTCTGCCAATCAAAGAATCAATCGACCGATCAGATTGTTCATTTCGATCTATGTAGTTAAAACCGTTTTGCTGGCCAACAAACCATTTTATTTTTTTGTTACCCGGTGCTGGCCATAAATTTTGTAAAACAGACGTTTAAAATCGAAGCGGAATTTCCTGTTGGAATCAGTGGGCGTGGCCAGCGGCGTCAGCAGAAGGGACCAGTGATCTCCCGATTGGACCTGTACTTGACACTACAGTTATATTTTATTTTCAAATGACCTGCAAATAGTTAAGATTGTTTGTCTCGGTGGTTATCGCAACTGATCGGTGTTGTGGCCTTCTTGTTACCAGTTCTCACTGAACCACCGATAAAGAAACGCCATGTTTCGAAAGCGCTAGGGTTAATCTGAAATAATTCTAAATTGTATTTATATTGCTGGTCTATATGCTAGTCCCGGAATATTCCTTCCTGTGGCTTTAGCAGGTGTATATAATAAGCAGTGTATAAGCTGGTGTAAAGAATAGCAGTGGCTCTTGCAGGTGTACAGAATAAGATAAGCCTCCACACCGTGCAGTCTGATATTAGCCTGCTCGTTCTTGTTGTGTTGAGAAACATATTGGAACACAGCATCTAGATGACTGTGTCAAATGTTTCAAATAGAGTGAAAAGAGGATAAATATTCAGCAGGACAAAGATTAAGTCTTTCTGTGAAAATTGGGTTAACCCTTTCCTGGTTTTTGAAATTTTAGACTGGTCCAAATTGAAAGAGGATGCAGACGACAATGAAAATTGGATGCAATTCTAATTAAAACCATCCTATGTGGTAGAAAACATTGTGGGAAAAGGAGAAATTGCTAATTATAAGCAATTTCTCCTTTTTCCACAATGTTTTCTCAAGTATAAAATCACAGTGACGTAAAATCCCGGGTTTATCCAGGAAAGGGTTAATGTAATATAGCGGTAATGTAGAAAAAGAGCTTCACCAGACGATCATAGGTCTCCGAAAAGTCAATGAATCCCAACCAAATATAACCCTGCTTGATTCTGAGACAATCTTAGAAGTGTGAAACAACACATTTCGTCACTTGATGAAAAGAATGAGCGGACAGGAATTTCAATTCTTTTCTGTTATTCAAAATTTTAGACATGTCCAAATTCAAAGGTTTTACAGACAACTTAGAAACAATGTGAAAAATGAAGAAATAGTTTGTTGCAAATAATTTCTTCTTTTTCAACAATGTTTTTTTCAAGTATAATACACAGGGATGTAAAAAAGGAATAAACAGGAAAGGATTAAACAAAATGCATTCGGAAAAGCAATAAAACGTAACAGATAAATAAGCATTTAATTCAAAATTGACATTTACCCCCTTTTCCATGACGAGAACTCAAAAAAAGGAATTATAAAGAGTTCAAATATGACGTTTCATCCGATTCCATCTAAGGGATCTGCAGAAGTCGCAGCAGACGGACAGAAGAATGGATGACGGACAGATGAAACCTGTCTTTCAGGGAGTACAAGAAGCAGATTATGCCGTAGCAAGACGATCGGCTCTGGCCGTCAACGGCCTTTAGAGGAAATCATTCAATAGAACGTTAGAATCATATTACGCATCTTTTATTCTTTGTTTAATCTTTTGTTAATTTCCGAATTGACAATAATGTGACTTTTAAAACTGATTTTAAACCAATGTTTTATACATATATATATATTTAGATATGAATCTTAAACACATTCAGAAATATCCACGAGATATTCTTTTCATTCATCACATTTATATCACATGAATATCTTTTAGCTTATTAGTTTGAAAGATTATAAAACTGGGGAAAATTCGAAATTCAGAGTTTGTTTGAATGAGTCAGCTATTCCATATACCACTGTGGTGTACGGTGAAATCGATGGATGTTATCTCGAGATCCTCGCTTCTTCACTCTCTTCACCAATATATAGATAATAAAACAGAAAGCGAGGACCCCAACTACGCCGCCCGCTCCATATCCAGCGTATTTTAGAGTCTGGAGTGTACCCATGACCGGTCGTCGCTTGATGATCTGAACCTTTCTTTCAGTGTTTCCAGGACCTTTCACTCGACAGTAACAGCTTACTTTACCCTCTTTTACCAAGGCATTCTTTAGAAATATAGATTTGATCAAAGTGTTAGGCATTGTTTTATAGAAAAAAAAGTGATAAGTATGAATGATAACCATTATCTTTTTTTAAATGCGGTTTGATATAGTTACTCATTCATTTATAATATTGAACGGATTATAGAATGCCGGAAGATCATTAGGAACCTTACCAGCTTTGTATTAACATTCGAAGATTAAAAAGTACTACCATTAAAGTGACATTTCATTTTTATCAATAAGGAAAAGCAAATACGCTTGAAAAATGATTTTTTTCTAAGGACCTGAAAAGTTTCGAACAGATAAGGATATATCGACTTCGTAAGAATACGGGGGCGTGGGCTTTTACATTTAATATTAACTATTCACGAGTGATCCATTCCGCGTAATGATGAAATATGATGTCTGGATAAACGAATAGTTTTACTATTTCAAGATTAGGTCGAAGTTTTATTTGAACAAGAACACCGCCTACGGGTGCCTACGCTCGGCTGTTGGGTGCTTGATAGTGGACAAAATGCATCAAGAGTTATCCCCCTTGATAGTATAGGTTACTCTTTTGATAGTGAACAAGTGTGCCAAGTTTCAAGTGAATGCCTTCAGTAGAACCAGAGATATTACAAATTGTCAAAGTTTTCGCACACCGACGAAGACAACAACCGCGACGAAACCAAGGCTATAGCAATACCTCGGGTTTTCTCCAAAAACGGCCGAGCTAATGAAACTGATCACTCTATCGAATAACTTACTCATTTCTTTTTATTGGACTGTCTCCGCTTGGCTTAATCATTTTAGAGACATTAGCACTGTAGTTACAAATATTTTACAAGTTATTCTAATTCTATTATCTTAATTTTCTTGAATTGCCTCTTACATTACGTACTGTGTAAATTTACCTGTTTTAACCTTTTAAGTATAGTTTGAATCTACTTACTGACCGTTCTTTAGCTGTGAAAGATAAATTTATAACATAAAAAGATTACAATTTTATAACATTAAAACAAAAATGAAAGAAAGTTTTTTTTTTTGCATTTAATTGTTTATTTAAGAGATAAAGAGAATATTGTTTATTTTCATGGAGATATGAATCCATAAAACTAATCACACTGTATGAATATGGAAGCGTATTCATATATAAGAGCGATTAGGTTTTTCGGTTAATACTTCTATGAAAAAAATTATATTCTATTTATTTCTTAAATAACCAATTAAATGCAAGCTTTTATTTTAGTTTTTAATTTAATAGGATCGAGCCAAAAAAAAAACTTAACAATTTTTTATATATTTTTTGTACGGCACTATTTTGTAAGGAAGCATACAAAATAGCTGCGTCTTCAAAATTTTGCTCATGGAGCTATGAATAGTTTTTTTCGACCAATCAGAAGGCCCGTTTTTGATAGACGAAACTAAAAATTAAATTATCATAACTAGAAAGAGCTGAACGAATAAAGGGAGCTCTGAGAAAAGAAACCATGTGCCATCGCTACAACCATTTTTTTTTAGGAATGTGACCTTATTAAATGACATTGACTTAGATGGATGACCTAAACCTTACAACCAACAGATGCCTAATTATTCAAGGAAGCTTTGACCCAAATACGACCAATGTATCTTCAACAATGTTTGAATAACAACAATAAGTTAAGTTTTGCGTTAAGTTAACTGCTTGCAGTCATACTGAAATAAAGACAGACTGACAAACTGACACGCTCCCGATCGTATCGATGTGCAGATATAAACATCTGTATCAATTATGCTTTATACACAATATTAAGCTCGACCCCAAACTTTTTCTAAAAAAGAAGTGCACCATCGACCACCTGCTTGCAACAAAGTTCAAATCTAATTTTTCCTTTATCTTTAGCTATCTGTGGGAACCTACAACACCGAGTTTACTCTTTTTTAAATTGCACGATTAAAAAGTAAGTTTGATGAGAAAGGTAGAGTAGACAGCTTTGTGAAATTTAAAAAGTCATAGGATTTGTTGCGTATGGTAGAAAAGAGAATTTCTTATACATGTATAAAAAGGATTCTTTATGCTAGACCCCATTTCTATGACATAACCTTAGATTGAACTTGAGAAAAGGCAAATCGGAAAATATCTTCAGAAGTGCGAATTAGAAAATGTCACCAAGGTTGGGCGTGGGGCCACGGATGTACCACTTCAATATGACGAATAGGGAGTCAAAGCAATTTAGGGATAAAGCAATTCGCTTTTGACTAGCAAACTTAATTCAATTTCTTTCCCTTTCAAAACCTTTTAGCATTGATTTCTGAAGTACTTTTTGTTTTCGGCTAACAATCAAAAGAACTGGCAGAAATTATGTAAGTTTGTCATATTTTGCAGTATGTCAAATAATTCAATTATAGTCTTGGTTCGATCCCCGACGGCGGCACATATTTGTCTCTTACCAGTGGGTGGATAATCGTAAACCTAAGTGGGATAGCAGCTTGAGGCTTGGAAAGGGTGTAGTGGTAGTAGTGGTTTGAGAAATACCAGGTATTCATTGTTAGGTGCTCCGGCCGCCATGATATGACTGAAATACTGTTAAAAGCGACGTTAAACCCCACTCAATAAACCAATCATATATAGTCATACATGTATAGTACAACAATTAAAATGTGTTCATATGCATAAGGTTTATGCTTCTGATTGCGATCTAGTATATTACTTTGTATTTAAGAGAGCTAAAGATAAAGTGTGTATTTCGTTTTTTTAGACTTAAATATTTCACCAATACTACCATAAAACCTATATTGTTGGTACTCATTTGTATCGTCCAATCGAGGCAATTCAAATGAGTACCCACAACATAGGGTTTTGTTGAGAAATAAGGATTTTAGAATGCTTTTACCCCCTCTTATCAAGACTCCTGCTCTTAGGTCCTTGTTTACTCGTTTAGATTTGATATTGTGTCCAAATTTAAGATAATACTACCGGGGAAAACTGATTTTGCTTATTTGCGTATTTGTCACACTCTCACTCGGTTGTTTTTCTAAAAGGAAAACAAAAATTAATGGAAAGGACGCTTTTAAAAAATATCAAATTCTGCAGGATTGTAATACGACAAACCATTTTATCAGATGCTTGAAAGTTTCCAACGTATATAAATTCGTGGCTGTTGAACGGGACATAAATCATCAGTTAAGAGCAAATTGCAGATTGTTATAATTATTTACTTTCCTAATGCCTACATTTCACGTGAATACTGTAAACGGTTAAAGATAATAACATCACGATATTTCGGAATAATTTCCCTATTCTTTGAATATATATATATATATATATATATATATATATATATATATATATCGAAGCAAAACTTGATTTTTGGTATTAAAGATAACGAATGCTCAAATTCAAAAATAGAATTCGAATATTCGAGGCAAAAACGAATATTAGCTTATCCGAACATTTGTTCATATATCGAGAATAATTGTTTACCAAAATATCTTTCATTGAGTGAACAACAAAAACTTAGTTGAAAATATAGCTTTTTTGTTCACGAAATAAAATATTTATCGGTCTTAGACAAACAACAAAACTTATCGAACTGCTTCAAAGCAGAAATGGTAGCGCATCGCACTCTCAAACATGAGGTCCTGGGTTCGACCCCCGGACGTAGCAAATATCCTTTCCAACAATTGCCGCCAACGAATAGGCAGATATTCGTAAACCTAAGTGAGCAGATGGAGGCTCGGACAGGATGTAGTGGTAGAACTGATTGTGAGAAATACCGGGAATCAATCGTTAGGTGTTCCAGTCGCCGCGATATAAGTTAAATACTGTTAAAAGTAGCGTTAAACTCCATTTCAATCGATCAATGAATCAATGTTATGCAAAAAAATAGACAATCTCTAAAAGCGCGCCTTTTTGCGCGTAAAATACTTGGCAACCTCGTGCTGTTCCCGCTGAGACTACTTACAGTAGTGCGAAATAAATCAAAGCATGGTAGCAAATCTACCGAAACAAACGTTTTCAACGTAAGAATCCTAATTTTCAAACACGGCTGTTCTATATTTTGTGATAATTTGGCAGTTCAATAGTTTTTTAATTGATTGGGGTTTAATGCCGCTTTTAACAGAATTTCAGTCATATCGCGGCGGCTGGAGCACGTAACAATCGATTCCTGGCATTTCTCACACCAGTACTACCACTTCATCCTTTCCTAGCCTCCAGCTGCTCCAACTTAGGTTTACGTTTATCCACCCATTTGATAGAGGCAAATGTTGAAAAGAATATGTAGTAAAGCCTACAAGAGACTCCGTATACATCAATAGATTAACTATAGCAAATTCATATTTTCCCACCTTACATCATATTTGGTCTTGTTGATTGATTGAACGCCGCTTTAACAGTATTTCAGTCATATCGCGGCGGCTGGATCACCTAACAATGGATTCCTGGTATTTCACACACAAGTACTACCACTACATCCTTTTCATAGCCTCCAGCTGCTATCCCACTTATGTTTACATTTTATCAACCCATTGGGGAAAGACAAATGTCGGAAAGGACATGTGCCGCCGCCGGGGATCGAAACCATTAAATCCCGTGATTGAAGATTAGGAGTCTGACGCGCTACCGACTGCGCTATGACGGCGGCTTTTTAGTCTTACTAACATACAATAAAGTTATTCTATCTTTTTGGTTAACTCAGTGCGTCTATGATAACACCAAGGTAACATTTTGGTTTGAGCATTATTCAAACCAATTAAGCCACAGAATCCGACACGAGAAGCCAGCTGGTCATCCTTCTCTTAACGCATGGACTAAGGTGTTGGTATTGCTATTTCCTAGATGGTAAAATGTATTCATGCAGATTTAACATCCTAATTATGTATTAACCTAAATTATTGGACATCTTTTAGAAAGAGATAGATTAACTATGTTTAGCTTTCTCAAAGAGAAACTTATTTGATTTAAGTTTCATACTTTGCAGTGATATCAACTTACCAACGACCGCAGCATCCCCAAAGCAAACTCCTGAAAATTGACAATGATAACAATCATATTTGACTATCTTTAAGCGAATGAATATATTAATTAGAAAATAAGACATATAAGGAAATTAAGATAACGTAAAATTCCATATTTATGGTTATTGAAATTATCAAAACCTACTGGCGAGTCAACTCTGTGATCCCAACAAACATCTCTGGCGATTGTTTATAAGCATCAAATGTTAAAGCTTTACATCCTTGATACATTTACGGCCACGGATAGTGATATATATATATGTGGTTTCTAGTTAAAAAAAAACACAAAAAAACTGTGGACTGTGTTATCAAAGATTAAATTTGTACAACGGATGATTCAAATCAGTTATTCTTTTTCTACAAATTATTTGGTTGTGATATATGAAGCAGACAGAAAATCAAGGCGAGTTGATTGACACAGAAAAAAGTAAACGCATCAATGGATTCTAAGATTGTTGTAAGAGTTTTGTTTTTCTTTGTTTTTATTAGGTATAAAATGTTGGCTATTCTAAAAGGTTCATATTACTATAATACATTTGGGAATTTTAGTAATAAAAGGATATTTACCAATTTGATCAGAGGTCGTGGTATTGTTTTTAGCAACGATTGTTGTCTCTATAAAAGAAAGCAACAATATGACTCTTCATGTTAATAAAAATATTACTTTTAAACTCAAGTTAATTAATCTTTGTAGTCTATAGAAATGTTTAAAGACATTATCCGGTGTATAAAGTTTACCAATTAATTCATGTGTTTCCTTGAATATTGAGAAGCCGCGTTATATCAGTTTAAGTCACCATTTCTCGCTCTCAGGATGACCAACAGGTATTGTGTTCTACTAAGATATTTTTCTTACACATACAAGGTTGCCATCGTCATATCTATATTGCTTTGATACCACAAGTAAGATGTAGAAAATGACAGAAAAAATCCTTTGTGTCCCCCATTTGCCTTAACATTATACTTAAAGGATGCTAGATACATTTTTTGTGCTTTTCCCATTTTCCAGGATATTTATCTTCCATGATAAACAAAAAAAATACAAATACAACGATATTGTATAGCACCTCTTTAAATTATGCAATGACTAATGTGTTTTGAAAAGTGCTGGTAATGATTGTATTTAAGTCATTTTAGGAAATAAATGATCAGGAACTCAAATACATATAGATAAAAGCATTGATCTATAGCTTTGTCTTCATTTCCTTCATATCATTATTCAAAAAGGAAACATTAGAATAAGAATACATTTTGTAATAATGAGACTTTGGTGAGAAGGCACCACGTGAGGTTTGTACTTACACAGAACCCATCGATGGTAATAAAATCATCTTCTTCCAAGAAATTTGATTCAATGCCTATATGATACTTTTATAGGCCTTAAACCATACAGGAAATTTTACCCAGTTAACTTTTTTCGTTTAAATATTTTTCTAGTTTTTCACGCACCGGATCTTTATAATGGAAGCATGCCTTACCTATTTTATCTGTTTCTGTAGGAGTGTTGTAAAAAGGAGTTGTTATGCATGAAAAAGAAGAATTTAGGTTCTAGAGTAAATCGGTTCGCATAAAGTGATTAATTCCTGTTTATACGAACTGCATGTGTAAAACTTAAAAAAGTAGCCACGAGTACCAATTCGAGGGTGACATTACATTTCAAACTTACCCGTTGTACTTGTTTGCATAGAAGTATCTAAAGTTAATGTTGTTGTCCCTGAAAACCACAAATAGGGCAAATTGTTTATAGATAAGACAAATGAGCGTTTGGTGAAAAAGACTTTGAGAGTTAGAATGATTAAAGGAATTTTGGAATATTCTTTGGAAATGTTTCATTATTTTATCATTAATAATAATATACGTTAACGTTTTATTAATTTCTTTAACTTAAGCGTACATTTCAAAAGATTACCAGGCTAAAACCATGTTTACGTTCGATAAAAGAAGGTGTAAAATCTCATCGCTAATCACGATGTCGTCCGAGCAAAACACTTAAACTCTCATTCATAAAGAAACCCTTCTTTATTCCCCTGCCAAACTGTGTCCTGTAGCGTTGAATGGTAGACAGCACGCGAAAAATTAAGAGGATAATGTGACTCTAAAAAGAGTTATCATAGTTGGAAATTATTAATTACGCGAAGTAGTTTGCTATCCTTACAGGCGTTCTTTAACATTCAGCCAATTACAAGACGGCAACAATTGAGACTGGCTTCAACTGAAACAATATGCTGACGACAAGATACTATTAGCTAAATCTTTATCTGTCTACATGGTAAACATTGTCGGTATTGAAGAAATTGTTTGTTAAATGCATTTTTTATTTTCATTTTGCTTTCTTAAGCATTTATCATTAAAGGTTTTAAAAGGGGGACTGAATGGAAATTGGTAAAGGAAATCATGGAATGGATGATGGCAAACTCAATTTTATTCAAAATGGCTCGTTAAACTTTTAACTTATATCATTCAAATAATTAAGTCACCTGTATCATCCACAACTCATTCCAACGTCAAACATAGAAACAATTTCAATGGCTGACCTGGATTGACAAATATTTGACTGGCCAAATTATACTAGCAAATCTATAAATGGAGCAAAGTAATTTCTAAACAGAGGCAATTGCATCTCATTCAGTACATTCAGAGGCTCATTTCGTTCACAACGGGTTGACTCCGCACAATCCAATCCTAAAATCATTCATATCATCAATTCCATAATGTTCTTAACTGTAAGCATAACTGTGGGCATATACTCTGAAATAGTAGTTGACTCTACTAATATTATGATATTCACCTTTTATATCAGTCGATGTATTGGTGTTTCCAGTAACGATTGTTGATTCTGTAAGGTAAAGAAACATTAATGCTCATTTATGTTTATGATTATACTGATTTACTTTAACACGCAACAAAAATACAGATATGATTTGGGATGTATTTAACACTTATTTTCTTGAATGTATGGATTCTTTATATAATATATGGTGTTTTCACATGATGATATAGAAACACATTTTGCTATGACAAATACAAAAGTCTCGACATAAAAAAACGTTGAAATGGTATATGAGTATAGTGTTTGAGATTACAAGCCACCGACAAAGCGCAGTCGCAAAGCGTCAGACTCCTAATCTTCAATCGTGGGATGTCATGGGTTCGATCCCCGGCGGCAGCACATATTTATTCCAACATTTGTCTCTCACCAATGGGTGGATAATCGAAACCTAAGTGAGATAGCAGCTGGAAGCTATGAAAGGATGTAGTGGTAGAACCTGTGTGAGAATACCAGGAATCCATTGTTAGGTTCTCCAGCCGCCAAGATATGAACGGAAACCTGTTTAAAGCGGCGTTAAACCCCATTCAATCAATCAATCTGATTACGTAAAGGATACTAAAGAATTATTGAACTTTCCCTTTAACCGTGCTTTTATTTTTGCATGTCAATGATTAAAATAATATGTTTTAACGATATAATATTGTCTGCATCTAATTTGAATTCTATCTTGACAATTAAATTTACTGTGTAGATTTAAGGTACCTAAGACTCTAGAAAAAGTCAATTGAAAACGACAAAATACGTTAAATCAAATATGATCCTACTTTTTACTACAAGGTTTACCCCATCCAAAATATTTACGAATTATGTAGTGGCATTTTTCCAACGGCGTTTCTTCCCGCCGTCATAGCGCAGTCAGTATCGCATCAGACTCTTAACCGTCAATAATGGGAGGTCATGGGTTCGATCCCAGGCGGCGGCACATATTCTTTCCGACATTTGTCTCTCACCAATGGGTGGATAATCGCAAACCTGAGTGTGATAGTAGCTCGAGGCTAGGAATTGATGTAGTGGAAGTACTGGTTTGAGAAATACCGGGTATCAACTGCTAGGTGTTTCAGTTGCCGCGATTTGACTGAAATACTGTTAAATCTGGCGTTAAACCTCATTCAATCTATCAAACTACGGCGTTTCTGCAGTTGAAATTTGTCCTTTTTTTACATTTACTCCTAAGATTTTGTTTTCTCAATGCTATTCTGTTATAGAACAGTTTGTTACCTTTGGTGTTCTTTGTTGTAGGACTGTGGTATTGGTCAGTTGTTGAGCCTGATACAAAACAACAAATATCTGATAAATAACATTTTAGTTTCCAAAATATTTTTTCTGACAAAGGGATAGTTTCTTAGAACGTAGTTCTTTATAAGAATGAGCCGATATGATAATCAACAAAGTATCTACTTTGCTTAACTGTTTTCTGTTTTGCAAAAGAAACCACACCAAAAGCGTAAAATAGAATCCCCCTAGTCAGGCTGCGTATACGACTAGTTTTCAAGGTCACTGTCTTTCGATTTTGGTTCCGTCAAGATACTTGATATGAACTTTCTTATTGATACATTTTACATGAAAATTCTCAAATATCTTTAATAACCCAATAACCTAAGTGGGATAGCAGCTGGAAGCTAGGAAAGGTTGTAGTGGTAGTACTGGCTTTGGAAATACCAGGAACCCATTGTTAGGTACTCCAGCTTCGGCGATATGACCGAAAAACTTTTAAATCTGGCGTTTAATCCAAATCAATCAGACAATCTAATCAATTAGCCAATTTATCAATTAATGTGTTGGTGTTTCCAGAAACGATTGTTGATTCTGTAAAGGAAAGCAATATTTTAATTCGTTTATGTATTTGTGGAGGTATTATGATTATACTGACACACCAAAAATACAGAAATAGAAACTATTTTGCTATGACAAATACAAAAATGGCGTGTCAAAAAAAAAAAAAAAAAAAAACAAACAAAAAAAAACCCACTTTGCTGCAGTGGCATCTTAGATTACAGAAATTGAGATTACGATTTGTTCTTTGTTTTATTACTCATAACCCGTATTCTACGTAAAGGATACATAATAAGATTTTTGTCATTTCCCTTTAATCGTGCATTTTGGTTTTTCAGTGATAAAAATATGTTTAAAACACTTAAAATATATAACATTGTCTACAACTTCCTTGAATTCTATCTAAAGCATTTAATGTTCAATGTAGGTTCCAGGTAACTGATGTACCTAAAACTCTAGAAAAAGGCAATTCGAAACGGACGGAGTACATTAAATCAAAGATTATCCTACTTTTCCTACAATATTTCAATCCCATCTCATATTGTTAAGATTTTTACAAATAGTGACAGGGCATTTTTCTTACATCGTTTCTGCCGCTTGAATTTCGTCCTTTGTTACATTTTACCGAAGCTTTTGTTTTTGTACCGCTATTTGTTATAGAACAGTTTGTTACCTTTGTTGTCTTTTGTTGTAGGACTGTGGTATTGGTCAGTTGTTGAGCCTGTTACAAAACAATAAATATCTGAATGTACTTGCTTGCTACGCCAAAGAGAAACCCAAACATGACCCTACGGTGATCATATGAACGAACTCGACAGATTTGATAAAATAATTCAAAGTTTTGTACTTTCATTTATAGACATGAAGACACTTTTTTTTGTTTTCAATGAGGTATAATTACATCATTTAAATAACTTAATTAAATTTCTTTTTGGCCATACCTGATTGATAACAAACAGGATATTCTCTTCGTCTCATATAATCTAAGGTCATCAAGTAAAATAAAGCAAATACTGTTTTAGTTATTAGTCTTTATTTTCTTTGCGCACAAGTAAACAAAATAGTTGCATGCTCAAATCTTATTGCATGGAAATTTGAAAAGAATATCAGACAATTGAAACGCTTGAACATAAAAAGACGAAACTTAAATTCGTGTGAATGTGTTTATTTATTAAAAGAGCGTAGTGGGTTTGATCTCCGGCGGCGGCGGCGGCGGCACATATCCTTTCCGACATTTGTCTCTGGCATATGGGTGGATAATCGTAAACCCTAGTGGGATAGCAGCTGGAGGCTAGGAAAGGATGTTGTGGTAGTACTGGTGTGAGAAATACCAGGAATCCATTGTTAGGTGCTCTAGCCTCCGCGATATGAATAAAATACAGTTAAAAGTTGCGTTAAACCCCAATCAATCAATTCAATCAATTATCCGATAAATTTCCTGGTACATTTCTTGATTTTAGCAGAATTGTGCTATTCACCTAATTTATCAGTGTTTCCAGTAACGATTGTTGATTCTGTAAAGGAAAAGAAATTTTTTAATTCGTTTATGTATTTGTGGAGGTAGTATGATTATACTGATTTATGTTAACACACAACAAAAATAAAATTCAGAAATAGAGAACATTTTGCTATGACAAATACAGAAGTGACGCCGTTAAAAACATTTTGGCTGCAGTAGTATCTGAGATTACAGTGATTGAGAGTACGGTTTGTTTTTTGTTGTCTAATTCATGACCAGTATGCTATGTAAAGGATAAATAAAAAAAATATTGTCTTTTCCCTTTAACCGTGCTTATTTTTCTTGTCAACCATTGAAAAAATATATTTAGAAGCGCAAAACGATATAATATTGTCTACAACTTCCTTGAATTCTATCTTAAGCATTTAATGTTCAATGTAGGATCCAGGTAATTGATGTACCTAAAACTCTAGAAAAAGGCAATTCGAAACAGACAAAGTACATTAAATCAAAGAATATCCTCCTTTATCTACGATGTTTTTCTTCCATCCCATTTTGTTAAGTTTCTTACGAATCATGACTAAGCATTTTTCCTACGGCGTTTCTCCTGTGGGAATTCGTCCTTTAAAACATTCATACCGAAGCTTTTGTTTTCTTACCGCTATTTTGTTATAGAACAGTTTGTTACCTTTGTTGTCTTTTGTTGTAGGACTGTGGTATTGGTCAGTTGTTGAGTCTGTTACAAAACAATAAATATCTGAATGAATAACATATTAGTTTCTGTAATATATTTTGTCTTTAAGGGATAGTTTCTTGCTCAAAGATACTATCAAATTTAACTCTTTGTTTTATGGAAGAAATTAAACTTTCATTTCTCACTACTTTGTGTAAAATTAAAGTAGGTCGGCTTTAAGACTGAGCTTTGATCTAACTTGAAAAAAATGAAACCGATGTCGTCATATATTTTAAAGAATGGTCGTGTAAAAAGGTAGAATCAGTACAAGTTTGAAGTTTACAGTTTTTGAAGGATAGTTCTAAGAAAGATAATTTCCATGATGCAGTATTCGTAAATTACTAATTATGAAGTATGATGTACACGGTTTGTGTCTTACTCCAGAGAGTAAGTCAGATCTAAACGATCACCCTATAAACAATTACAATTTCGAGGTAGATAGGCACGGCGAGCGATCCACTATAAATTATTAAACTATTTGCTGTACGGACCTGACGTATGGTACCATTTCGAGGGGGACGTTTAAACTTACCATTTGTACTAGCTGTTAAAGTGATATCCATGTTAATTGTTATTGTACCTGAAAAATTGTAATGTTTATAGACTTCTGGTTTCAGGGAGGATGAAATTTTTTAAAGTTTCCAATTTGTGCCTTTTAATTATGGGTATTCCATGTATACACCAAAGAAGGACCCTATGGTAATCATGTGAACAAAATCGTTTATAGTTTTTTAATTTCGTCTAAATGCTTGAATTAAGAAATGAAGAGACTATTTTGTTTTCATCGAGGTATTAACCGAAATGCGCGAAGCAATAGCGTGATTAAACTTTTACGGTCATACCTCATTGGAAACACAAAATAATATTCTCTTCATCTCTTTTAATTCAATGTCATCAAGCAAAATAAAGCAATTGTTTCATCAGTTTTCAATTTAATATTACTTTGCGCCCAGGCAAACAAAACGGTTTCATCCTCAAACTTGTTCGTGGAAATTTGAAAAAAAAGGTAAGACAATCAAAACGCTCGAACCTAGATAGACGAAACTAATTTTGTGTGTGAAAGATTATCCGTTTGAATTTAAATCTCGTCATATTTTCGTGATTTTATTCCATAACGCCAAAATCTTCAAAACGTATAAATACAAAAATGTCGACGTGAAAAACGTTGAAATGGTATATGAGTATAGTGTTTGAGATTACAAGCCGCCGTCAAAGCGCAGTCGCAAACGTCAGACTCCTAATCTTCAATCGTGGGATGTCATGGGTTCGATTCCCAGCGGCAGCACATATTTATTCCAACATTTGTCTCTCACCAATGGGTGGATAATCGAAACCTAAGTGAGATAGCAGCTGGAAGCTATGAAAGGATGTAGTGGTACAACCTGTGTGAGAATACCAGGAATCCATTGTTAGGTTCTCCAGCCGCCAAGATATGACCGGAAACCTGTTTAAAGCGGCGTTAAACCCCATTCAATCAATCAATCTGATTACGTAAAGGATACTAAAGAATTATTGAACTTTCCCTTTACCACGCTTTTATTTTTGCATGTCAATGATTAAAATAATATGTTTTAACGATATAATATTGTCTGCATCTAATTTGAATTCTATCTTGACAATTAAATTTACTGTGTAGATTTAAGGTACCTAAGACTCTAGAAAAAGTCAATTGAAAACGACAAAATACGTTAAATCAAATATGATCCTACTTTTTACTACAAGGTTTACCCCATCCAAAATATTTACGAATTATGTAGTGGCATTTTTCTAACGGCGTTTCTTCCCGCCGTCATAGCGCAGTCAGTATCGCATCAGACTCCTAACCGTCAATAATGGGAGGTCATGGGTTCGATCCCAGGCGGCGGCACATATTCTTTCCGACATTTGTCTCTCACCAATGGGTGGATAATCGCAAACCTGAGTGTGATAGTAGCTCGAGGCTAGGAAATGATGTAGTGGAAGTACTGGTTTGAGAAATACCGGGTATCAACTGCTAGGTGTTTCAGTTGCCGCGATTTGACTGAAATACTGTTAAATCTGGCGTTAAACCTCATTCAATCTATCAAACTACGGCGTTTCTGCAGTTGAAATTTGTCCTTTTTTTACATTTACTCCTAAGATTTTGTTTTCTCAATGCTATTCTGTTATAGAACAGTTTGTTACCTTTGGTGTTCTTTGTTGTAGGACTGTGGTATTGGTCAGTTGTTGAGCCTGATACAAAACAACAAATATCTGATAAATAACATTTTAGTTTCCAAAATATTTTTTCTGACAAAGGGATAGTTTCTTAGAACGTAGTTCTTTATAAGAATGAGCCGATATGATAATCAACAAAGTATCTACTTTGCTTAACTGTTTTCTGTTTTGCAAAAGAAACCACACCAAAAGCGTAAAATAGAATCCCCCTAGTCAGGCTGCGTATACGACTAGTTTTCAAGGTCACTGTCTTTCGATTTTGGTTCCGTCAAGATACTTGATATGAACTTTCTTATTGATACATTTTACATGAAAATTCTCAAATATCTTTAATAACCCAATAACCTAAGTGGGATAGCAGCTGGAAGCTAGGAAACGTTGTAGTTGTAGTAACGGCTTTGGAAATACCAGGAACCCATTGTTAGGTACTCCAGCCTCGGCGATATGACCGAAAAACTTTTAAATCCAAATCAATCAGACAATCTAACCAATTATCCAATTAACTCTCTGATATATTATTTGATTCCAGCAAAATTGTGAAATTCACCTAATTTATCAATTAATGTGTTGGTGTTTCCAGAAACGATTGTTGATTCTGTAAAGGAAAGCAATATTTTAATTCGTTTATGTATTTGTGGAGGTATTATGATTACACACACCAAAAATACAGAAATAGAAACTATTTTGCTATGACAAATACAAAAATGGCGTGTCAAAAAAAAACAACAAAAAAAAACAATAAATAAAGAACACTTTGCTGCAGTGGCATCTTAGATTACAGAAATTGAGATTACGATTTGTTCTTTGTTGTATTACTCATAACCTGTATTCTACGTAAAGGATACATAAAAAGATTATTGTCATTTCCCTTTAATCGTGCATTTTGACTTTTCAGTGATGAAAAAATATGTTTAAAACATTTAAACGATATAACATTGTCTACAACTTCCTTGAATTCTATCTTAAGCATTTAATGTTCAATGTAGGTTCCAGGTAACTGATGTACCTAAAACTCTAGAAAAAGGCAATTCGAAACGGACGGAGTACATTAAATCAAAGATTATCCTATTTTTCCTACAATATTTCAATCCCATCTCATATTGTTAAGATTTTTACAAATAGTGACAGGGCATTTTTCTTACATCGTTTCTGCCGCTTGAATTTCGTCCTTTGTTACATTTTACCGAAGCTTTTGTTTTTGTACCGCTATTTGTTATAGAACAGTTTGTTACCTTTGTTGTCATTTGTTGTAGGACTGTGGTATTGGTCAGTTGTTGAGCCTGTTACAAAACAATAAATATCTGAATGTACTTGCTTGCTACGCCAAAGAGAAACCCAAACATGACCCTACGGTGATCATATGAACGAACCCGACAGATTTGATAAAATAATTCATAGTTTTGTACTTTCATTTATAGACATGAAGACACTATCTTTGTTTTCAATGAGGTATAATTACATCATTTGAATAACTTAATTAAATTTCTTTTTGGCCATACCTGATTGATAACAAACAGGATATTCTCTTCGTCTCATATAATCTAAGGTCATCAAGTAAAATAAAGCAAATACTGTTTAAGTTATTAGTCTTTATCTTCTGTGCGCACAAGTAAACAAAATAGTTGCATGCTCAAATCTTATTGCATGGAAATTTGAAAAGAATATCAGACAATTGAAACGCTTGAACATTAAAAGACGAAACTTAAATTTGTGTGAGTGTGTTTATTTGTTAAAAGAGCGTAGTGGGTTTGATCTCCGGCGGCGGCACATATCCTTTCCGACATTTGTCTCTGACATATGGGTGGATAATCGTAAACCCTAGTGGGATAGCAGCTGGAGGCTAGGAAAGGATGTTGTGGTAGTACTGGTGTGAGAAATACCAGGAATCCATTGTTAGGTGCTCTAGCCTCCGCGATATGAATAAAATACAGTTAAAAGTTGCGTTAAACCCCAATCAATCAGTTCAATCAATTATCCGATAAATTTCCTGGTACATTTCTTGATTTAAGCAGAATTGTGCTATTCACCTAATTTATCAGTGTTTCCAGTAATGATAGTTGATTCTGTAAAGGAAAAGAAATTTTTTAATTCGTTTATGTATTTGTGGAGGTAGTATGATTATACTGATTTATGTTAACACACAACAAAAATAAAATTCAGAAATAGAGAACATTTTGCTGTGAGAAATACAGAAGTGACGCCGTTAAAAACATTTTGGCTGCAGTAGTATCTGAGATTACAGTGATTGAGAGTACGGTTTGTTTTTCGTTGTCTAATTCATGACCAGTATGCTATGTAAAGGATAAATAAAAAAATTATTGTCTTTTCCCTTTAACCGTGCTTATTTTTCTTGTCAACCATTGCAAAATATATTTAGAAGCACAAAACGATATAATATTGTCTACAACTTCCTTGAATTCTATCTTAAGCATTTAATGTTCAATGTAGGTTCCAGGTAATTGATGTACCTAAAACTCTAGAAAAAGGCAATTCGAAACAGACAAAGTACATTAAATCAAAGAATATCCTCCTTTATCTACGATGTTTTTCTTCCATCCCATTTTGTTAAGTTTCTTACGAATCATGACATAGCATTTTTCCTACGGCGTTTCTCCTGTGGGAATTCGTCCTTTAATACAATCATACCGAAGCCTTTGTTTTCTTACCGCTATTTTGTTATAGAACAGTTTGTTACCTTTGTTGTCTTTTGTTGTAGGACTGTGGTATTGGTCAGTTGTTGAGTCTGTTACAAAACAATAAATATCTGAATGAATAACATATTAGTTTCTGTAATATATTTTGTCTTTAAGGGATAGTTTCTTGCTCAAAGATACTATCAAATTTAACTCTTTGTTTTAAGGAAGAAAAAACCTTTCATTTCTCACTACTTTGTGTAAAATTGAAGTAGGTCGGCTTTAAGACTGAGCTTTGATCTAACTTGAAAAAAATGAAACCGATGTCGTCATATATTTTAAAGAATGGTCGTGTAAAAAGGTAGAAGCAGTACAAGTTTGAAGTTTACAGTTTTTGAAGGATAGTTCTAAGAAAGATAATTTCCATGATGCAGTATTCGTAAATTACTAATTATGAAGTATGATGTACATGGTTTATGTCTTACTCCAGAGAGTAAGTCAGATCTAAACGATCACCCTATAAACAATTACGATTTCGAGGTAGATAGGCATGGCGAGCGATCCACTATAAATTTTTAAACTATTTGCTCTACGGACCTGACGTATGGTACCATTTCGAGGGGGACGTTTAAACTTACCATTTGTACTAGCTGTTAAAGTGGTATCCACGTTAATTGTTATTGTTCCTGAAAAATTGTAATGTTTATAGGCTTCTGGTTTCAGGGAGGATGAAATTTTTTAAAGTTTCCAATTTGTGCCATTGCATTATGGGTATTCCATGTATACACCAAAGAAGGACCCTATGGTAATCATATGAACAAAATCGTTTATAGTTTTTTAATTTCGTCTAAATGCTTGATTTAAGAAATGAAGAGACTATTTTGTTTTCATCGAGGTATTAACCGAAATGCGCGAAGCAATAGCGTGATTAAACTTTTACGGCCATACCTCATTGGAAACACAAAATAATATTCTCTTCATCTCTTTTAATTCAATGTCATCAAGCAAAATAAAGCAATTGTTTTATCAGTTTTCAATCTAATATTACTTTGCGCCCATGCAAGCAAAACGGTTTCATCCTCAAACTTGTTCGTGGAAATTTGAAAAAAAAGGTCAGACAATCAAAACGCTCGAACCTAGATAGACGAAACTAATTTTGTGTGTGTAAGATTATCCGTTTGAATTTAAATCTCGTCATGTTTTCGTGATTTGATTCCATAACGCCAAAATCTTCAACACGTATAAATACAAAAATGTCGACGTAAAAAAACGTTGAAATGGTATATGAGTATAGTGTTTGAGATTACAAGCCGCCGTCAAAGCGCAGTCGCAAACGTCAGACTCCTAATCTTCAATCGTGGGATATCATGGGTTCGATCCCTAGCGGCAGCACATATTTATTCCAACATTTGTCTCTCACCAATGGGTGGTTAATCGAAACCTAAGTGAGATAGCAGCTGGAAGCTATGAAAGGATGTAGTGGTAGAACCTGTGTGAGAAATACCAGGAATCCATTGTTAGGTTCTCCAGCCGTCAAGATATGACCGGAAACCTGTTTAAAGCGGCGTTAAACCCCATCCAATCAATCAATCTGATTACGTAAAGGATACTTAAGAATTATTGAACTTTCCCCTTTACCACGCTTTTATTTTTGCATGTCAATGATTAAAATAAAATATGTTTTAACGATATAATATTGTCAGCATCTTATTTGAATTCTATCTTGACAATTAAATTTACTATGTAGATTTAAGGTACCTAAGACTCTAGAAAAAGGCAATTGAAAACGACAAAATACGTTAAATCAAATATGATCCTATTTTTTACTACAAGGTTTACCCCATCCAAAATATTTACGAATTATGTAGTGGCATTTTTCTAACGGCGTTTCTTCCCGCCGTCATAGCACAGTCAGTATCGCATCAGACTCCTAACCGTCAATAATGGGAGGTCATGGGTTCGATCCCAGGCGGCGGCACATATTCTTTCCGACATTTGTCTCTCACCAATGGGTGGATAATCGCAAACCTGAGTGTGATAGTAGCTCGAGGCTAGGAAATGATGTAGTGGTAGTACTGGTTTGAGAAATACCGGGTATCAACTGCTAGGTGTTTCAGCTGCCGCGATTTGACTAAAATAGTGTTAAATCTGGCGTTAAACCTCATTCAATCTATCAAACTACGGCGTTTCTGCAGTTGAAATTTGTCCTTTTTTTACATTTACTCCTAAGATTTTGTTTTCTCAATGCTATTCTGTTATAGAACAGTTTGTTACCTTTGGTGTTCTTTGTTGTAGGACTGTGGTATTGGTCAGTTGTTGAGCCTGATACAAAACAACAAATATCTGATAAATAACATTTTAGTTTCCAAAATATTTTTTCTAACAAAGGGATAGTTTCTTAGAACGTAGTTCATTATAAGAATGAGCCGATATGATAATCAACAAAGTATCTACTTTGCTTAACTGTTTTCTGTTTTGCAAAAGAAACCACACCAAAAGCGTAAAATAGAATCCACCTAGTCAGGCTGCGTATACGACTAGTTTTCAAGGTCACTGTCTTTCGATTTTGGTTCCGTCAAGATACTTGATATGAACTTTCTTATTGATACATTTTACATGAAAATTCTCAAATATCTTTAATAACCCAATAACCTAAGTGGGATAGCAGCTGGAAGCTAGGAAACGTTGTAGTTGTAGTACTGGCTTTGGAAATACCAGGAACCCATTGTTAGGTACTCCAGCCTCGGCGATATGACCAAAAAAACTTTTAAATCTGGCGTTTAATCCTAATCAATCAGACAATCTAACCAATTATCCAATTAACTCTCTAATATATTATTTGAATCCAGCAAAATTGTGAAATTCACCTAATTTATCAATTAATGTGTTGGTGTTTCCAGAAACGATTGTTGATTCTGTAAAGGAAAGCAATATTTTAATTCGTTTATGTATTTGTGGAGGTATTATGATTATACTGACACACCAAAAATACAGAAATAGAAACAATTTTGCTATGACAAATACAAAAATGACGTGTACAAAAAATAAATAAAGAACACTTTGCTGCAGTGGCATCTTAGATTACAGAAATTGAGATTACGATTTGTTCTTTAACCTGTATTCTACGTAAAGGATACATAATAAGATTATTGTCATTTCCCTTTAATCGTGCATTTTGGCTTTGCAGTGATAAAAATATGTTTAAAACACTTAAACGATATAACATTGTCTACAACTTCTTTGAATTCTATCTTGGCCATTAAATTTTATATGTAGGTTTCAGGAACTCATGTGCCTAAAACTCTAGAAAAAGGCCATTCGAAACGGACGGAGTACATTAAATCAAAGATTATCCTACTATTCCTACAATATTTTAATCCCATCCCATTTTGTTAAGATTTTTACAAATTATGGCAGGGCATTTTTCCTACATCGTTTCTGCCGCTTGAATTTCGTCCTTTATTACATTTTACCGAAGCTTTTGTTTTTGTACAGCTATTTGTTATAGAACAGTTTGTTACCTTTGTTGTCTTTTGTTGTAGGACTGTGGTATTGGTCAGTTGTTGAGCCTGTTACAAAACAATAAATATCTGAATGTACTTGCTTGCTACGCCATAGAGAAACCCAAACATGACCCTACGGTGATCATATGAACGAACTCGACAGATTTGATTAAATAATTCATAGTTTTGTACTTTCATTTATAGACATGAAGACACTATCTTTGTTTTCAATGAGGTATAATTACATCATTTGAATAACTTAATTAAATTTCTTTTGGGCCATACCTGATTGATAACAAACAGGATATTCTCTTCGTCACATATAATTTAAGGTCATCAAGTAAAATAAAGCAAATACTGTTTAAGTTACTAGTCTTTATCTTCTTTGCGCACAAGTAAACAAAATAGTTGCATGCTCAAATCTTATTGCATGGGAAATTGAAAATAATATCAGACAATTGAAACGCTTGAACATTAAAAGACGAAACTTAAATTTGTGTGAGTGTGTTTATTTATTGAAAGGGCGTAGTGGGTTTGATCTCAGGCGGCGGCACATATCCTTTCCGACATGTGTCTCTGACATATGGGTGGATAATCGTAAACCCTAGTGGGATAGCAGCTGGAGGCTAGGAATGGATGTTGTGGTAGTACTGGTGTGAGAAATATCAGGAATCCATTGTTAGGTGCTCTAGCCTCCGCGATATGAATAAAATACAATTAAAAATTGCGTTAAACCCCAAACAATCAATTCAATCAATTATCCGATAAATTCCCTGGTACATTACTTGATTCCAGCAGAATTGTGCTATTCACCTAATTTATCAGTGTTTCCAGTAACGATTGTTGATTCTGTAAAGGAAAAGAAAATTTCTAATTCGTTTATGTATTTGTGGAGGTATTATGATTATACGGATTTATGTTAACACACAATAAAAATAAAATACAGAAATAGAGAACATTTTGCTATGACAAATACAGAAGTGACGCCGTTAAAAACATTTTGGCTGCAGTGTTGTGTAAAATTGAAGTAGGTCGGCTTTAAGACTGAGCTGTGATCTAACTTGAAAAAAATGAAACTGATGTCGTCATATACTTTAAATAAAGGTCGTGTAAAAAGGTAGAAGCAGTACAAGTTTGAAGTTTACAGTTTTTGAAGGATAGTTCTAAGAAAGATAATTTCCATGATGCAGTATTCGTAAATTACTAATTATGAAGTATGATGTACACGGTTTATGTCTTATTCCAGAGAGTAAGTCAGATCTAAACGATCACCCTATAAACAATTACAATTTCGAGACAGATATGCATGGCGAGCGATCCACTATAAATTTTTAAACTATTTGCTGTACGGAACTGACGTATGGTACCATTTCGAGGGGGACGTTTAAACTTACCATTTGTACTAGCTGTTAAAGTGGTATCAATGGTAATTGTTGTTGTACCTGAAAAGACAGGAATGGGTTATTAATAGATCGAACGCTGTCAGCATTTAGAAAAAAATAACAACGGCTATGGACCCCTTTGTTAAAATAGACCTATTAAAATGAAATCTTAGAATGAAATGTCGAATTTCATCTTCCTAGAGCTTCTGAATGTTGTCCAGAAATATAAAAATAAAATTATTTGTTTAAGGTCAATATATTTCATAGTACATCAATGGCCATTGTTAATGAGTATACAGGTCAACTACTTTTGTTCAAATGTATAAAATGGTTCACCTAAATGCTATTCACAGTTCAATCTGAAGCGTTGACAGATAATTACAGCCAAACAGTTATTTCATAAAAACAGGCGTGATTATCCATGGGAAAGTCAAGTCGAGGATTTTCACAACGTTAGCGAAAGGAAAATTGCCGTGTCTTTCTAACCGTTTTCTGATGTTCATTTCAGAACAAATCGATAATAAAACATGACTCATTTGCAAATAAACAATTCTAGAATTAAATCACTAATTTGACTTGAACATGCCAAATTGTGTCATATTTATATTACATTTAAGCATAATAATTGCAAAGACAGCTAAAACACTCATAACTAATCGAAATTGCATTTTAAAACAAGAGTACCATGATGTTCCTATATCGTTCATCTGTTTTGACGTGTTCAAAGGAACACCATAAGAGCAAAAGTGTTAAGTGTTCTCTAGCAGAACTACGCACGAAATGAAAAAAATATTTCACCTTTTGGTTTTAGAAAAATAAGCTTCCTTTGTTTCGTTAAAATATGAAGTCCGTATATTTCAGTAGGTATATCAACCCGGGATTAATAGATCTCAAAAAGAGAGTACACACAAAATTGAAATGTTTATAGACTTCTGGTTTCAGGGAGGATTATTTTTTTTTAAAGTTTCCAATTTGTGCCTTTGCATTATGGGTATGCCATGTATACACCGAAGAAGGACCCTATGGTAATCATATGAACAAGCCTGACAGATTTGATAAAATCGTTTATAGTTTTTTTAATTTCGTCTAAATGCTTGATTTAAGAAATGAAGAGACTATTTTGTTTTCATCGGGGTATTAACGCGAAATACGCGAAGCAATAGCGTGATTAAACTTTTACGGTCATACCTCATTGGAAACACAAAATAATATTCTCTTCATCTCTTTTAATTCAATGTCATCAAGCAAAATAAAGCAATTGTTTTATCAGTTTTCAGTCTAATATTACTTTGCGCCCATGCAAACAAAACGGTTGCATCCTTAAACTTGTTCGTGGAAATTTGAAAAAAAAGGTCAGACAATCAAAACGCTCGAACCTAGATAGACGAAACTAATTTTGTGTGTGAAAGATTATCCGTTTGAATTTAAATCTCGTCATATTTTCATGATTTGATTCCATAACGCCAAAATCTTCAACACGTATAGTAGTTATTAATACTATGTGAAAATTTAAGCCCCCGATTTCTGGATAAAAAGACTGCTTACTGACCGACAAAATGTGTATAACTTCAAAAGAACATATCGTTTACATTTACAAAGTTATGTCAGGTAGTAACAATAAATCGATGTCATTTTACATTATATGCACAATTGCTAATCTTTGCATGTATGGTAAATATTTTGCCACAAATTTCAAAACAAAAAAATGTATCAAAACTTCAATAAAGGAATTACCATCGCAGGTGATGTTTTCTTTTCCAACCCATTTTCCGTTCCTAGCATCACATTTTATGAACGGCTTGCCATTTTTATTGACGATTCCATTGATACAGGTACCATTGATTTCTTCTCCATCGTAAAACACATTTTGAATAGGAAAATCAACTCCAAGAACAAATGGAGGCATACATGTAGGGAGGGCTGAGCATGAAAAGACAAATGATATTTTTAAATGCTATCTTGTCAATAACTGATCCAAGTGACTAAAATAGTATAGACAGCTTAATGATGAAAAGGTTGGATAAAACTAACCAAAAAATGACGACTTTTAGAGCAAACTTAAAATATGCACTTTAAATACAGATGCAATATAGCTTTAACCATTTAGTTTAGGTGGATGTTATCCAAAACGCTCGTCTCACTCTTTACGCGTGGTCAATTTTAGTCTGCTATCACGTTTAAGGAAAAATAATTCTAAACAAATGACGCAAACACTCCATAACCCGGTTAGATATTGTAGTTGCATTTGATTTTACAGTCTTTGCACAAAGCCAACGAAGCTACCCTTTAATCAGCTACGGACTTACAGTGATGAATGTTTTGAAAGAATTTGAGAGAAGTAACGAAATACTCAAATTGCTTCAATGCTGTATTTCATCATAAAAAAGGCACTGTCTCGTCTTTTAATGAACACTTTTGAAATCTAATGCATCACAAACCTGTTTCACATTCTAGGCCTGTGTAACCATTTTTACATTCACAAAATGGACTCGCTGTGCCTCCGTTACAAAATCCGCCATTTTTACAGTGTAGCTTCTGACATGGCCCGTATTCTAAGGATATGTGAAAAAAAGAAATAATCTCGCTTTTTACTTTTAATTCAAAACGTGAAACAACCATGCAAAATGAGCTAAGTCTGTTGAAACAGCGTAGTTGTATAGACATATTTGCTAAAGAATATCATAACAGTGTAATTGCAGATGACAATATTTTCTTCATAACCAACACATAATGAATATCATCTCAAATTCACTATCTTAGTAATATAAAGCATATAAAACTCGGCAAAGTATGTATGTTTATTTATATTCAAATTAACAAGTAGGAACAGCTTAACTGATTCTAACTTCTAATTATAAACCAATTCTTTTTTAAGAGTGCTTTAGACCTGACCAAATCATAAAATGGAAACCAAAGTTCAGAAAGTACGGTTAAAAGCATGACTAATTCGGTAAGTTTCTTTATCAAAAGTTATATTGGCAGAGTTCGTAATGATGCTTATGTGAATTTCCCATGTAAGGGATGGTATCAAAAACTGTTGCAGAGGGTTCTTACAATTATTATTTACTGTTGGCAACCTGATATCATACTTGAGAAAATAATTAAGGCTACGAAAGTATACTCTTACAATCTTGGTTGTTCCGGTAAACATGCTTACAAAATTGATAATATACTCGAGCCCTTTGTCATTTCAACTCATAAGTATCAATTCCTAGACGTTGGCCAGTTCCTACTTAAAAAAAACATGTCCGGGCATATTTTCACCAAATTGTGCCATATTATGTGGTTTCGTCATGCAGCTCATCATTTCGTTTTTAATTATCATATGCCTCGGGCTTAAGACCTACAGTATTTCGGTCAAATTGCCATATTCCTATTTCTAACATCAGAAGAAACTGACCATGAATTAGAGCTTCTCATTTTGCCTTGGCATAATGCATATTATCCACCTTTTTTTCGGAGCAAATCGACATATGTCACGATAACTTTCGTCAAACGTCGACAAAATTATTGGCAAAGTGAAGTTCAAATGACAATCTCTTGCCATTCGAAAGTTAAAGCCTGAATATTACAGAATTTATTTTGCAACAGTTCGACCATAATATTTGTTCAAGATAGATTATTTACCCAAGGTAGGTAAGGAAAGAGAACATGAAATATGAAAATTATACATCTATACAAGAGAGCCATTGGCCCTAAAGCGCTCACCTGAGTCGATGTCTGCAGAAGTAATCAAAGTGCTAGTAACATAATGTCAACCTAATGTCGCCTGTTACCAAAATTTTGTTTAAGAAATCGAAAACAAAAAGACATTCTTACAAAGATTCAGGATTTTTTGTGGCAGAAAAGTAGCATGTACATTGCAAGGAAGGTTAGGGTTAATAAACTAGATATGAATTAATAATAAAATAGGGTGTTGGGTTGATTAGTTTTTTTTATGATTTTCTACTAAGTTTCAATGTAAAATTAGGGTGCATCCATGCAGAGCTCAAATATGTCCCATGGGTCAACACAAGAACATTGGGTGCGGCCCAGCGGAGCCAAAGTATAACCCAAAGGGTATCGCAAGAACAAATTCTGTATAGATTGACGTGGAGATTCTAGAAACCAAATATCTATACACTAGGCTTTCTGGTTTAAGATAAGAAGTTTTTCCTTTTTTTTTTCAATGTTAAGATAGGATGAGCACCTGTGGAATCAATGTGACCCCAGGGGCACCATACAAACAAACATGATAGAGGTCACCTATCAGATGTTGCATACCAAATAACAATGCTCTAGGCTTTCTCGTTTTAGAGAAGAATTTTTTAAAGGTTGCCGTTCTTTGTTTCAATGTAAAATTGAAACTGCCTGTGAGGAGCCCAAATATGACCCGAGAGGCATCATTCGAACACACTTGAGGACCATCCCCTTAGAGGTGGTGCATACAGAACATCAAAACTCTCAGTCTTCTGGTTTCAGAGAAGATTCTTAAAGTTTTCCTATTTTTTTTTCAATGTAAAATGGATTGCGCCCGGGCGGAGCCTAAATATGACCCAGGTGGTATAATTTGAACAAACTCAATAGATATTCCCCAGGAGGTGCTGCATACCGAATTTAAACGCTCTTAGTCTTCCGGTTCCAGAAAAAAGATCTTTAAAAATCTCCTTATTTTCCCCTTATTTGTTGCTATGAACTTAGGATGGATTTCAGTTATTTGAACAATTTTGAACCCAAGGAACATGCCTGCAAAATTTCATCAAGATTGGCTTTATGGTTCAGGAGGAGAAGATGTTAAAAGCAATTGTTGACAGACGAACGACGACGCCGACGACGAACATTTGGCGATCAAAATCGCTCAACTTAAGCACTTCGTGCTCAGGTTAGATAAAAATTAAAAGCCAGATTAGCAAAGCCAATGTTTTAATTTTGAATCAGTTTGAAGTTTAAACATTCCCTTAACTGACTTACCTTGAGAAAGGGCTTTCCACATAAATATGCATGTTCTTTTTATTTGCTTAAGACACGAGGATTGAGATCGCAGCGCATATCCACTGAATTCACATGGCTATGATCCATTTTAATATTTGAGTTTATCGTTCCTTTAAAGAGGAAGGAGTTTAAGATTGTTATTAACTGCCATCCTCTCAAGAACAATTGATTATTTTTTGAAATGGTAACTGGTGGTCATCTAAGAATCGGCACTTGAATATAATTATAAAATTAGATCACAAGTGATATTGGTTGGTATCATAAAAACACCATCAAATGATGAAATTTTGAAAGTATGAAGATTTACGGCTTTACTTTACTAGACATTTCTATGATAGCATAGTTAGAATATAGTGACGCCAAATGGACTATATCAACGTTTTATTTACATTAATTTTATGCACAGTGATTGGATATACCTGTTTTGCTTGAGACCGCTATCTGAAGGTGTCTGCTGTCGCCATCTTTTCTGTGAAGAAACACATAGCGTTTGATAAAGGTGGCATTTGAAGGCAAGTCTTGTTCATTGTCTTTTCAATGTTCATGCTAATCTAGAAAGAAAGTTTTCTAATTGCAGACTTATTGCACAGTTATTCTTGTTGAATTATAACAGAATTCTTTGCGATTTTCGACAATTGATCAAAGATGAGCTTTTGTAGAAAAGCAAACCGTTTTAGAGTTACCAACTGCTTTCCGACAAAAAGAAACAACAACAAGAAGAAGAGGATCGTGGTGGTCTTAAATCGCTCCCCTGAGTATGATGGTTCATAGCTTTATTATATATACACAATATCAAAGCCCTCTGTCCAATTATTTTGGAGAAGGTTTTTAAGGATATTCTCATATAGTCCTAGGTATATTGATGATCCAAATACATAGCGCTAATTCATGAATGCTGTTAATAATTTGAGGTATTTTGTTAGAGGGTCAAAAGACATCAATACATACCAAATATCAAAGCTCTAGGCCTTATAGTTAAGGAGGAGAGAATTTTGAAGATATCCTACTTAATTCCTATCTAAAAGCAGGGATCGCACAGAAAATGGCTAATTTTCAGAATTCGGTCATTCTTTGAATTATTTTGGTAGAGGGTCAATAGGTGATGATACATACCAAATATCAAAGCTCTAGACCTTATGGATATGGGAAGAGAAGATTTTCAAAAGTTTTCTTTTGTAAAATCAGGGATCGCACAGAAAGGGGCTATTTTCAGGGTACAGTAATCCTTGAATTATTTTGATAGAGGGTTAGAAGGTGATGACGCATACCAAATATAAAAGCTCTAGGCCTTATGGTATTGGAGAAGATTTTCAAAGATTTCTTTCTTATTCCTTAGTAAAATCAGGGATCGCACAGAACAAAGCTTGTTTCAGAATACGGTAATTCTTTGAAGTAATTTGGTAGAGTGTCAATAGGTGATGATAGATACCAAAAATAAAGGCTAAAGGCCTTATGGTATTGGAGAAGATTTTCAAAGATTTCTTTCTTATTCCTTAGTAAAATCAGGGATCGCACAGAAAAAAGCTTGTATTAGAATACGGTAATCCTTTGAAGTAATTTGGTAGAGTGTCAATAGGTGATGATAGATACCAAAATTAAGGCTAAAGGCCTTATGGTTTTGGAGAAGAACATTTCAAAACTTTCCTTCTTATGCCTTTGTCAAATCAGGGATCGCATAGAATAGGGCTTACTTTTTGAAAACGGTCATTCTTTGAAGTTTTATGTTAGAGAGCCAATAGGTAATCACACATATCAAATATCACAGCTCTAGGTCTAATGGTATGGGAGGAGAAAATTTTCTAAGATTTCCTTTGTTAAATCAGGGATCGTACAAAAAAGGGATAATTTTCAGAGTACGGTCATTCTTTGAAGTATTTTGGTAGAGGGTTAATAGGTGATGTTTTGTACCAAGCCTCAAAGCTCTAGGCCTCATGGCTTAGGAGGAGAATATGTTTTACTAATTATTGACAGATGGACAGACGGACCCCGGACATTTACCGATCACATTAGCACACCTTAAGAAAGTTAAGCTAAACAAGAGCTGGTCACAGTCATGTGACAAATGCCCCCAAAGGTCAGGGTCAAGCATGTGACACTTTGATTTGTTTTGTAAACACAACCTAATGCATTTGTGATCTATACGTCTGGGTTTTTAATAAATGAAATTTTAATACATATAAGAATCGAGATATGCATTATGGACGGATTTTTCTGAGGTCAAAAGTAGGTCAAAGGTCAAGGTCACTGGGTCAAGGTCATGTAAAGTGGTCCATCCAATTAAGCATCTGTCCAAATACGGCAGCAATCCATTGAAGAATAAGAGAGTAAATGCAATTTAACCATTCCGGACACAATTTAACCATTCTCGACACCCCTTTGACCCTAGATTGTGACCTTGACCTTTGAGATAGGAACCTGGGTCTTTTTCGCGACACGTCGTCTGAAGATATTGAACATTTGTATGAAAGAAATTTGAACCTGCGTGAATGATAGAAGTTACAGAGCGGGCACGGCAAAAAGTCCCCATTTTTTACCTTTCACCCCAGATTGAGACCTTGGCCTTTTAGATAGGAACCTGGGTCTTTTTCGCGACACATCGTCTGAAGGTGATGATTTGTTTGTTTGAATGGGGTTTTACACCGCTTTCAACAATCTTTCAGTTATATCGCGGCGGCTGGAGCACCTAACAATGGAATCCTGGTATTCCTCACACCAGTAGTGAAGGTGATGAACATTTGTATGAAAGAAATTTGTACCTGCGTGCATGATTATGAAGTAATAGAGCGGACACGACAAAAAGTCCCCAATTTTTTACATTTGACCCAAGATTGTGACCTTGACCTTTGAGATAGGAACCTGGGTCTTTTTTGCGACACATGGTCTTAAGGTGGTGAACATTTGTATGAAAGAAATTTGTAACTGCGTGCATGATCATAGAAGTAACAGAGCGGACACAGCAAAAAGTCCCCATTTTTTACCTTTGACCCCAGATTGTGACTTTGACCTTTGAGATAGGAACCTTGGTTTTTTTGCGACACGTGGTCTGAAGGTGGTGAACATTTGTATGAAAGAAATTTGTACCTGCGCGCATGATTGTAGAAGTTACTGAGTGGACACGGCAAAAAGTCCCAATTTTTGACCTTTGACCCCCGTTGTTACCTTGACCTTTGAGATTGGAACCTGGACCTTTTTCGCGACACGTCGTCTTTTAGCGGTGAAAATTTGTGCAAAGTTATATTGAAATCCACTATTGCAGGTAGAAGTTACAGAGCGGACACGAAAGCGGGAAGGACGGACAGACTGACGGACGGACAGACGGACAGTTCGATTACTATATGCCTCCCTTTGGGGGCATAAAAAGAAAGACACAAACACACAAAGAAAAGAAAACCTTTTGTAAAATATGATTACCCCGATGAGATACAAAGGTCTTGCACAATATCTGTATTATCAGTCTTGATAACAACGTCAGTTATACATAGATTTCCTTCTTGGTGTGTCTCGAACACATGTACGCCTGGAAGTCCGGGACCACACTCGTTTACACTAGAACTAGAAACATTTGAGGATCAAATTAATTGTGTTAATTGGACATGCTACTTCACAATTATTTGACGACAAATGCAAAACGTAAATTTTAAAACAATTTCTAATGTCGTCAATGACCTATATGTAAATGAAGATCTTTCTTCAGACTAGTTGTTGACCACTTGAGTTGGGTAGATTTCTTACAAAAAACTAATTGCTTTTCTCAGGTTGAAAACTTACGTTTGACACCAATTAATATGACCATTTAGTAACATCTTTTGCCACAACTTAGTCTATATGATTCTCTTCGAAACAAAGCCTCGTATGATTCATTTTATTAATTAGATAACAGAATGTTTAAGATACAAGTACTTTTCTGTTGATTTATAATTAAAAAGAACGAGATCGTCGCATACGGGTGTAAGCGCCCGGCCTCAAGTACTGAACGGTAAAACAATGCCAAAGGAAAACAATTGAAAATGACATTTGACCTTATATGACATTGACCCCCTATATCAAGCCACGGGCACGTTTATTATCAAGATAAGTGTTTAGAATATGAGAATCGGGCCAAAACATCCAAATATGTAGGCAATGTCAATATTTGACCTTAGACCTACTGGCACATTGACCTTGCATGTTACGGCCTCAGTCAAACACATAGTTCATGCTTTGCTCATGGAAATCAGACGATAGAAGCAAGAGATATCGAGCATGTCAAATTTTGACGCTATACCATTGACTTTTTGACGGGAGCATGAGTAAAGAACAATACATTTGATTTCACCAAGACGTACAAATGTGTAAGATATTATAGAATTCAGACCAAATGATCAAGAGATAAGATAAACTTTGACCTCCGTCTGTGAAATTGGCCGTTAAAATAGGTGTATGAAATAAGATCACTACATTTTGTTTCATCAAGGCATTCAAGTTTATATAATGGTATGAGAATTGAACACTAGGATCAAAAGAATAAGTGAGGTCAAAATGCGACGTTTACCTTGAATTTAAGAATTCTGTCGCAAACAAAAAGGGCTCACTATATCCAAGCAAGATGTAAAATTATGTGGAATTTCATGAGAAATGGACGATGTGTCTCAGATGTATCATAAATATGGAAGATTTTAAACAACAACTTCATTGAAAACGACGTAGGCTGGTGCAATATCTCAGAATGTCTTCGAAAACACCATAGCTTAAAAATGAGAAATTACCCGAATACAATGTATGAAGCTCCAAGATAGAGAAAAAATAATTTAAAAGGTCCAACTACTCACCAGCTAGAAGATCCCTCAGTTACAATTGGCATATGGCATATGCTGTCAGTTTGGCAATTGTAAACTGATCCATTTCTGTAAGCTCCGTTTACAAAATTACTCTACAAGAATAATTTAAGAGACGAGGAGAATAATTTAATTTTCATTGAGGTATGAACCGAAAAAGGTGCGTAGCGCATTCATACTTAAGCGTGATCAGGCTTTTCGGTTCATACCTCCATGAAAACAAAAATATTCTCTTCATTTCTTATAATTTGATAGCATCGAGCTAAAAAAGAAAAAAAAAAAAAACATTACAAATTTTGATACCTTTTTGTATGGGTCTATTTTATGCGGAAGCATACAAAATCGCTGCGAGCTCAATATTTTGTTCGTTGAGTTGTGAATAATTTTTTCGACCAATCAGAACGCTCGTTTTTGATAGACGAAACTAAACATTCAATTATACGTGAATGAACGTAAGAAAGCTGAGCATCTCCAAGCTAGGGTGAGTAGCTAGCCATATGAAGATGTCCGTGAATCATATCACTCTGTATACCCCTATTATACCCACAAAAATCTACCCTTCTACGCTAGTTTATATTGAAGGGTTAGCTGAGAGGAGGTAACCACAGTACAAAGAATTAGTTTTTACAATTCACCCAGTAAATACTTAAATCAAAGAACTGAAAAGTACTGTAAGCTAGCAAAGCATTGTTTTGCTCGGTATTCTTCTTTGTCAAACGTTACTATGATAAAGAAACGAGTTTTAAGCAACCAGGAGTTAACCCATTTCCCCTAAATATCTCCTTTTTACGCCCCCTAAGAAAAGAAACTGTGGAAAACAATGAGGAAAGTGAAGAAATTGCTTGTTACGTCTTGTAGAGAGATAACTATTTTAGAATTTTCAACAATTTGAAATTGTCGTCTGCAATTTTTGACTACTCTCATCACGGTCATTTTGATCAAATGTGCTTAAGTACGCTAAAATATCTATGAGATAAACTTGTAGGATGAGATCGCAATATCCCTGATATACATAAAAATTACTTTCTATGGCGTTGGCATTTAACTGATTTAGTTGTTAAACCTCCTGTGACAGTTTTCCACTCGTTGACCTTTGAGACGACTTCAAAATTTTGTCCGTTAACTTAAGCTAGCTGACAGCTAGAAATAGATGAGTTATAAGACAGGGAATATTTACTAAGTGGGTATCGGTAATCGATGATATTTTGAATACTTCTATGATGCAACATACCAAGTTCTAGTGATTCAAAGTTGCTTAGAAAGAGGGTGAACAAATATCTATTTTGGTAACCTCCACGTATTACCTCTAGCTTAATCACACTGACAAGATCAAAATTGCCTCGATTCCAAGTTCGAATGAAAATTTGACTTTCTACCCTGTTTAGAAAATGAGCAGTGCATAAATAGTGTGCGTCCTTACACCACTTAAGATCATATGGTTTACAGTTCGATTTTTCAAAGCGTAGTTACAACAAAGTATAGTAGAAACGCGAACTTACATATATTGTTGTGAAGATTAGATATTTCTCTGCCCACATAGGCATGTGTTTTATCAGGAACGTTCAGAATTTAGAATACAGATCGATTTTCAAATCGCTCGCTTCTATTTTCATCGTCACAAAAACACCCTGATCAAGCAAACATTACAGACAAACCGTGCTATACAATACTCATTGTTTCTCAAACCAGATGTCTTCACGACAATATCCCACTCTTTGTATTAAAATGCATATATTCAATACTCTCTGACTAGAAATAAATGACACGCTGTAAACAAATCGTGTACGCCATCTTGTACTCATCTAACAGTTTTTGGCGTACAGGGTTTTCAAACAGTGGATATAGAATACCTTTTCTGCGAAAGGGTATACGGATAGATGTTTGAATATTTGTAGTTTCAAGAAACATTCAAATTCAAACGGCATTTGAATTTTTTTTTTGTGTGTGTGTGTTTTAAATAAATAACCCGATTAATAGCAAAAAACTTACATACAAAAATGCATTAAGGAGATGTAGATAATATTTTTTGTTTTCATGGAGGTATGAACCGAAAAACCTCATCACACTGTATGAATACGCGAAGCATCGAGCAAAACAAAACAAAACAAAACAACAAAAAAAAAAAAACAAAGAAAAACGCTTTACAAATTTTGATACCATTTTGTATGGGACTATTTTGTGCTGAAGCATACAAAATCGCTGCGTGCTCAAAATTTTGTTCATGGAGTTATGAATATTTTTTTCGACCAAGCAGAACGCTCGTTTTTAATAGACGAAACTAAAAATTGAATTATTTGAATAGTATGATGTTTTGAACAGCTCAACCAATGGTGAAATATTCTCGGTTTAAAAGACTGGTCAAACATGACGCAAGTTCAGCGAGTAACATCGTCGTCAAATTGCGATATAACTAAGCTGGTGACGGAAAGTGTTCTTATATCCCGTCGAACACTTCCATACTAATAGGACACCTGTTTCTTTAAATGATAACAGTCTGAGAAATAAATGGCCCCCAAATTTGTTTCTTGCTTTTGTTTTAAGACGAAAACATGTTTAATTTTAAATGGAAATTTCCGGTCTAAATAAATTTTGATTTTTCGATTGATTCTTTGATTGACAACCTAGATCCATAAAAGTCTTTAACAGTTGGGAGTTTACACCCTGCAAGACTTGCGATCAAATGAAATTGACAAAAGTTCAATAAAATTGAATCGTAATGGTATTCACAACACAATGTTTACTAGTATAAAGAACAAAGTTGTATATTTACAAATTTGCGGGAAATATTTTGTCACTTCAAAAGTACGTCATGCAAAACGTCAACATGTGAATATTTTTTATGATTTACCAGAACATCAGTACAAATGTACTTCTTGACACAAACTCTACAATCTTTGAAACGCAGACAGACATAAAGTCGGACGGATAGGCTAAATGACTAATCACAGTATACCCCAGAAATAATTTTTCTGTGGGAGGTAGGCATGTTTTCCTTAATTACGGATCATTTTATTGTGGGGAAAAAATTACATTGCGACGTACTCGTATATGGTATAATAAAAAAAAATCCTACTTACAGAGACCGGGGGCACTCTACTGGAAGCTGAAAAACGATATAATTCCACATTTGTTAAAAAGCACCTGCTTAATTCTTAAAATCTATTCATTCAGATCACTGTATAGTAGAAAAAATCGTTCATGTCATAATACTGCAAAATGACCAAAATTCCCCACCTTTTGCATAAGGGATTCGACTACAGTAATTATTTTAAGTACCATTCTGCTATACTGCTTATCTTTGGGTATTCGTGATAATACGTAAGGCTTAAATCGACGGCTGGGAGTTCGAATCCCTTTGTGAGGCAGATATTTCTTAAACAAAATATACACAGGAAGTACATGAAAAGGTGATCATCGTGAATTAAAACGGCATCAACCAAAACAAATTACATATGTCTTCCCACTACATAAAGTCACAAGAAATAACTTGTCATTGAAATAATCAAGCATTACTTGTGATGGTGGCGGTCTCGGATGTTCATAAAACACGGCCATTTTGAAATATACCAATCGATGGCTGAAATATACCAATCGATGGCCCCGCCCACTTACTACGTAAGCCCCACCCATTGACTCCGAAAGAAAGTCCCTTTCGATTTTAAACGGCGTAATTTTGAACAATCTATGGCAAGTAGCAGTAGTTCTAAACGTCGTAACTACAGCTTGAATAAGTGTATGTAGTAGTAGTACTGGTGTGAGAAATATCAGGAATCCGTTGTTAGGTGCTCCAGCCGCCGCGATATGATTGAAATATTGCTAAAAGTGACGTTAAACTTCAATAATTCAAATTTCTGCGCCTTTTTGATCGAAGGCAGATACTGAACATATCCATCGATGTTTATTTTTTCTGTATAATTGTTTTTGAGACCAAAGCCCGACCATCTTTTCGAATGTCGGGGTTCGTTTTGAAACAAACAAGCCATTTTTCAAATATTTAATTGATGAACGATACTGCACTTCGCGTTTATCAGTTTGATTGTTCCCATGATTTTGTCCGACCTGTAATTCAAATAAAGGAAGCCGTTTTTAGAATGGTGGGAAGTCTGAAAAATCATATATTGATGATAAATGAATAGAAAAAAAGCACTTTACATTTTAAATAGGTGACTATATTTAAAAATATCAAAGTATGAAAGAACTGTACGCTAATATGTATAGCGTTGCTTCAATAAGTTTCATTACCAAAGGTACATCATACAAATAGAATGCGATGAAAGCAACATGAATATGGAGGCTGAAAATCTCATTAACCTCTAAAGGCCTATTTGAAAGCGTAGACAAAAAATTCTGATTGAAATTAATAGGGTCCAATTTCGGGTTTTCCCCATCTAGTAGAGACAAAAGTTTATCGCTATCTTTGTACAAATACTGGTTTACACAGATTCTTTCATATTACAAAATGAGTAATCAAATAGATTGCATAGTATAATTACGTGCATGATCTGCCTTTGATAACTTTGTAACAAACTAAGGAACTATAATATGACCCAGAAATGGTTGCATGAAGGTCTACTTTCTATGCACAAGTATTACAAGATTGTGTCGCTCCACTCTCTGAAATATCTACCCACGCGATGTAATTCATTTTCAATGATGTTCTTTACCCATTAAAACAAAAATTTCAGAAAGTTGAAATGCCATCTTTCAGTTTCAAAATTCTGTTTATAAAATACAGTTGAGTATTAATGGGTTAGATAAGATCCCCAAAATTCTTCTGTGGGCCAAATTTCCTTAAATATTTTGTAATCAACAAACTGTCCATTTAATATGAACAATAAAGATATAAATGTTTTACCAAATTTTACCAAATAGTAATTTAAACCACTTATCAAACGTTATCAACATGTATTTTCTATAAAATATATGGAAAATTGCCCCGTCCCTAAAAGCTCTGGCTTTCTTCTTATTATTATTTTTTTTTTCGCAAGGATTACTACTATTTGTTTTTGAATTTGTCAACCTTTTTCAACATCCACAATATTTTTTTTCATTTAGACTAGTCTGAATTTTGTTTTCTGGCAATGTTTGACTACTATTTTTTTCATCATCAACCAACTAGGCAAGTAAATTTAAACAGTAAGATTAAGCTACTAAAATGTAAGATCGAAGGGAGATGATTAACTTGCCTATTCTACAAAATAATATGTGTTGTAAAGGATCATTTTGAAAAGGACCAATGGAATTAAATCAACAGTTCGAATGAAATGGTATGTTAAGGATTTGTACTTTGGTTGCAATGGCAACGCGCAGTTGGTAGCGCGTCTGACTGTCAATCTAGAGGTCCCGGGTTCGATCCACGACGGCGGCACTCATCCTTTCCGACTATTTGTCTCCCACCAATGGGTCGATAATCGTAGACCTATGTGGGTTAGCAGCTGGAGGCTAGGAAAGGATGTGATGGTGGTACTGGTGTGAGAAATACCATGAATCCATTGTGAGGTGCTCAAGCCGCCGCGATATAACTGAAAGAGTGTTGAAAGCGGCGTATAACCCCATTCAAACAAACAAAAGCAATGGCAACCAGAATTCTTCATGGACAATTGTTTAGAGAAATCAGAAAAAGGACCATCTGTTTAGTTGAGATTTGACCGGCAGTATCCGAGGAAAATCTTGTTTAAGAAAAAAATAAAAGAACACACTAACGGACGGACAAAGCGCCATGACAATAGCTCGATGGCCTTCTGTCAGATTAGCTACACTCATGTAAGAAAGTTTAACCGATATAACGGATTAAAAATCTACTTACGTGAGACAGTGACGTTAAAACAAACTTCGTCCAGGTTAATCCTGAAGAAAAATAGTTAAATGGGCGCCAATAATAATCAAAGGACTGAAAGTACTGAGAAGTTGGAATGCGCTGAAAGGGTCAAAACTGTGGAATTCGGTTTAAATTCATTTATTACTTTCCGAGTAAGCCTCCCTCCTTTAAACTTAAACCATTATTCCAATTCGTGCACATACATGTGTGTGCGTGAATAACGCACAAAAACATAAATCCACATACAGAAATCACAAACTAGCATTGTCTTAACCCATTCCCAGACAGTGACACTTTTAAATGACCCTTATTATGAAAGCTTTGGAAAACATTGTGGAAAATGAAGAAATTGCATCTTACAAGCAATTTCTTCATTATCCACAATGTTTTCTGTCCAAAAAGACCAGGATTTTATAGATTTCATCAACTTACAATTGTCGTCTGCTACTTCTTTGAAAATGGACTTGTCTAAAATTTCATAATCGTGTGTGAATGGGTTATAAGCTCGTGTCACGCAAAGCAAAATTAGAATTTTCAAGCAAAACATTCTTCTTTTGATCAACTGTAACACATGAACTCCTTTTCGAATCTTGAAAACAGAGAATAACAGCTTCTACAGTAAGAAATCAATGACCTCGATGATTATTTGACCCTCAACTCGGCCAATTCTGTAACGATCATACTAAACTCACGTAGCTTTTCACTTAAAGTTTATGACTAAACGTTGAAATTTGCGGAAATGCGCGGAAACTTGTTTCCGGGTGATCGATTTGAAATACAGGTTTAGACTTAGGAAAAGAGCGTTGTGAGTAAAATTCAAAAAAAGTTTGCCCTTTTCCAAAAAAAATCCTATAATATGATGATCTTCGGCGCCCCGTAGTCGCGCGATTTCCTTATTCGTTATTCGCTTTTAGAACCGTACAAAATCTTAAGTAAAAAGGACCAAGCTGACAGCTAGATGACACTTGTTAAATGTTTGATTTGTTATTAATTTAAACTTGTAACTAACGACATAATAAAGCGTAAATATTTAGTAAATAAGTAGAAACCGGAAGTTGATATGTTTACATTCTAATTTTCTAAATCTTCTACTTTCGTTTTCCCACACTAAACGCGTTTGTTTCATGCCTACTATCCCCCTTTATCGCTCTAGAATGTTTTAAAGCACTGGGCGGCGTGATTATTGTAAAATTGCATTTGGGACCTGAGCCATATTTGTAAACATTGCCTATCTATAGTCACATGACTACCACGTGTCACTTAAGATCACTTGATTACCAAACACGGGACGGCGAATCACAAAAAAAACAAATTACTGCGCTAATTATTACCTTATTTTTCAATAATTTAAAGCAAACTAAAGCATGTTTAGAAGTCTCTTAACAATTTTTATATCATCCTTTACATGTGCCATATTATTGTCTTCGGCTACATCTAACTGATTGTCCGTGGCAAGTCGAGATGAGAAGTAATCCGAGGTGTATTCATATCTAAGAGATCACGTGATATATGTTATCAAGAAACCCGAAATGAAATTGTCTTGTGTTCATTTTGCTGTTTTATTAAATCTAAGTTACAATTTCTCCGCATTCCAACTTAAAAATTAAAAAAAACAGTTTTGTGAATAAAGTATTTAAGAAATTTATTCGTTTTATAAGATTTGTTTTCAACCATATAATAACAATTTATCATAAAAATACTGCTTTATGTGAAATGTTTACCAAGTAAATGAACTGGCAGTTTTGAAATGAATGTAAAGCTAAGTCAGACTATTATTCAACAATTAAAACGAACCAATCGCGACAGCCAAGAAAGGAAACAAGCAACCAAACAAATTAGTCATTTAGACCGAGAGTGAAGTTTTAACCCCCATCATTTGTTATCACTTATGTAAGGCACTTTTGTTGGATTCGACATAAACGTCGTAGCTACAGCGTATTCATCCTATAGTTATAACGTTTAGGTTACCAACGAGCATTTGCTTTTTATTTGTTACATGTTAAGTTTTGCAAAATAACGCCGTTTAAAATCGTGATGGATCTTCCTGACAGAGTCAATTTGCGTGGCCAAATTGGCGGGGCCAGCGTCACATCGAACTATTTCACTTCGTACCTCTAGCTAAGTTTCTAACCTGACCAGTCTGCTCATGGTTAGTTATGATGACATATTATAGACTTTCCTGTGTGATAAAGTAATATGGAGTGTAAAGTGCACTCACGTGGCTTTCTCTTTCGATCTTGGTTGTGAACAAAAAATATTTATGGTTATACCTCGAAAAATTAACTCGAGTATTTTCTTTTTAATTGCCTTTATATGGTATAAACCAGTTTGCCACGAACGTACCCATCTTCAGATCCGTTGACGGTGGTTTGCAGGCACAGTTTATGGACGCCTGGTGTATTACTTGCAATATTGAACATTGAGACAAAACTCGAATTGATATTTGTTGGTACTACTTTCATTGTCGAGATGTTTAGACTTTGATCAACGTATCCAACCACTGGTCTGTAAAATAAAATGATAAACCCATCTTAATGAGATTGCTAGCCCCGCCCAGTTACTCCAATGGTCACGCCAACAGATATCAACAGATAGTTCACTTCGACATCAATCGTTATTTTACAACACTTATGGCCAGCACTATGTAACGAAAGAGTAAAATCATTATTTTGTGACCTAGACGTAGTAACTATTATTCGAATCAGATGTTGTTACGACGTTAAGTCACGCAACCCTTACTTCACATTAATGTCGAAAAATATTGGAGTTACAAGTTCATTGTCTGGTCTAAATGAATTTTCTGATTGGTCGATTAAATCTTTGACGCCGCGATCGGCCAATCTCCTTATCTCAACACGCCAAAATTTAGTCAAGAGATAAAGATAAATGCAAAACCAATATTCTGAAGATCTTGTGTCATATTATTTGACTTTTGAACAATAGATTTAAGGTAAAGATTGTTTTAAAAATAAGCACTTGAAGAAATCGGATGAAAGATTCGAAAATAAAATAAACCAGTAAAATAATTGTGAACTGTCACACAAACGGCACTGTTAAACATTAAGAAAAAATAAGAAAAGTAACAAAGGTAAAATATTCATCTTGTTTCAGAACCAAATTTAAGGCAAGTCTTTACTCAGATCCAAGCAAAACTATATAAGATGAGCGTTTTTACTTTAATGAAGAAGCTCAGTTTTCACAGAGTGACAAGGATCGAATTTTCTAACCCTTCCAATTGTCTCTTCTGTACAAACGGATAAGGTTGAAAGGAGGAAATGTGTTAACCCTTGTCGTGCTTAATAAAATCCTGCTATGAGAATTGCTCCAAAAACAAAGGGATGAAAGTTGCTGGATGCATTACTTGTGGATCAATATTTCACTTGAAAATTAACTTCACTTGCAACTTTTGCTTGAAAGGATAAACAGGTGGTGTAGACTAAGATCAGACTGCACAAATGTGCAGTCTGATCTTAGTCTTTACATCCTGTCAAAACGGGAATGATTCGGGTTCAGCATGACAGGGGTTAATATAGTGTATGATCGATGTATCTCTCTTTGTTTGGCTGAGATGATACAGAATTGTTAAATCTATCAAAATAGTGATTTTTTCCTATCACAGTTCCACTCAGTTGATAATCCCATAGACGAGGAGTCATATACGGGTATATCATTCTGTATCGCGTTTTGTAATTTGGTGATGCGATAGGAAATTTGAAAAGAAAATCACACTTACGGACTATTCAAATCACCTCTGTAAGGGATTGGTAATACACAAGGTTGACCGAGTTCGCATTTAATGTCTGAAGGAAGCGAGGATGAAGGGATAAATGATGGTGTCTTTTCAGATATTGGAATTGATGTGACATTTCTGCTGCTATATCCGGGTAGTTTGTTGGATGTCTGTATTGCTGTAAATAATGAAGTGATGAGACATTTTGAACATTCTTACTTGAACTGAAATATTAAAGTGACAATATGTATATCGATAGTCGACCATAACTTATCTTGCATTAAATCGATGAGAGTCTATTGAGTAGGTAAATATTTTAACACTTTACTGTTTTTTTTTTTTGTTTTTTTTTTTAATTTTAGACTGGTCCAAATTCAAAGGTTTTACAAGAAAACAATTTTAAATTGAATTTATTTGAAAAATAATCATTCAGTAGGGTAAAAGTATTGTGGAAAAAGAAGAAATTGTTTGTAACAAGAACTTTCTTCTTTGTTCCACTATGTTTTTAAGAATAAAAACACAGGGACATAATAAGCATGGATTAAACAGGAATGGGTTAAATAAGACGACAAGAGCGGCATTGGCCCTAAAACGTCATGTGAGTCGATGAGTACAGATCATGAAAAATACAAGTGACGTAGATTTTTGGTCCTAATTGATCGGTTGCCAAAGTTTTGTTTGATAAAGGAAAACAGCAAAAAACATACTTAAACGTGTCTTAAAACAGAAATAAGCCTTTCCTATGAACTAAGTTAGTCATCGTGTGGTTATTCAATAACTAAGTACAAAAAGCTTGTCGCCATAAGAATATCACAAGGACTTTATAGTAAGATTAAAGGAGCATGTTAAATGAAACAGCGGTAAAGGAATAAGCTTATGATCGCGGTAGAGAGAGATTTGAGATTGACCCCTTCAATGGTAAGATTATTTCAGATAGGCGAATTGAGGAGTATATTGCTACATGAGTAGGTTTCTAACATTAATTGTAATGATTTGCATATAACAAAAAAACTTCGTTATATGTCCCAAAGCTTCTGATTGATATTGTAAGATGTCAAAGGAATACCTTGCCATATTTCAACATGGTTAGTGGGAATTTCTCTTATTAGACAAAACAGAATTCAAATATAAATGCAAGGATTGTTTTATCTTAATTAAAGCGTACTTAATAAAAGAAATCTTACAACAAGCAACACGTTTTGTATATGAAAATATCGTTTGACCAGCTTTCAAAAAGTTCCAATGATCAAGTCTAGGTTTGTAAAATGGTAAAACAATTTGGAATTGGACATAGGATTTCATTGGGAGCCAGATAAAAAGTATCTTTTATTTTTGATATACATTCTTATATCTTTAACTATTTAAGTATAGGAATGAAATAGATGAGCAAATGGCTATTTTGATTTCTTTCCGAATTCAGGTTATCCTTTTGAACTGTCTAGGTTGGTATGAGGTCAAAAATATCAAAGGAAAGAATCCCTTCATATGGCATTATGTTTAATCTTTGACCTTAGCTCTGACCCTGACCGACTTTTAAGATTTGACAAGACATATTTATTGAAATGTTTTTCTTATCCAATTTCAAAAATCTTCACTTAATTATCCAAAAACCTAAGCAAACTAAGATTAAGTTTCATCTGGCATCATGTTTGCCCTTTATGCTCGCTTCAAACCAACTTCCTTATCTTATGCTTTTGTCATTCTAGTATGTCTGTCGTCAACAGTTTCCTTCTTCAAAAATATTTAATATGCATGAGCCCCGTGTTCTATACTACCGTAAAAATCAGGTAAGACCGTTTAAGGGCCACCCTCATGACCTAAAGCCTAACTTATCCTTGTTAGTTACCTTTCAAATTAATCGAATATTGATCAGGGTTCCAGGGTTCAAGCCCCCGTTCACGGAGAATTTCCTTAACGATAGTTGCCTACCACCATTAGGTGGATAATCGTAAACATGCGTTTAATGAGCAGCTGGAGGCCCGCGAAGGATGCCGTGCTACTGCTGGTGTGAAAAGTAACAGGATTCCATAGTTATGTGATCAAGCCAATGAAATATGACTGAAAACTGTAAAAAAGATGTGAAACCCATTTTAAACAAGCAACGTTTGTTTGGCATCAGAATTGCACGTGAGGCGACGCAAACCATCCTTTTCCTTTCATTTAAAATTTCTTTTTTAGTCATGATGTATGATTACAGTCCGGATGGAGCCAAAAAGTATGGCCCAAGGTCAAACGAAACTTTTTTGTGTCAGATAAGATGTTAAAGATTTTCTCCCAGCATTGGATAGATAATCGAAAACCCATGTGGGATGAGCAGCTGAAGGCTAGGAAAGGATGTAGTGGTAGTACTCGTGTGAGAATTACCAGGAATCTATAGATTGGTGCTCCAGCCTCCACCATATGACTGAAATACCGTTAAAAGTGGCGTTAAACCATATTCCAACAAATCAAACAAATTAAACCGACGTGGAGATGGTTAATATATCAACGATTTTTGTAGCAAAGAAAATATTTTTTAAAAGATATGTTTTGTTCGACCTTTTTTGTCATCGTAACAAGAGTTCGGACATCGGGCAGTATAAATACCAAGCCTTGAACACTTCCAGTTTCAGTTCCTTTGCATGGCGATTATTTTTCATTGAGATATACGCAACCACAGAGATACGCTACAGACGAGAAACGTACTTCATAAATAGGCCAGTCATTATTATGGTTCTTGTGAACTCCACTTTTCTTACAACGCACTTCTCTTCATAGATTTATCAACAAATCAAATTTCAACTTGATAGCTACTATATTTTCAGAGGTATGCTCCAGACAACCTTATGTTGGAGGGACGGCCTTAAGGACAGAATGGGCTATTGATATATTGCCAAGACTTAAGTTTTCGACGGGGCAAATAAACTTAATACGCACAATCAGTGCAGCTTGGTCCTTTAAATCCCTCCTGGCATATACAGTGGCTTACTGTCGGGATGGACGAGAAGTCGGCGATGCATACAGCTCCATTCTCACATGTTCGTTGTGCACACGGTCTAATGACTAGCAATAAAATAAAAACAATGTTATTTAATAGAACTAGGAACCTTAATTACCCTTATATGAAGTCAATAAGCTCCTCTCTACCAATAATAAACTTACAATTAAACTGAATCAATAATTAATATAATGTACCTTCATGTCGTTTTTAACAACCTTTCTGCTACATCAAGGCAAAGTGAACTTATTTTTGCGCTTCACTAAACCGCTGACTTTTCAATTGTAGATCGAAGGATCATTCGTAACAGAGCACCATTGTTAAAGTATTTAAATCGCATATCTCTTATTTCTAAAGGTCATATGAAGTTTGAAATATAATTAAAAGACAGAACTCATGAAAATCAGGTTTTCCTTACAATCGTTCCATACCTTTTTTTTCCAATTCTTTCACAATTCGTAGAACAAAACACCTTTCTTCACCACGTTTCCTGCATGAAAAATAGTTATATTATAGCTAACCCGATTCTTTGAAAAGAGTTGTTTCTAATACCTTTAGACAATAAGATAACTGGCAAATACCAAAACTGCATGCTTTTTTGGTTTTTGAAAAGAATGCTTATACAATATGTTTTTCATAGTTTCTATGTAAATGTGATGAGCCCTGGAAAATCCCAAATGTTACCACAGGGTCATAATGTAACAATATTGGTAGAGGTCCGGACGTAGCAAGCTACATACCAGATACGAAACCAAGAGAGCATTTATTAACAAAGAATATTTCCTTCTCAGTTCCTATATGAAATGGGTTGAGCCCGGAGAGATCCCGAATATGACAATTTTATTAGGTACAAAATAGGCAGGGTACTAAATATTGAATCTCCGGGACTTTTCTTTTCTGAGAAAAAGATTTTTAAAGAATTGAGTAAATTCGCCCTATCAGTTATTGCAACAAGAGTAAAGTGTAAATTTCAAATATTTTAATAACTCCGCGTATTTGTAATATATTTCATTTCAAGATACTCGATAGAATAATAAAAGTATAACAAAACTTTGTCCACTATTCAATATCCACTTTTTCCCCCTAGACAATAATATTGTATTTTATGAATATTTTTATCAGATTACCTTTGGGTCTCTAGAATAAGTCGTTACGTCGATTAAGCACTGTAAAATTATACCGTAAAATTTTGTCGTTTTCACGGTATTTTCGTTACGGTTTTGTTCCGTATTTTCCCATTAGGAATCTGACCGTAAAATGCTGCATTATGGATAAGCTAATTTGAACACCGCAGACATTTTGCTGACAACTGTCTGTTATTTCGAATCGAATTTGGATGCTTGCGTTGATCTAGGTCGATAGAGTTCAAATGGGGGTACAAGATGATAGAGTATGATCGAAATCACCTTTTAAATAGTTAAAGAACGCAACTGAAAAAGGTAACAATCTTTATTATGCTCTTTTATTTTTCATATTACCCCATCCATTACTGTTTGCTGATCATGCAATATCTATGTTTTGACTGAATGATATGAACATGCGTGTTTCACGTCTGAATAGTTTTGTGGCTTTAATGGCCAAAGTTATGATATAGATATACGATTTGTGATATTCTTTCCAGTCAAATAAAAAATGACGTTTAACAGGGAAACCCGTCTTTTTTTCTGGTAGTTTTCCGCATTTTTGACAATTATCGAAAACTAGTTAGTTTGGCTATAAAGACACGTAGTTAATAAAATGTCCCTTTATTAAAGGTCAAGGAAAAACGATTAAATATAAGTAAATAAATATAGTATATATGAATATAATTTGTTGGTGCACATGTGTAAACTCTGTATTTCAGGATTAGTTGTTCTGGCATTAGCTGTGTTTATCATTGTGTATGATGACCAAATTTTAATACAGAAGTATTAATTATTACCCTAACCCCATCTTGCTATTAACACGGTGAATGCAGACTGAAATCCCCTAACAGGTAAGTTATATAATATTGACCCAGGAATGAATAAGGTTGAAACGTATACCCTTTACTTCTACCACATGTATTATAAGTTCACATGGCTGATTTCTTAAAGAAAAATATGTACTTTTTTCATTTGATGTGATACTATTCGAGTCATCTTACAGACGTTTACAGAAAAGTCACTGAATAACCATGCCTGGAGTATAACTTCTACATTTATTGATGGATTTGAAAACAACAAGGCACACTTGTTCTTCTTGTTGAGCACTAGTGCCATGCAAACCGTTTGTTGTGATACCCCCAAGGTCAAGATCACAGTTGAAGGTCAAGCAATAAAATTAACTTTTTCTGAAGTATAACTTCAATATTTATGGATGGATTTGAAAATAACTTGGCGCGGTTGTTCTACTTGGTTAGTGCTGGTGTCATGCTAAACGTTCGTTGTGATTCGTCCAAGGTCAATGCTAAAGTTAAAAATAATATTCTGTGCACCACATTCTCAGCACAAATCAGCGAGCTCGACATTTTTTCCCTGGACAACCTATTTCTCCTTAAATACAAACTTCCTACCAACACTGATTAGTTCAATAAAAAATGTAAATTTGTGTGTGCAAAAAGCTTTACTTGAAACCGGACCAAAATATTTGGACGAAGTATTAGTTATGTAATATGTCTTATATATATCCGTCTTTTTATTTTAGGGGGAATTCAACCAGCCTTTAATCCAAGACGGTACAGTACAATTCAGCGGAAATTAACAACACAGGTTCTATGAAAACTACAGAAGAGGATTGATCAGTACTGTTAGAAGAACCAAATCTTCACCTTAAAAAATTATAATTCTTTTAAGTGATTTAATTGTGATCAGAATCTTCCATCGTTAAATCATTATTGATTAAATAAAACAATTCATGGTTAATTCAACAAATATTTTTTAGTTTCTTTGTTATGTTAATAGAAGAAATGTGTACATTTTTTATGGAAATGATTGCCTATGTTTCTCTAGATATGTAGAAATGGTGTAAAAACATTTCATTATTCTATGTGTAATTTAATGCAGAAGGAAAGCATTTTGATAAGGGAAAAAAACGGTCTTAATGCCCCGTAAAATTTTACGGAAAAATACCCGGCAGCTGGTTTCCAGGACAGATCTCGTAAAATTACGGTTCATGCATTACGATATACCACCGTAATTTTACGGGATTCGTCCTGGAAACCAGCTGCCGTTTTTTTACTGTAAAATTTTAATGGATTTTTTTACAGTGAGGGCCGTAAAACGAAAATCGTTATTTTTCGGTAATGATAAATGACTACTGTCAACAATATCCATACACTTACATGGCCTAAAAAGAAAGATCATGAGTTCCTAGCATCAATTCGACCATACAATACTCTTTTCAGTCAAACTGGCCAAGAGAGAAAGTGATAAGTACACTTACTTCCACAGTAAGAGTGATTTACGAGTAATTTATTGATATGTTTATGAATAGCAAGTCTTACGTCCAACTTAGATCTGCGGTATAAGGGACTAAATCAATTCATTTAACAATTTTAGTAGATAGTTGGCCCTCTTGTACCATAAACATAATCCAACAACTAAATGTTTTTGCCATATATGGAAAATAAGCTCGCCTATGATAGCCGTGGCTTTCTTTCTTTCATTTTCTACAATGATTCTACCAAGTTTTTTCAAGTTTATCAACTTAAATCATATTGTGCAAAATTTCACATTAGGACAATACTTAAGTTTGTTGTCTGGCGATAGGTTAACCACTTTCTACAAGACCCTGATTTTTTTGTTATAAATATTATTGAAAATAAATATAATTGCTTGTTACAAGCAATTTTCTAATTTTGAAATGCTTTCAATTTAAATCAATGTCTGCAACTTCTCCAATTTTGACCATTCGAACATTCTGTTGTGTCGTAATGGGTTAACTACTTTTTTCATATCAAACTTTGTAAGTCTTTTCCTACTAAAATGTAAGATACAAGGAAGATAATCATTTTACAAAAAAAAAAAAATACGTTTTATATCCCTTCCATTCCATTAATTAGATATAACAACTACATGCGAAAAAAAAACACCCGTGGAAATGTTTTTGACGAATCCAAATAATTTATTGTATAAGGTAGACAACGAGGCAAGGAATATTTCTGCAATAGAACAATGAAATAAAAGGAAAGGTTTGAGATAAAGTGATTTAGTAAGATTTCTTATTTAGTTTCCATTGCAAACAGAGTTCTATTTTAATCGTTTGAAGGAACCTGAAAGAGAACCACCTAGGGAACAACCTTCTGAAATTTCGTTGAGATCCGAGTTGCCGAGGAAAAAGTTTAAGCACTTACGGACGGGCGCACAGCAGGCGCACGAATGATACAGCGCCATGGTAGTAGCTCATTGGGTGTCGGCTAGTTGATCTGATATTTGTTTCATATAAATGCCAAACATGGGAATGAATGATTTGATTTGTCTATTTTGATTGACAGACGCGATCTGTCCATTATTCTATTGGAAGGCGAATACAATGACCGCCACTGAATGTTATATGTCTAGTTATCATTCATCATAAGACTGTAAGTTAATTGACACACACAAAATGTTGAAAGAATGTCTGATCGACAATACTCAAAAAATGTCAAATTGAGAAAAAAGTCGCGAAATGAAATCAAAAGCTGAAAGCCTGATATATGTATACATATTGCGGACGTTAGGTCTTTTACGAGATTTGCATTATAATTTGCACCTCTCAAAAGAGATATGCAGACGTGGCTGTTATATCCTATTGATAGAATTCGGAGGTAGATATAAATAGATACAAATCCTAGCACGACCCAATTGTTTGTAGACTGTGCGAATATGTTCCCATGAATGACCAATCGATTTAATAAATCTGTAAGAAACCCGACAGCTTCGCTTAACAGCTATATGCAGCAACTTCGTCTAACAGGATTGTTTTAATATTGTAACTCTAGAATAAATAAAATCATTTCGGAATAAAAACAAACACATATTTTTACCTTTACAATATGATTATCATGACAAGTACTTGTCCAATATATCATATACCTTCTCTCTCTCCCCCATTCAATCATTGAAACTGATAGTTTTGCCAACTTCAGAACACTCGCATAAATGCACTGTATATTTTCCATGAAATGAGTCAAATCTCGCCTTGGTCTGAACCGAATTCAATCGGGCGTATTGATAAATACTTAAAGTCATGTAATCCGGTCCAATATTATCTTCATGTGACAGAAGATTGTATTAATTGCGTAAGATGTTTTCACATTTTACTCTGCGTGGGTTAGAATTTTACCGTGATAACTTTAGCCTCCGATTGCTACGCAATCCCAGGCTAAAATGGGGAATATAAAGTGGTTTACAGTATACAAGATTATTGTTATAATTCGCTAGCCTTAGAAATTACCCTGGTAAGGACACGGTCGCACAAAAGATCCGATTTTCCTCGATATCATCTGGAGTAATGTATGACACGTCAATGCTGCAATCAACTGTGTTTTCTTTGGGTGGAAAAATATAAAGCCCGTCTAGGGGAGACGATCCACTCTCTGATACAGATGGACTGGAAAACAACAACAGTAACATTATAGATAACAACACAAAATCAGAATAGATATGAAACAATCGATTTTTAGGGGGGGGATTAGTATTAACATACAAGCTGATGTAAAATATATTTGATCCTGACCTCGTTTTAAGCTTAATTTTATTCTTAATGGCATACCTATTTGTTTGCACTCCGAAACAAAGAGAACATCAAACTTGTCTAAATTTAGTTAATTCGTGAAACAAGCGATGACGTCAAAACTCACAGACAACATATCCGGTTCAGGAAAGCTATTTCCAGCTTAAAATGATGGTTGTCAAAATGTAGCGTTCTTTTATGGGTTCTTCTCGTTTAAATTAAAATATTGCCATATTCAGCTCATATTTTGGCAAGGCAATGGTATTCCTTCCCCGAGTTTGATACCATTCATTCTTTTTAAAATTTGATTTATTGATTGATTGAAATACGATTGGTTCGCTTCATATCATACATTTTATAATTGACCAATCACTGCTGTCAATCAAAACTATATAGACCAATCCAATCATTAATTCGGTCCCGGGTTCGATCCCCGACGGCGGCACTCATCCTTTCCGACTATTTGTCTCTCACCAATGGGTCGATAATCGAAGACCTATGTGGGATAGCAGCTGGAGGCTAGGAAAGGATGTGATGGTGGTACTGGTGTGAGAAATACCAGGAATCCATTGTTAGGTGCTCCAGCTGCCGCGATATAACTGAAAGATTGTTGAAAGCGGCGTAAAACCCCTTTCAAACAAAACAAAACAAAAAAAAAAACAATCATTAATTCAGATTTGAACTCCGAAATTGGCTTCCATTTGTGTGAAACATTTTTGTTGGTCTGGCGACTTAAACGTCGTAACTACAGCTTATTCAACTTACATGACGTTTAGGTCGCTAACCAATCATCTTTTTTTCGATATGAATGCTACTTGCCATAGTCTTTGCAAAATCGTAACTGGACTTCCTGTTGGAGTCAGTGGCCGTGGCAAAAGGAGTAAATTGGTGGGGCCCGCGATTGGTCAATTAAAGGAGTGAGGAATATTTTTATCAAGGATCACGGTCAACTAATATAACACATGAGCCGCTAGAGACATTTTATACTTTTAGAAAAAGTGATTATAACAAAAAGTAAAAGATAAGTAATCTGTGGCATAGTCAGTACGATTAAAGGTTGCCATTGTTTTCCGACTACGTATTTGTCTCCGTGAGGCATTTTAACCCTTGTCATGCTGAAACCGGAATATTCCAGTTTTAGCAGGAGGTGAAGACCAAGATCAGCCTGCACATAAGTGCAATCTGGTCTTAGTCTACACCCCTTCCTTGTATATTTCCTACCAGAGCTGTTTATGCAATTGATTTCTAAAAGAAATATTGAGTTTTGAACAAAAAGTTGTATCAGTGCTTTGATTTTACAGTAATTCAGAAAGGTTATTTATACAGCATGACAAGGGTTAAGTGATTTGAACGCATGCGTGACATTTCCAACCATTACACATGTGCGCCAAGTAAAGACTCAGATCAGCCTGTGCATCCGCTCAGTCTCGTCAGACTCTTTACTCTGCGCTCTGTAGATAGATACTAACCCAAAGCTTCTTTAAACAATCAGCAAGTATTTTAATTGCCCCGAATGGCTGTCTGGGGTGCTCAATGTGTGAGAGTCCCGCACATGCGAAATGGTTAGAAATATCACGCATATGCTCATTTAATAGTAACGGCTATACAACACTAGACATATGGACTTGAATGTGTGTATGAAAAAAATGATTACCAAACGATGTAAGTTTTGTATCTTGAATAGTCTTAAAGAAACTATAGAATCTTTAATTTTAGAGTACAACATACATAAAACGTAAATCAAAATGCGGTTATAACCCCTTTTTGCCTGACATGGTAATACTTGTTTGAATTATTGTAGTTTATATTGTCTTTAACTATCGATAGGCAACTTGAACGAGCTTAATTGTTTTAATTGAATCTTATTTTTCGTGAAGCCGCCTGAAATTGAGAAACTGTTATATGGTTGAATTGATCCGAAGAGTGTAAATTTTGTATAGTCAAAGGGTCATGGAGATATGGACAGCGACTACAGAAAGTACAAAACATTTAAGAGTTATAATTACGAATAATCTTAGTGGATATGTTGTTCATTTGTTTTGATTTGAATGGGATTTAAAGGCACTTTAAATAGTATTTTAGTACTATCACGGCGCCTGGAGCACCTAAATGTGGATTCCTGGTATTTCGCACACCAATAACAATTACTTTGTCCTTTCCAAATCTCCACCTGATCATCCAAAGCAGATTTACAATTATCAACTCATTGGTAAGAGACAAATCGTCGGTGTTATGACAAAAGCTCGTAACTCATTTCTTGCGATTTTTCGTTTTCACAGGTTTTGAAAACAACAACTTCCCATACATATTCTGTCAAAAGCTCGTATTTCTACGCCAATTAGAACCAGAGATATAGTCACGTGTTAAAATCTCGGATAACTATAGGTCAATTATTTTGTAATTGCAAAATCTCGTAAGTCGGACGGACAAAAACTCACGTTGTGGAAGGTTGAAAATCTTTACATTTTAGAAAAATATGGTGGAAAAGGGACAGGTAAGTACATCCTCTATGAATTTAAACATTGATAATTTCTTTTGTATTTCCTGTTTTCCTGTTAGTCCCATTTTTGATGATCAAATGAAAAAGGGTGGAATTCATAATTTTCTGTAAAAACGTTAACATTCATCATGCCCATAAAAGTAAGATAATCATGTCTATTTTTGCAGGCATTTTCCAGTATTAAGATATATAAAGTAAAACATTGCTTGAACGTAAATTTCTAATGTTAAAACGGTGTTTTTAACTGTTTTTATAGAATTCAAACCGAGATACGAGTTTTTAACTCGAACCTAAATAAGGGCAGGTTTTTAGATTTTAATCGAGATACGAGGTTTAGCATTAAGGCGAAAGTGAAAGAAACAAAATATTCATTTCTTTTAACCCACTTTTGTCATGTCATCATTCCCAAGATGGCAGTCTCTGACGATTTGTCTTATGATCCGCCTTTTCAAATGTCCTGTCTTTTGTAAGTTTGTCCTAAATGTCCCATACACTCAATATTATTGCCAATAATACTGAACCAACATATTGATCAACTCTAAAGTTTACCCATACACTATCAATAACTTGTTAATACATGCAAAAATATCTATTATTGTCAGTAGATTGGCAATATCGAAGTTTGGTCAATATATCGATTAAATAATTGACAATATTAATACGGCTTGAGCTACTTACGTTTGTTGTCATTCTTAATGAAGATTCGAATGTGAGTTTAAGCTCTGGTCAAATATGATCTTATTTTATTGGAACCAAATCCAAACCCTTCAATGAAAGTATGCAAGAGACTATCTTTGCTTAAGCTGCAAAATTCATGATCGAGAATATTTAAATCTGACGGTTTTCGCACCTCACTAAAACCAAAGTGAATTTTATAGTAATCTCAATTAATATGAGCCGAAAATATCAAATTATGGATGAAAAAGCGAAATAAACAAGATTTTTGTTTTTTTCTTTTCAGAGATAAACCATGTCGCAATCCTCTGGGTCAGAGCCTGACACTGACTGGACTTGTGAAATCTGTAAAGAAGAAGCCTTCGATAGCCTTACACTTGAATACCAACATTTGCCAGGAAAGATATTTTTAGTAGATACTAATGGTGACATTTGGCTTTTATGCCTATCTTGCAAGTGTAAATTTCTTTTAAAGTGTGTAGAAAATCTGCCTTAAGATATCAAAGAAGAGGAAATCGACTCATTTTATCTGTGTGGTGACTGTGGGTGGTACGTGGAAGGCGCTTACGATGGGCGCTTACGATGAAGAAACGGCATCTTCATAGATATTGAAACGCCCTTCACATATTATTTCAAAAGGGCGCAATTCATATTTTTCTAAAACCATAATTATCATATTAAACACGCGAGAAACTGTTGCAGAATACAGAATATGGCTTCACGAGCAAAGTTAATGGTGCAGTTAGCTCTGAAAAAAAAATGAACGCGATACCAATAACAATATTACTTCTACCAACAGTATATCAAAACCAAGTGAAGGTAGAACAAATTTTCGTATTCAAGGACACAAAATATTAACTTGTAAACAAGGAGATTCATACAAACATGACATGGATATTCAAGAAAAACTCACCAATGGAGGTAAAGACCAGCAAAATAGTCGGGCAGAATATCAACAAAAAGCTTACTGTGGGGAGAATATTATACCTGAAGAAATTAATATAAACAGGAATAGTGATATAGGTATATTCAAAGATAAAGATATTGTAGAAAGCCGAAGTGATCAGCATTTATCAACAAAGGAGACTGGTCGTGATAAATTAGACCCAGAAACCGATATATCAGAAGATAAAAATTACCAAGAAGACAGTGAAAACAGTGAAAGTGAAGATTCGATGTCGATTGACTTTGATGATGATGTCAAAGATAAAGATTGGACCCCAGACAAAAAGAAAAGGAAACACGAAAGAATAGAAAGCAGTTCAGATGATGATGACAGGAGAAGTAATAGTAAATCTAAGAAAGCAGTGAAGGGTGAAATTTAAAAGAAAAGAACGCTCGATAACTACAAACAAGACCAAACCAATTCAAGAAGAAGATAATGGTAATGATACATATGACAAGACCAGACAAATTCAAGATGAAGATAATGCAGGTGATGCATTTGACAATGTAAATATGAATGTAGTAATTCAAGAATCGGTGGTCAGCATAGAGAATGATGGAAATATTGATGTTGTTGACCACGAGGAAGTCGTCTCTACTACTCTGCCCAGTGAAAAGAATAAAGGAAAAGCTTAAAAGATTAAAAAGGCAAAGAAAGGTAAAAGTGATCCAAATACTTGGATAAGAAATTCAAACAAAATATTACGGATGGAGGGGAGAGCTTATAAAGGTGTTAGGAAAAGATAGTGAAAGCGGTAAAGCAACCAACTGTGTAGAAAACCACAGAGGATCCAGGATACACCAAAATGTGGCAAAAGATACATTAAAACTAGAAAGTGTCATGAAATAACCTCCATTATCAGAAAAGATATATAAATAGTGGACTTTAATGTCATATTGATAAGTATAAATGAAAAAAATCCAAGCTATCAAAATCCAAGCTTTAAAAAATGTTTTCGTAAAATAAGTACATATGTATTACGTATTGATAAAGCAAGACGCGAATACAAATACTCGCTAATAAATAAAAAAGAGAAAATCAACACAAAGTCGCGAAATTTGGATCTCGCGAATTTAAAGTGATTTACAGTATTAAATGTGTTGAAAATTAAAATGTTTATCGAAATTGTTAAGAATATAAGAGCAATTTCATTTCTCAGCAAACTCTGCCAACTCAAGAAAATATTTCATGATTGATATAAGGCAAATCTTGCTCTTTTAAGCGACCACTTTTATCAAGCGACCGTAAGTTAAAGTCTCCTTTTTAACATGAAGTTCTTTAAAGTGAACATATTTGCCGAAATAAATCTATTTTAATCCTTTGTTATTTGAACTAATTAGAATAGTCTCATTGAGACGATTCTAATGAGTTCGAACAACTTATGATTACAGAATGAATATTTAATAGTTTGTGTATGAATTAAAATGGACCTATCATATATGGAAAGTAAAAGTATATTTAGAGGCCATTTCCCTTAAGCAACCAATTCCTGACCGTCCATTAAGTGGTCGCTTAATACAAGTTTTACTGAAATAACTCCAGTTATTGTTCGATAGTTATCATTTTATCTACGTTTACCTAATCTTTCTTTTCGAGTGATTTCTAGTCAAAGTAAGACACAATTTTCACCCTGCTTAAATTGTATTTTAGAACTGTTTTTTGAAATGTATACTTAGAAATAAATGAACCAATAACTGATTGATTGATTTTTAATTAAACATTATATATGTCTGGTAAGCGTCTTTGTTATTAAAATAAGTCGCCTTTTCCGCTTATTATATTTCTTGTTAGCTTCTCGACGTTGACAATATAGTACTTATTATATCTATTCAAGTCTCTTTTTACCAATAAAATAAAATCGAGGAAAACATTGTGTAATATAGAGAACTGTAGCAACAAATTTCTTCATTTCCCATAATGTTTCTTATCCACAAAATAAGAATTTCGATGTTCTATCTGCTTAAAAGTGTCGTCTACAACTTCTTTCAGTACGAACCGGTCTAAAATTTTGTTATCCGGCGATTGGTTAATGTATAATACTGGATAAGATTGGTTGGAAAGCGAAGGCTTAAAAGAAATCTTTGGTCATATTTCTCGTAAAATCTATTGTGTTAAGTACATGTTAAGAAATCTTACATGAAAAACATTGTATCTCACGTATCTGAGATTTAGTATCACAAATTGGAAAGTAAAAGCTCGTATGTCCAATTTTGTGTGACTTTTAGAGGCTAGACTTATTTTGACCTATCAGCATTAAAGACACTTTATTTTGTAAGAACATGTCTGAATTTCAAATAAAACCTTTCAGTTTCACAAAAGTTATGAAGTTTTATCTTTCTCCTGAAAACCTCCAAAAAATGAGTTACGAGCTTTTGTCATAACACCGACGAAATGTCGAGAGTATTTGCCGTGATTGGGAACAGGAAACTGGACCTCATAATTAAGAGTCCGACACGCCATGGCCGCAGCTGGTTCTGGTTGAAAAGACAGTAGACCTTTGTGAGTTATCTGAGTATGGAAGCTCGTACTTATAGATACAATAGTTCTATAGTTACTGACATCACACACACAGTTGTGTACATTAGTCCGAATATTTCTATCCAATTCTAAATAGTTATTTAGGAGATATTAAGGAAAACACATTTAACCCCCTTTACCGTAGCCTTACACTAGAAACAAAGAGAGACATGATAAGATTATCGCAGGGTAATTGTGGAGAAATAGTTTCAGACGTAGGGCCGCAGTAGACAACAAAAAACTGACCATACACATTTCCCAATAGAATACTTGGGAATTTTTTATGCAAAAGCACCAAGTTGAACACTAAGCTAGAGAAAAAACATCATACCAAGTAGAACTTGTAACTCCTAATTCTATGCTTTTAATCACGTGAAGGTCAATACGACAGGTTGCATTGGTATCACACAAAATAATTGTATCTTCAGGTGGAGTCGGTGGAAGGAAATACGGACGTGTCTGAAAATCAAGTCGTATTTCGTTACTCTTAAAGCAAAAACTTACATCTGCGTAATCTGATTTCAATCTAAATACTTATATAGTGACACAGTTTCAACCGTTTGCAAGAGGAATGTCGATGTAATTACTAATTCTTGATATTGGCCTGTATTTCTTGCATAATGTGTGTGTGTGTATTCTTTTAGCAAAGACATGGTATCTCAGTTATAGGAGAATCTTTTTTACGATAACTGCAAGTAAACGTGGATCATTTTGAGATTTTTAAAGAATCAGCCTGTCGGACTTCAAATTGACTTCTCTTTTCATTTACATGTATTTTGCGAAGAACGTGACTTAGTAAAAAATACATTTTAGTTAAAGAACAGTAAAATCTAAACTGATAAATACATGCTCTAATTTATTATTGTGTCGTTGTTTTTAGGATCTGAATATCCATGATTTTCTTGAGAGTGTCATTTTCAAAGCATAAAAACTAGCACAAAATCAAGTCTCACCTTATCTGGAAGTTGTCCAGCAGTGGCTGAAAGAAGGAGATCAACAGAATATAGATTCATTATAAACTAAGGTTTGACAAGGAACGTTAACCTTACAGATTTCTTGAAAGTATTTGTAAATGAAATGCTAAAATATTGAGCTATAAAATGTATAATCTGGGTTTTAAACGTTTTCGTTAAAAAAAATTGATAACTGAGATGAATTAAATGTACGCGGACGAAGGCAGAAGGAAGTTGTGTAACCTATTTTAGTTATTTCGAATATAGTCACACTGTATGCCGTCAAACTTTGTCCAAATGTGTTGAATCTTTCCGTGTAGAGGGGTGCATGTTTGGACTAAGAAAATGTATCACCATGTTGTGCGACGTCATCATTAGTGCGAAAATAGAGCCCCTGGTGATTTGTTAACCTTGGGGTGTTGGTAAAAGTCAGAGGATCCTGAATTAGGTAAATAGGATAGATGCTCAACCAGTTTAAAAACATCTATAAATAGCACTCTTGACCAAAGTTGACTTGTATGCTAGAGCATTATTCTGATGACCATTCATAAAAAATGACCTTTTCACCCTTCTCTACTTGATTGTTTACCTCATGTAAACACAATGAACTAATGGTTGGCTTTTGTTTATCCTGGAATGACTATCGTCGAGGTCATAAGGAATGACACTGCAGAAACTGAGAATTGTTTACACTTAAAGGTCACTGTAATGGCTCCATCTACCTGTTAACCTGTGGGAATGCTCGATCGGAGAACAAGGTAAACGGGGCCTTAAAGACAAAGTTACTGCTTACACTTAGGAAGCTATATTATGGTCTAATCTTCAAGAAACTTAGTCATATCGTAGGGATTAACTTTTGGAGAAAGGGAACGTTCAATCTGAAAACACTAGACTAGACACTAATGACAATATCTCTGTAAACACTTTAAGGCCACAACAACGGCTGATTCTTCATGAAACTTGGTCTGAATTTTTGTCAGATGATAAGGATAACTGAATTGAAATGCTCCCCTAATGCGTCAACCATGTCATCGTGTATTTCTTAAGGGAATAGACCTTTGAGACGAAAGTATTGAATAACCTGAATAATCGCATAATCACACAATGAAATTTTGTTTCTTTTCAATCATAGTGGGTATGATAGAAATTCAATTTCTGATAAAACAACAGCGAGAACAAAAGCCGTCAGAGACGGATTATGCTGCCCGAATATAGCCCTGACAAAAAAAGAATATAATAAATGGGGAAAAAGTTCGGACCGACGGACAGACGAAGCGGCGGCTATATGCTCGCCCTTCTCAAGTCATACTTGATTTTAAGGAAACGACCTTGAGCCGTGACATTGACCTGGGAACTATTTGAAAACGTGTTTAAATTGGCGTAATTACTTATGATGGATAATGATTGTGCAAAGTTATATTGAAATCCACTCATAATCTAGGAAGCTAAAATCTGAACTAATTCTGTCTTTCGACCTTGAGCTGTGACATTGACTTTGCAGTCATCTGATTTTTTTCAAATGGCACATCTAATCATAGTAGAGAAAAATTGTGAAAAGTAAACATCTGGAAATTTCATTTTATTACCTTAAACCATTACCTTGAAATTTGAGCTATCCCGAAAACGAGGCAATGCAATATCATAAGGAATTCACATGTGAATATTCAGGCAAAATGGCCAAAAGGTTGTGAAAAAATCGAAGGACAGACGGACAGACGTAGCGGCAATTATATGCTCGCCCTTCGTTAAGCAAAAAAATGTAAATTGAATAAACTTCATCCACATATTTCTTAATTGGTATGTTTAATGAATTCATAAAGATCCCTATGTATACTGTAATAATTAAATAGTTACTTGCAAAGTTGACTTTCACGCACGTCTCATCGTAAATGAAACTGAAAAGAAATGAAACGTTTAAGTTATTTTCTTTTTTGTTCTGGGATGAAAGAGGAAGCATGTGTTCATTGACATTCGACGAATTTTTGAAGATTGATTATAATGTAATATATTAGACATGTAAAGTAGAATTTAGTCTGAAGCTACAGCTGGTAATTCATTAACAAATTAACATGATATCGACAAAATGATTACATTCATAGTGATAGTGAAACGTATAAGATAATAACAATGGATCAAGTTGTCAAAAATGCCTGGTGAAAAGTTCACACATGTGTTGAGGTAATGAACAATGGTAGGAATTACCTCCCTAGAATAGCTTGTAAGCATACTGTTTTTTGTCCAGGCGAAGCTGAATTTACCGATACTGCACCACTTGATGAAACATTTGTCGCAGAAGATCCCTCCATTATCAAACCAGGCGAAACGTAGCCAGTTGTCAAAGAATAGCTGTTAAAAAGACAAATGTAAAACAATCAAATGTCTACATAAATTAAAAAGGTAAAAGGGTGACCCGTGAGTCTAGATTTAATGATTGTGTAATAAACACAAGCGCCACTTTCAACATAATTGTAGTCAAATATTGATTCATGCGACAGTCCACCCAGTAATGATTGACATAACATAACACAACGCATGCTGTGATCGATGCCTTTTCATCACTGTTTAATGCGTTATAAACTTAGCAAAGGATTTGGTTTAGTCCACTGGTAGAAACGCCGCACTGTATATGACATAACAGAACGCATGTTGCGATCGATGCCTCTTCACTCACTGTTAAATGTGTTTTAAACTTAGCCACAGATTTGGTTGAGTGCAATGGTAGAAACGCCGCACTGTTAAATCTAGGGTCCGTGGTTTAAATTCCGTACGATTTCCTATATTAGTCACTTTCCCTTTCTCGTCCAAGTAGAAAATGACTGGGTAAAAACCCTGAGTTTTACTTGCACCGGTCATACCGCAGTTGGTTACACGTTGGGCTTTCAAAAATAGGGTTAAGGGTTCGATTCTAGCTCGTGATAAGAACCCTTCCGACATTTATCTTCAAACAATGGGTGGATAATCTTGAACATTAGTTGGATCTGCAGTCGGAGCCTAGGAGAGGATGTAGTCGTAGAACTGGTGTGCGATATACCTTGAATACATGGTAAGGTGCTCACGCCTCGGTGATATGACTATATTCTGTTTACAGTGGCGTTAAATCCTAATCTTTCTTTACTAGCTCTTTTCATCCACTCTATACCTGTACATTTCTTCAAAAACAGGATTTAAATAACCAGGGTGAATGAGTGAATTTCGACGTAAAACACCATACATGGCACATAGTTGCTTATTCGTGCATTACAGTTATAAGTTATATCGGCATGAACGTTTTAAAATATATCTCGGTGGCGGTTTAAAGCCTACCAATGACTCCTGATATCTACAATCGTACGACCATCTATTCATTCTATGTATTTTGCTCTTGTTAGTAATAAGAAAAAAGAATCGAGTAATGATCACTTGCTTTGTTTCCGGAGAGAGTGCGACAGGGGCATGTAAAGTAAATAAAAGTCTTTTTACTTTTTTGATAATTTAAGAAGAGAAATAGTGCTTGATGAACCAAAGAGCAAAATATTTCCAGGTAATGAATGAAAAGACCAATATTACCTAGAATTCAGCGAGCGATATGGAACAATACAGGGCCGATTGGTAAAACACACAATTTCACTCGGAAATCCACCTCCTTCTGTCAAAGGCTGAATATAGACAAAGAAAGAAAAAAATTGAAATATTCCTTCAATTTCAAATATCTACATTGATCTCTTTCCAGACAATTGACACACTCACACAAAGACACACACGGTCACATGCACACGTATACACACACCAATATATATTATAAAGATTAATTTGTGGGTCCAGGATTTCTATAAGTTATTAAATACAAACATTCTACTTACCGACTGTCCATTCGTTAAGCCTGATGTTGAGCCTAAAATAGATTTATTCAGACATTTAATTCATCGAACATGAGCTTCTGTTTCTACAGATCAAACTTTTTCTGAAAGATCCGGATTTATTTAGGGCAAAAAGACATTTAGTACCAATTACTTTGGGTTTCGTGTTTCATTTGATATGAACCCGGATCTATTCCTGGCCGAAGGATTTGCAGTTGTAATTAACAGAACGTCATATAGTAGCTGTATAAGAAGATAGTACAGTTCTAAGGCAATTGTTCAAATTTTCTAAGCCAGGCTACTTTGAAGTCCGACAGAAAGCCTCTATGTTAAATCCTTATTGATAGTGACTTGCGATATTTAACGGTAACTTGCGATATTTAACGGTCAAGTCGAGGGTTATAAGCAAAATGATAACTTACAGCAGTTTTCATTCAACTTGACTGCAATCCGTTAAGTAAAACCATTTGACTTTTTCCATCTATGAACGGTCATAAATGGTAAAACCATTTTAGTTAATTTCAATTGAAATCGAAATAGTTCAATAAAAAATGTACATCTTTTCCAAATTCAACTGATTTAATTTCCCTGTGAACAGGATGGCGCAAGCAAAGTGCTTTAGAAATTTTAACAAAATTCGAAGAGGATTTAACTTAGAATGACTGAAGATAACTCACATGGAATGTTTTGTTATGATAGTGATACAACATGTTGGATTTGGTTTGAGCTACGGCTGAAAATTTTGATTTGATTGTTTGTTTGAATGGGGTTTTACGCCGCTTTCAACAATCTTTCAGTTATATCTCGGCGGCTGGAGCACCTGACAATGGAATCCTGATATTTCTCACACCAGTACTACCATTACATGCTTTCCTAGCCTCCAGCTGCTATCCCACATAGGTCTACGATTATCGACCTATTGGTGAGAGACAAATAGTCGGAAAGGATGATTGCCGTCGTCGGGAAATGAAAATTTTGATATTTCAGGAGTCCGTAGCAGGAAGCAAATACAAGATGTTGAATCGTAATCGTAACGTAAAATTCTATGTATTATGTGACTATTTTCATTAAATGAATTGGATGAAATAGTAAAAAAGAAATCTGTATATGTACAAGTATTTCCCTTCTTCCCAACCATTCTGGTTATGTTTATTTGATTTGTGCAGTCATATACAGAATAAAAATGATATCATCTTATACTACCTTAAATGAAACCATATTTGACACATTCAGATATGGATTTTTTTACATGTCCGATTTTGTTTAAGTGGAATGTATATGTATACTAAAAATAACTCTAGGTTCATAATAAACCAATTTACTTTGCAAATACGAAAAAAGGCAGGTTGAACCAAGGATAATAATGAGAATGTACTCACTTATTTGGCACATTTCGCCCGAAAACCCTGCTGGGCAGTGACATTTTGCTGGTTCAGTATGCCCATCACAAAACCCGCCGTTTTCACAGTGAAGAATCTGACATCCTTTTCTTTCTATGAAACGACAGGATAGAAGAAAGATAAGTTAAATCAATAGTGAAAATGCTTTGTTTTGAGTCATGAACCTTCACCAGTTTTGAAATACAAACGAGTATTAATAAAAGTACAAAATAGAGCCAAAAAAATCACTTCCCTTTTCAAATATTCTAGATCATTAAATGCGCCGATATCAGCTTCATTTAAAAAAATATTGACCTTGGTCTTAACATTGAAACTTGTGCTTTCTCACCTAGTACTTTAGATTTAGTGTTATCTATAATGTGATCAAGGAGGAAATGGGAATCGTTTAACTTTACCTTTCAGTAAAACATGTTTAATCCTATAGCACCTTTTCTCCCCAGAAACGCCTGATCTGAAACGTACAGGAGAAAAACACGTTTAATTAATCGTATGTTGTAAGGAGCTCTGGGCCTATAAAAGCTGTGTTGATTTGGATTTGTTTTCAATGTAATAAGTATTCGATAGTAAAAAATTATATATGACTTGCGTAAAATACTCATTCTTAATTTGTCGAAAATTTTATCTTCAAAATTTCTTTTGCTTATCGATATAGATTGGTGAAACTTGAAAATTTGAATAAATTTCTAATTCTACGAGTGACACACATTCACAAAATAATATTCAAATATTGCATGAAATACTGTGTCTCCTATTGATAATAAAGTTATCAACTTAAAACGATTTGACGTAACCCTTAAAATAGAATGATTAAAGTTTACGCCTAAAATATCTAAGGAATGTAAGTTCTGTCAAAGATTGATTTCCTCTTGTTTAAGAGATCTCATTGGTAATTTTTGACACTCTGAGATACTAGGTTCCCTCTTTCCCTTTTCCATAGCTTAAATTAAGACGAGGGCGATTGGTCCTAAAGAGCGCAAACGTGATATAAAGTTTAGGTTGATTAATTGATTGGAGTTTAACGCAACTTTAAACGTTTTTCAGTCATATGGCGGCGGCTTGAGCACCTAGCAATGGATTCCTTGTATCTATCACCAAACAGTTGATTGAATGGGATTTAACGCCGCTTTTAATAGTATTTCAGTCATATCGTGGCGGCTGAAGCACCTAACCTGGTATTTCCCACACCAGTACTACCACTACATGCTTTCCTAGTCTCCAGCTGCTACCCCACTTAGGTTTACGATTATCCACCCATTGGTAAGAGACAAATATCGGAAAGGATATGGGCTGCCGCCGGGGATCGAACCCATGGCACCCCATGATTGAAGATAAGGTTAGGAGTTTAAACCTTTTCTTCTTTGTTTCACTATAAGTTGATGTAACATCTGGATGAGTCCAGATATAGATTTCTCAAAATTCCCCTCTTAATTTCTATTGATCCAAGAAGGATCAAAAGGCTACGTCCAAATATGACTAAAGGGGCATTATATTCTTCTTTATGCCTATTTTAAATCACACAGAAAAGAAAATGACGGTCATTCTTCTTTATTCATATGGAATATGGATCGGAAAGAATAATTCTTTGAAGTATATTGTTAGAAGGTCAACAGATGATTATACAGATGATTATTTGTACCAAATATGAAATCTCTATGCCTTATGGTTTCGGAGAAGATGATTTTTAAAAATTTCTACCCTTATTCCAATGTTAAATAAGGGATCGCAGAGGAAATGGTGAACTCCCAGAGTACGGTAATTTTTTTAAGTAGTGTGATAGAGATTTAGTAGATAATTGTATGTATCAAAGCTCTTTTACCATTTAAAACTGCACAGAAAAGGGCTTATTTTAAGAGCAAGAATTTTTCCACTTGGGTACCGTGGCAACCAAAGCTCTTTGTTGACTTTCAAGTATTTGAAAGCGCATAACTTAAGGTTCATTTCTGTGAAGTTTGGTTGAAATTACATGGAGATTTTTTTGTGAGTTCTGAACGGACGGACGGACAGATGGAGAACCGGACGGACGGACGGACTCCAATAACCGATCGCATTTGCTCAATGTAGAGCTAAAAATGGTCAACCAAGGAACAGTCCTGCCAAATTTAGTCCAAATTTGCCCAGTTGTCAAGGCGGAGATGACTTAAAGAATCATTTCATAATTTCCCGAAGTTTGACTAGCTCAGCCCTGCCACATCCCAGTTTTATCATATATCACAATTTCACTATCACCTTTTGTAAAGGGTCACAAAAGGAACGTTATTAGTAACTAATATTATTTATCCAAATTTGTCCAGTAATTACTAGAAGAATTCTAAAGTATTGTTCCAAGATTTATCGAAGTCTAATCAGTGCGGCAGTACCACGCCTACATGTTTTGCGAATCATAATTTCACGAACAAGTTTGGAAAAGGGTTATCCTAGGAACATTCCTGCCAATTTTAGTCCCAATTGGCCCAGTGGTTAAGTATTAGAAGATTTTGAATGAATTATTCGTTATTTTTTGAAGTCTAATAAGCCTAGCCATGCCACGCCCCAATTGTCAAACGAATTTTTTTTTACGAACAAAGGAACAATCTTGCCAAGTTTGGTCCAAATTGGCCATATAGTTATGGAGGATTAGTTCATGTCTAATAAGCCCGGACCTACCATGCCCTATTTTGCAAATCAAAATTTCATTAACAGGTTTTGAGGAGGGTCACCCAAGAAACTTTCCTGCCAGTTCGGTTAAAAATTGCCAGATGGTTACAGAGGAGAAGATTTTTTTTCGTCCCCAAACAGTAGGTTTTTTCTCTCTTTTTTGTAATTTTCATTAATATCCACATTAAACGTGAAAATCTTTGCTAGAACAGGTGGAGTATGGTCTTGAAATGGTTCGTGAAAGTATTTCTTTCGCCGATTTTCTTATTCAATATTTGGTAAATAGATCTACTTTTGCAGCGGATTCGGCGATTTAGTAGGTGGCCTCCAAGGCCAACATTTTTTGCCTCAAAGTAGATCAGTGAAGCGCGTTTGGTCGATAGAGGCAAGGAAATCCCATGGGGGATTTCCTGACCTAAAAAGAATCAAACAAGAACATTTCTGCGGAGTTTATCGAAAGTGGCATTCAGACAATTTCAAAAATGCAAACTCATCCCGTCAGTCATCTTCAGACAAATCAAAATTTAAGAAACACGATTTGGAAGGGTTTATTCGTGTGTGCCGAGTGTAGTTCGAACTGTTTCTGATAAGAAAATGCTTAAGATAATTTAGGACAACGGATGGCGACTCAGAGTAATCTTTAGAACGATTCTCTCAGGTGAGCTTAATATCTGGGCCTTATGTTCATCGTAACTTGACTTGGATGCTATTATCATTGGGAAAATACCCGCATAGCGATTTGTTTTTATAGGTATATAAGCAATACAATGCTGCAGGAACTCAACAATAGTGTGACACACTCTTTACTAATTTCTTTGTTAAATCAGAAGAAACAAGAAATCTATGAGTTGAAACTAACTGTGAATACCCCTTATGCACGTCCATTACTACAGTGAAAACGAAGTTCTCCCTCAATGGAACACATTTAGTAAGCACAATGTAGGACACCTAGCTGGAGCTCCACATCAAACATCAGAAATAAGCAGCTATACCAGGTTATGTCCAAAAACTAACCTTTTTGCTGCAAAATTATCTCAGAAAGTAATAAAAACAGGCAGTAGATAACTTGCAATTCTAAGTTTGGTAAGCGCTATGTAGGACCCTATTTGAGCATTCATAAAGTCAATACTACCAGTAGTTGCTGGGCAAAATACGACGAAAATATATTGGTTACAGACGGAAGCAAATTCGTCTGAAACTGTAGGAGACATTCGCCAAAAAGACTTTTTCGGACAGACCGAATGACCGACCAACCGACTTCCCGCCCAATCGCCGACAGGCTGACTCTAGCTTACCCCCTTAACTTCTTTAACGGAAAAGATAACAAAACTTACTGAGGAATAATTGCCTCGATGCAAATACTGAAATCCTCACTTGCCATCAAAGAAACATCAAATTGACAGGAGTTTTGACTATTCGGTGCAGGTTTACACTTTTCACAAGTAGAAAATATGTGCTTCTTTAGGTTTACTGGTCCGTCGACGTTTATCTTTACACTGAAAAATAGAATTGAAGTATGTGAAAACCAGAGCAAAACTCGTTTTTATCAGACTCTCGGAACAAAATGCAGTTTTCAATATATCATTCTCAATTTTTTGACGAGTTTCTATTTTTTTGAAACATAAACAAGATTCTAAATAAGGTAAATCAGACATGGAAACTGAGAATGTCTATAAGTATTAATAAGGATAAAGCGTAAAATTTTCTAAAAAATATCCCCTTGAAATCAAAATATCGAAAAAAATGCGTGTCAAAAACACGGATGTCCTGAATATGTCCATTTGTCAAAAGAATTTGATCTTTTTAATGACGAAATTTCTTAGATACACGCATCGTTCATTATTACAAAGAATGTTTCTCTGGGCTTGGCAGTTTATTCCGAACTTTAGTATGACGCTGACCTCTGAAAGAGATAAAAAATTTAATCGTTAACCCTGTCTTACAGAACACAAATTCAAATGTACGCGTTTCGAAACAAACTAATTAACGAAACATCTATAGGACAAAGGCCGGGATTGTATTTGATAAACAAAGTTTGACAACCTGATCAGTTTTATGATCTATATTCTAGCGCTGTATAGATTCATACACACAAGAACAATGACGTGATATGTGGTTGAAATATTAGTTTAACTACCTACCACTGCTGACCAAGATTCTTGTTCCCTGGAGTTGCATTCACAAACAAATGACATGGTTCATTGGACACACAGGACAGTTCAGAGTTTGTAGATAATGTAGGTGCAAGAAAGTGGGGTGTATCCTGACGAAACGTAAAAAGTACGATGTATCTTAAAACTATATTTTGTTGTGGTACCTTAGCGTTTATCATATCTAACGAAAAGGAACGTTGAATATAATACTGACCCGAGTTAAATTTTATTGAAACTAATAACCTTAATTTTATGGTCCTTGCTATAAAGATTACTATTTACTATCTTAAGATGAAATGAAATAAGAAAATATTACCCCGTCTGTGTATAAACTTGAAGTTGCTGAAAAGAGAAGGAATATAAATTATAAAATGAACAACGCAATAATGGCAAATGTTCAAATTAAAAGATTTGCAGCATCGGCTAGTATAAACACATCGGTTTGGTATCACGGAGGAATTATACAGCTGAACTGAAAATTGCTGAGAATCTCGACAAAAAAAACGCACCTCGGATCCCAAATAAAATATGCGTAAATTTACTGGATTCTGAGAGCATATGTGAAATATGACAAATTTTCATGTAAAGTACAATGTAATTGAAAATAACCAAAATGCATTATACACATACTTGCTTGATACCTAGCGTGTGTGTATAGAAATGGAATTGAATCCATCTGAACGATAAGTAAAAATTGACACTCAAGAAAGAGCTTCAGACCTACGGCTATATGGACCGAACAACCATCAAGCTGACCGACCTAGCTGACTCCTATAATTCACATTTAATTCACTTTTAAGGAAAGGATTTGTTGACAAATTCTATAAAAACATTGTCGTAGAAACGTAAAAAATGCAGTTCATTAGAGCCTGGTATATTTTGACATTTTGTATAAGATGCTTTCAATCATGCCAAGCGAATCCGAGTAAGTTCAAAAATTCTCCATTCCTTTACACTTTGGTCCTATTTATTAAATCAAAGTACTGTAAGCTAGCAAAACATTGTTTTGTTCAGTAATCTTCTTTGTCGAACGTTATCATGGTAAAGAATACTTTTTGAAAACAATGTGGAAAATGAAGAAATTGCTTGTGACAAGCAATTGCTTCATTTTCCACATTCTTTTCTACCTAGAGAGATGAATATTTTAGAAGTTACAACAATTTGAAATTGTCGTCTGCAACTTTTTGAATACTCTGATCAGATTCATCGTGAACATGATATGCTTAGGTGAACTAAAAATAGAGATTGAAATACGTAAGAACTACTTTTTATGGTGTAGGCATTTAACGGATTTAGTGGTTCAGCCTCCAGTAGCAGTTTGCACTCGCTGACCTTTGAGACGACCTCAAAATTTTGTCTGTTAACTTAAGCTATCAAAGCTGACGCTTTGCTAGCTAAAAACGCATCGCATCTAAATTGTGCAATATCTTATTTTACGGAATTATAGCCACATTTGTATAAAAGTTGTATTAGAGAGAAAAGAGATGCTAACAGAATAATACTTTACCTTCCGTTACTTCGACATCGAAACATAATTCATCGAAGTTGATTCTGTTAATATAAAAGTAAAAACACTAGATGGTTGTTCCAGGACAACTGCTGTCGAGCCCGCAAACTTTTGTAGGGATAATGGTCCAGATAAGCACAATTTTAGTGTTTGACCTTGAGCTGTGTCCTTGAACTTGAAGCTATCCAATATAATTCTTTCAAATGGCACATCTACTCATGGTGGAAAACCATTGTGCCAATTTATTTTGAAATCAATCCATAATTGTAGGACAAAATGCTCCGGACAAGCACAATTTTAGTGTTTGACCTTGAGCTGTGACCATGAACTTGAAGCTAACCAAAATTTTATTTCAAATGGCACATCTACTCAAGATTGAGAATAACTGTGCAAAGTTTTCTTGAAATCCATCCATAAATGTAGGAGTAATTATCCGGACAAATTCGGACGGACGGACGGACTAACGGACTTACTAACGCACTAACGCACATACAACGACTTGTCTTAGTAAGATCTATGTCTCGCACACCGCAAGTGGTTTTAAACCCGAATAATCGAAGACTGCACTAACCGAGCATAAACAAATAATAAAGTAACTTAAAAGCATTTACATGCATTTAAAATCATTTTGTTGCCACAACTATTGCTGCCAAACTATTTGCGCCTGATAGTATGATCTTCGTTTTTGTTCCCGCTAGTCTCTTTGAAGGACTTCTATGTTACTAAAACGATTATAATGCACATAGATCAAGTTCAATTTGTTACGTGGTGAAAGAAAACATCATTTACCCTGTTCATGAACTTGATTACAGAATAACAGTTGTAGATCTGACATAGCTGTGTTTCATTTTTCTTATGAGTGCAGTAAGCATGGAGTCACTGGTCTAGTTGTCAGACGCGGACTTCGGGATCGGAGGGTCCCGGGTTCGAAACCCGCCCGTACCGTGAGAATTTGCAAACAAGAGGACCATGATGGTCCTAAATCGCCCCCTGAGTAGAAACAAAATAGCAAAGCCCTCTGTCTAATAATTTTGGAGAGGTGTTAAAGGGTTTCTCTTTTAATCCTATGTGTATTGATGATCCCACCATATAGCACTAAATTCCTGAATATGATAATGTTTTGAAGTAAAGAAATCAATACATACAAAGTAAAAAAGCTCTAGGCCTAATGGTTTAGGAGAAGGTTTTCAAAGATATCATTATTTATTTCAAACTAAAATTAGGGATCGCACAGAAAAGGGCTAATTTTCAGAATACGGTAATTCTTTGAATGCTTTTGGTAGAGGGTCAATATTTAATGATATGTACCAAATATTAAAGCTCTAGGCCAAATCGTTTGGGAGAAGAAGACTTTAAAAGATTTCCTTCTTTATTCCTTTGTAAAAAACAGGGATCAACCAGAAAAGGGCTAATTTTCAGAATAAGGTTGTTCTTTGAAGTATTTTGGTAGAGGGTCAATGGCTGATGATATGTACCAAATATCAAAGCTCTATGCCTTATGGTTTGGGAAGAGGAATTTCAAAGATTTCTTGCTTTATTTCTTAGTAAAATCAGGGATCGCACAGAAAAGGCCTAATTTCAGAATACAGTAATTCTTTCGGTAGAGGGTCAATAGGTGATGATGAATACTAAATATAAAAGCTCTAGCCTTTATAGTTTGGTAGAAGAAAATTTTCAAAGATTTCCTTCCTTATTCCTTTGTAAAATCAGGGACCGCACAGAAATGGGCTTATTTGCAGAGTACGAAAATTCTTTGAATGATTTTGGTAGAAGGTCAATAGGTGATGATACATACCAAACATAAAAGCTCTAGGCCTTCTTTATTCCTTTGTAAAATCTGGGATCGCACAGAAAAGGGTTAATTATCAGAGTATAGTTAGTCTTTGAAGTATTTTGGTAGAGGGTCAATAGATGATGATATGTACCAAATATGAAAGCTCTAGGCCTTATGGTTTGGGAGAAGAAGATTTTTAAAGATTTCCTTCTTTATTTCTTTGTGAAATCAGGGATCGCACAGAAAAGGGCCAATTTTCAGAGTACGATAATTCTTTGAAGCATTTTGGTAAAGGGTCAATAGGTGATGTCACATGCCAGTTATTAAAAGTCTTGGCCTTATTGTTTAGGACGAGAATAAAAGATTTCCTTTGTAAAATCAGGAACCGCACAGAAAAGGGTTAATTTTAAGAGTACAGTAATTTTATGAAGTATTTTGTTTGGGGGTCAATAGGTGATATTTTGTACCAAATATGAAAGCTCTAAGCCTTATGGTTTGGGAGGAGAAGATTTTTGAATAATATTTTACGGACGGACAGACGGACAGACGGACACCGGTCAATTTCCGATCACAATAGCTCACCTTGAGCAGGTTGTGCTCAGTTGAGCTAAAAAAAACCTAACCTCACATTGCTCCTCTCCACCAAGGTGGATAAATGGGTACCTGTTATGTTTGTAAGACAACGTGCTATGGCTGCCAGGTGCGTATTTGCAATTCAATGATCGGGGGATAAAGTGTAAAGTCGTTACAATATGCTAGGCATAGAAAAAGACTATAAACCCAAACTTTACTTTTAAATTTAAACGTGAATGAATGCGAGATCAACCGAACTTGTTTTTGCACCTACTTACCCTGCAACATTCATTGAAAGAACGCAAGTCTTGAAGTGACCAACCCGGCGTCCAACGATACTGACGTCAGCAATATAGGTCCCATTTCCGGCATCTGATATTTGAAAGCCATCAAATTTTACGTAGGTTGTCGTATATCCTGGACGAATATCAGGTCTTTGGGATGGAAAATAGAACAAAAAAAAATCCTCAATAATTCAAGCAGTGTATAAATCTTTTAATTAACCCCTCTAAATTAAAATGGAAAAAGAAAAAAAAATCTTAGAATTTATATTCAAAAGTTTATAAGATTACAAATTCCATAGATCAATCAAACATGTTCTTCGACGCAAACATTTTGTTTGTTTAAGGTATTAATCAATTTTGTATTTTGATAGAATTTCCTTAAGTATCTACATACCAAGGGTTCGAATTCTTACGTTTTGACAAATTTAGATATAGCTAAATAGCAATATAGCTAAATATACCTATCAGAACCAGAATATCTTCCAGAAACAACTAACGGTACAGAGCAACGTCTGTTACGTATGCAGTTTACAATTTGTGGTGATGCAACATCAGTAAATCGAGCCTGTTAAAAAGAAATCAATATATCAATTTACTTTGATTCCTGGGTCAAACATTCATGGCAAAAAACTACGTTTTTATTTACATGGGCATTTGAATCTGTAGCGCTTCTTGATACTTTTTGAACATGCATAACTTATCCCTTTGGATCAATCAACCGTAGTGTAACCATAATGTTCCGTATTCTACTGTACCAATAGCTGTAATCTTATAAATACTAATGTGTAGGCTACATTTAGAACGACTAGAGACGTGATTCGAGTTAATGGTAATTTTCACTACGGTCTGACTTCGGTTAAGATACGATTTTGATACGGAGAGTCAGCATCTGAATACATTTTGCCTCGAAGACGCGTGATTGTACAAAACAACACAACTTAGTATGAAACGGTACGGAATATTACTGATTGGTAGGTTGAACTAGAAACCTGTAAAGCAATGATCTAAATATTTGATTGTGTACAGAGAACAGGTTTTTGTATTTAACTGCTACTAGTTATGCTTCTAATCAAATATTGCAGAGAAAAGCTGACCATGTAAAACATATCAAATAAAACAAGTAAACGTATGTTAAACTGATTCGGGTGCTGAAAGTATCTGTCAATGAAATGTGAGTTTAAAGAGTTCAAATGCCTTAACATGACTGGCTGCCGAACTGCCTACTGATTGTATTAAGAAGGTCTGTAGAAATGGTAAAACAATAGGACCATGATGGTCCCAAATCGCTCCCCTGAGTTTGATAGTTAATGGATTTATGATATATACAAAATAGCAAAGCCCTCTGTCTAATTATTTTGGAGAAGATGTTTAAGGATTTTCTCTTTTAATCCTAGGTATATTGATGATCCCACCATATAACCCTAATTTTCTGAATAAGGCAAAGCTTTGATGTATAGACATCAATATATACCAAATATAAAAGCTCTAAGCCTTATGGTTTAGGATCAGAAGGTTTTCAAAGATATCATTCTATATTCCTATCAAAAAGAAGGAATCGCACAGAAAAGGGCTAATTTTCAGAATACAGTAATTCTTTGAAGTATTTTGGTTGAGGGTCAATAGCAGATGATATGTACCAAATATCAGAGCTCTAGGCCTAATGGTCTGGGGGAATAAGATTTTCAAAGATTTCCTACTCTATTCCTTTGAAAAATCAGGGAGCGCACAGAAAAGGACTAATTTTCAGAATTCGGTAATTCTTTGAAGTATTTTGGAAGAGGGTCAATAGGTGATAATACATACCAAATATCAAAGCTCTAGGCCTAATGGTTACGAAAAAGAAGTTTTTCAAATATTTCCTCCTCTATTCCTTTGTAAAATCAGGGATCGCACAGAGAGAGCTAATTTTCAGAATACGGCAATTCTTTGAATGATTTTGGTAGAGGGTCAATAGGTGATGAAACATACCAAATATCAAAGCTCTTGGCCTTTTTGTTAAGGAGGAGAAGATTTTTGAAAGATTTCTTTGTAAAATCTGGGATCGCACAGAAAAGGGTTAATTTTAAGAGTACAGTAATTCTTTGAAGAATTTTGGTAGAGGGTCAATAGGTGATGATACACACCAAATATCAAAGCTCTTGGCCTTATGGTTTAGGAGGAGAAGATTTTTTAATAATTGTTTACGGACGGACAATCGGACGCCGGACAATTACCGATCACAATAGCTTACCTGGAGCACGTTGTGCTCAGGTGAGTTAAAAAAAGCTTTAATGATTTTGAGAATATCAAAGGAATCTGTGTAATAATGTTAATCTTACCATTTCCTTGCATCATTGGTGGGAGAAGCTAGGGAAAGTCGCGACGACACGTCTTTTAATTAAGATGTAATTAATGACACAATGACGCTCTCTATATGTAGAAGCATTACGTACTCATGAAAAAAATGTTTTTCTATTCTTTTCTTAATTCCAATTTATTTGCGTTTTTCTCTTCATTTGAAAAACAACTCTTTCAATATTGTTCAATATGCATTGTTATTAAAACTTAAAGCAATAGGACGTGATTGTAGTTTTTTGTTTGTGTTTTGTAATCGATTGACTGACAGTTGGTAATTAGAATTAAAAAGATAAAATAGCAGAAAGAAAGAGTTTTTCAAATTCTTTTCAATCGCATGATATCTGTCTGATAAAAAAGAGTGACCTGACTTGAATCTGAATGCAAGGATGGCAATTCTTTTCACCCGAACTTCTAACTAGTTCTGTCAAATATAGCGACGTCCGTTTACAAACAAGCGATCCTTTCAAACGACTGAAAAGAGTAGGATTTATTATCACATTTAAGGTTCTAACATCCACTTCAATTTGACTCACTTTCGCGCGTCACTAAATTGTTATGATCTGCGTACGCCAACTATTTGAATCATCGTTAAATCTATGATGGTAGATTTCTTGAGCTGCAGTTATTCCCTACTTTATATAAATAATAAAATGTTTCATATACAGCAAGTCCCAGTTCAACACAGAATTTTATGAAAGCACACATTTCTCACACTTTCTATTAATTCTTTTTCTACATGTATATGGTGATGTATATGGACTTGTACAAATGTCATTCTAAAGTTCTTTTTAAAGTCATGTCGGAAAAATTTGCACAGAACTTTGAAATGTATGGTTCTTACACTGGTGAAATTTAGGAAATTTTAGATATGAGCGCATAATGAAATGTTTGCTCAGTCCTCGTATATTGGCATCAACCTGCCTGCCTAGAACCTAATATAAACTCTTGTAATCGCAGATTTCATATACATTTTGGGTCCAAAAAGACTTTTCTGTATTAACGAACACGTACTTTATTTATTCCTAAAGCTAATTTATATGAAATAATTTATTGAAGAGTAAATAGTCGGATAAACAGTTCATTTTATTAATAGAAACGTTATTCATCAATGTTTTGATTCAATTTTAATCTACCATAGAAAAACATCCGGACCGGACATCAAAACCGGAAATAGCAGAGAGAGTACATCTTGATTGACACAATACGGCGACTCAGAAAATTTAAATCAAAGAAATAAAAGTGACTGAAATAAGAAAATATTAATTTCCAAAATTTTGTATTGTTGTTTGTTTAAATTAGCAGAAGTTGTCTGCGGATACACGAATTAAAGTACTCTGAATAATGTCCGCTGTCGATGGATTTATTTATCAGACAGAATGATTTTAGAACCGTAACTGTTCCGTCCCGAACGGGAAAACTTCTTAATGTATCGCAATATTATTATATCATTATTGCTAATTCGTACCGATTCCCTAAAGAAAAAACCTATATCTTGCTGAACTATTATGTTTATGTTCGCAGATTTTCCGTTGCACATCCATATTTGAACCATAAATAGCGTTTTAACAAGGTGCCAAATTGTCACAAGATACGCCCGTCACACAGCTTAATATTAGCTGGGGGTTTGAATAGAACTGAGGTTATTTTGAATGAATAGTTTTTGTCAAACAAAGTATGAAAAACAACAAAGGACAATAACTCAAAATAAACACTAGGTAGAGTTATGGTTCTTGTACACTGCACTCCCACTTGGTGAGCTCTATCCATCCATGAAATCTCATGATTCTAGCTATTATACTTTTAGAGATATACTCCGGACAAGATTCAAGTATGAAAAAACAACAAAGGTCAATAACTCAAAAAAAAGGCTAGGTAGAGTTATGGTTCTTGTACACTGCACTCCCCCTTGGTGAGATCTGTACACCCATGAAATTTCATGATTCTAGCTATTATACTTTTAGAGATATACTCCGGACAAGATTCAAGTATGAAAAACAACAAAGGGCAATAACTCAAAAAATAGGCCAGGTAGAGTTATGGTTCTTGTACACTGCACTCCCCTTGGTGAGATCTATACACCCATGAAATTTCATGATTCTAGCTATTATACTTTAAGAGATATACTCCGGACAAGATTCAAGTATGAAAAACAACAAAGGGCAATAACTCAAAAAATAGGCCAGGTAGAGTTATGGTTATTGCGCACTGCACTCCGTATTGATCTGCGGAATATAACTGCCAAATTAAAAGTCAATCGCTATTATACTTTTAGAGGTATACTCCGGACAAGATTCAAATATGAAAAACAACAAAGGGCAATAACTAAAAAAAAGGCTAGGTAGAGTTATGGTTCTTGTACACTGCACTCCCAGTTGGTGAGCTCTATCTATCCATGAAATTTCATGATTCTAGCTATTTTACTTTTAGAGATATACTCCGGACAAGATTCAAGTATGAAAAAAAAGGGGCAATAACTAAAAAAATAGGCCAGGTAGAGTTATGGTTCTTGTGCACTGCACTCCCCCTTAGTGAGATCTATACACCCATGAAGTTTCATGAGCCTAACTTTTATACTTTTAGAGATATACTCCGGACAAGATTCAAGTATGAAAAACAACAAAGGGCAATAACTCAAAAAATAGGCCAGGTAGAGTTATAGTTCTTGTGCACTGCACCCCCCTTGGTGAAATCTATACATCCATGAAATTTCATGATTCTAGCTATTATACTATTAGGATATACTCCGGACAAGATTCAAGTATGAAAAACAACAAAGGGCAATAACTCAAAAAATAGGCCAGGTAGAGTTATGGTTCTTGTGCACTGCACTCCCCCTTGGTGAGATCTAGACACCCATGAAGTTTCATGATCCTAGCTATAATACTTTTAGAGATATACTCCGGACAAGATTCAAGTATGAAAAACAACAAAGGGCAATAACTCAAAAAATAGGCCAGGTAGAGTTATGGTTATTGCGCACTGCACTCCGTATTGATAAGAAGAATATAACTGCCAAGTTTAAAGTCAATCGGGCTTAGGATGACAGAGTTATGCTCCGGACAAAGAAGTGGACACCGCCCGGACGCCCGGACGACCGGACGCCCGGACAACCGGACGCCCGGACGCCCGGACACCACGGGTGATCCCATAATACGTCCCGTCTTCGACGGGCGTATAAAAATGGGATTTCAGTAGCCATGATAAAATCGTAGTTCTTCCGTAAATCTGTGACGAGGTGAACATGTACATTGATACATAAAAAAATCCATGTCAGTTCAGCATAGACAATTTGTGCGAACTAATATTCATCATCAAACAACTTAAAGTAACGTAAATAGTATGTCCGAACTTCAACTTACCCCTTCAATAGAAACGTTTTTTACAGCATCAGGTAAACCTGCAATAACATTTAATAAATAAACATGGGTACTGTTTTGTGACTACATAAAATGCATTATGGTAGATTTTTTTATAAATGTAATCCAGAAACCGTAATTTTGGTGTCCTTGTGTCCTTTCTGTATTAAGGACCCCTAGTCCATTGGCATACGCAAACGAACACCATATTCTTTCACATATTTATCTATGCAGCATTTATAACGAATTGTGTTTATTTGTATGGTTGTTTGTAGAGCTTTATATAAAGGAAACCTTAAACGCAACAACGGATTGGTGCCTTTAAACCCTCTTTGTTGTTTTACCGTCGATATTTTCCCAAAGTTTATGTATACTATATTTTCGACGCCTGCTGATATATTTTCTTGAATTATGTTCTCTAAGCTCTGTTAAAAGTGGATCGGGTAATTTGCTAAGAAATACGTTTTGTACGTGAGATGCTATATTTTCTATGTTTACCGTAAGAAAAAATAGCACTGCATATGAACATGGATTATCCAATTTTGTAATGATTTGAGTTATATGCTTGTCTGTATTTCAATCCGCATGGATTGACCGAACATGTAAATTATTATATTGTAAATTAAAATATATTGGTTCCATTTCGCGAGAATTTATAACAACGTTACGTATTGATTCTTGCCATTTGTCATTATGGGGCCTAGATGTGCAAAAAGCAAGATAAATGTTATCTTCCCAAATTCAAAGGTCACACGTCGGGGTCTTTAGTCGAAATGAGACCATCCAAATTCTTAAGTATTTTTTTTCATATTTTGTCAACTGACGTACACTACAAGCATGGTTTATATGGCCCTTATCTCCAGAAACTTGGAAAAATGCCGAAATGGTAAGGTTTAAGTATCTATATTGGACAAACAGTCCACAATTGAACCTTAAAGAACCCTATTGATAAGAAAAAGTGCTAAAAAGACCAAATAGAGAAAAAGCCAACAATTCCTAATACTTGTGACTTCTAAATGATATATTCTTTTGGCTTTTAGAATATGTTAACGTTTTATTAACCATAAATGTATACCCAATATAATCCCCATATTCTTACAAAACATCAACAAAGACACTCAGATGACAGCAAAGTGAACGGTGTACACAGCAAATTAAGAAAGGTGCATTTTAACTAATTCGTATAAGATTTAAAAGGTTCAAGATATAGTTTCCATCCAATTTTTGAAATTAATTATCAACTGAAGAAAAAACGCAATCGATCCATTTTGATTTGGATCGAATCGGATTTTAATTGTCCAGAACTTGATTTCGAGTCATTGATTTTAGTTCTAATATTCCCGTCTCAATACTTAAGATTGTGTGACTGTATTTAGATTTTAGTCCGTATTACTAAATGCATATTTATCCCTCCAATTTTATCTGCCACTATTGCATCATTAGGCTGTGTGCTAGATTTTTGTATGCATAGATGTCCCACATGTTGCCCTAATAGATGCTGATGCCTATCTTATAACAAATTGGGTACGTAGTTGGCCGTCTAATGCCAAAAACAGTCTCAAATGTTACCAATATAAAACCATAGTGTACTAGGGAACCATTTGGGTCCATTATTAGTATATTATTGCCCATGCCGGTCCCATATGTTTCCAATGTGGAGCTATATATGTTGTCCATATGGATCCTATATAAATATCAGTTGCATATTTCATCTTTGTGCTAGATTGGCAACCCATTTATTGGACCAATATAGGTTCCTACGAGGTCCTATATTGGTCCAATATCGATAAATTGGCTAAGCAGTTTGAGATTTAAAAACATTGTTTTCTATCCATTTTCTTTTTCTTATTAAGCATATAAACCTTTGAAGAAAAATGTAAAATTTACACTTATGTATTCCTTAAATGGAGGTCGTTTGGCTACTCGAGAACTTTCAAATTAAAGGCAAATAAACCTACTTTCAGATTTACTATCTCAAATTAGAGAAACTAGACCGGTGCTAGATCGGAGCCCATAATGGCTTTTCATAGTACCTTTGATTCTTTCCGAACAATAATGTTCACAAGTGTGTCTAATGATAGAGTGTCTTCCATAGAAAATTATCGACACAGCCCATGAGATATACGGTCGTTCTTGCTAGGTGAAAGCGTCAAAAATCCTCGTCCCGACATATACCGACGATGTACTATATACGTTGTATATTAGCTTCTTTGTATCCCATTTACCAGATCAAAATGTGAAATTCGGCAATTCAAATTTAATTTATTTATAGTTCAACATATCCAACACTTACTTGTACTACAATTTTCACCAGCAAATCCAATCGGACATATACATTTAGTCACGTGGTTATTCACATAGCAGTAACCATTAGCACATGTATTTTCCGCTGGACGACAGGGACCTATTTAATAATTATCAAATTATATTAAAGTTAAAACAGACACAAAACGAAGATTGAAATATGTGTTATTAATGCTGATATCCTTGTCTTTCTTTGTCGTTAGACCGTTAACCGTGACCTTGATAACAGATTTTGAATGCCACTAATTTGTGCCATGTAAATAGTGTGAATTATGATTTACAATTATTCATTCATAAATGCAGATAAAGGGGAAGGTTTCAGGAGGCACTAGGCACTTAAAGAAGTAAGAAGAAATTGGATTACGTATCTTATCTAGGCCAAGAACTGTAACCGCCAAACTTTTCATACTGAAAAACAGACTCATTTTCCCATTTTATCGTTGGTTGAACACTGTGCATTACAAACACAACTTCAATTAACTATAGTTACGACCCTGTTTGGTCCTGTCGGACTATATAGAAAAAGACTATAGAAAAAGACTATAAATGTGGGATTTACCTGACTGTTGACCTAGATTTGGCTGGCCCCCGCCTACATCCTTGTTTAAATACAAATACAAGACATGTACAAGGTTCTTGTCAATTTTGGATTTATTTATTTGTGCTCATCGTTTATTTTCATCGTTTTAAAGGTTGTACATAATATGAAAAGTGATTATGTGTTTTATTTAACTGTCTGTACTGTGATCACGTATTTCCACTACCAAGGAATTGTTTAGTAATCAGTTTCGCGACTAGCAGCCGATGCTTTGGTAAGTCTGTATTTAACTAGTTGTTTTTTTGTTGTCTTTTATTTCTTTTCTTCAAATATATTAAGGTATTTTATTACCATTGTTGATTTAGTATATTTAGTGTTTTTCTATTAGAACGAACCTACTTTTTGGAAACACCTATATCGTGTTAACATTTCGTCTATCATTTGTTCATTGGATGTGATTAGTCTTGCAGAAAAGACTCAATTTAGATATATTTACTTACGTCGATTTCAAAGTCATAAAATTTTTTCTAATACATTTTGTGATTGATGATTCAACCAGACTAGATAACATATAAAATATTTCTTTTCAATGCAAACAAGTAAAATTGGTGCGGAAAAAACAGGTATTTGCAAAGAAAAAGGACAAGATGTATGATAAGAAAATCTCTCACGCGAATTCTCGCACAGTATAGTTAAAAGGTCTTCTTAAATTGACACCCCCCCCCTTTTACCAGAAAAATAGAAATTTTCTGCTGGAACTAATCAAATCTAGGATTGCACTACATCGAAAAGGTGTAGTAAAAAGCAATATGGCATTCATTTAGAGACGAATGAGCCCTTGAACTTAACCTGTCAGTCTATTTCCGAAATTCTGTAATATCAACGCGATAGTTGTAATATCTCAAATACAAATCGTAAACGTTTTAAATGTTGCATTATTCTCTGACATTTATTTACCAATGCCTCGACTTTTGGCCATCCTACCGATAACGGTTGTTATTAATTTTATGCTGTTACATTAAGAAAAAAAAAACATTAAAGGAAATTTTAATTCTTCTGGACACTTTTATAACCTCGACCTTCACCAGTGGTCCTTCATTATCAACGTGTTTCTTCTTTATTAAACATATGAATGCATTATCTGAAATTTGTTTTGATGTGGCATTGTGCTAGCCTCATATCCTTGGCCTAATTTTCGACATTTGAGCTGTTTTATCTCGGATTTAGTGAGCAAAAGAATAATACTTTCATCTTAGAAAATCTTGACATTTTCCTATTTTTTAAAACAATGTGACCATTATGGTCCTTTATCGCTTACCCGAATATGATATTTGTGAGCTATATTTTTAGGTAAACTTTTCCCTTTATTTCTATCAAATATCTTGGATTTCACCACACCGGGAATACCACTTTTTAACTAATGGGTCTGGAGAAGAGGACTTTTTAAGGATTTCCAACTTTATTTCTATGTGAATCCAGGATTCCACACCGTAAGTCTAATTTCAAAGGTAGAGCAATAATCATATTTTCTTTGGAAAATGGGCCATTAGGCGATGTCACCGACTATTTATCCATTCATTTTGGACTAGTAGAGAAATAACGATTTCTTAATTAAGGTCCAAGTTAATTACGGGATCCAACAGTAAGGGGCTACTTTTCAAGTTTGAGCAACTTGAGGTATTTTGCCAAATAGGCGATGTCACATTCCTATGTACCCTCAGGGGTCGTCAATATAGGGCAAATGCTCAAGTAAAAGTAAATGTTTGAATAATTTTGTTAGTGGCCTTTTAAGCATCCTGACACGCCAAATATCATTGTTATAGGATTTGGTCTGGAAGTCATTTTTTAATAGTTCCTTCTTTATTTAAATGTTAAATCAGGGATTGAACAATATAGGGCTAATCCTTAAGCAAGAGCAATAACTTGAAATATTTTTGTAGAGGGCCATCAGGCTTTGTCACATGTCAAATATCAAAGCTCTGTGTCTTTTAGTTTTAGAAAATATATTTCAAGGATTTTCCTTCTGTATTTCTATGTAAAATTAGTGATCTCACATTTTAGGGCTTATTATACTGTAGGAGCACTAATTTGAAGTATTTGGTAAAGGGCTATTATGCAATTTTACATCCTACTTATCGCCTAAAATTTATTTAGCTTTATTAGGTTGGTAATTGATAATCACATGCACTTGGGAAAAAGAAAATTAATCCTCATGTAAATTAGGCGCGACACTTCCCGTAATCAGTACGCAAATTTGGAACCAAGACAAGACCACCGATTATTTCAAAATTATTCTATTAATTCTTTTTATCAATAGAAGAATTGTTATAAGGAAAATGGTGTGGTCTTCGCAAAATACGTTGAAATAAGAAAGGAATGAAAAAGGATCTAAACGTTGCGTTTATTTTTTGTGCGAAGGATTCTCTTCTTGAGTATAAGTATTTACCGGTTTCGCAGCTATTGCCATGATAATCTGGCAAACATTTACACGTCGTTTCTCCAGAAGCTGAATCAGTGTTTAAGCATTCTCCGTCGTTCTGGCAAGTTTTGTTTGCACATGGATCTAAAAGTAATGAAAATTCAAATGTCAATCTTAATAAGCGGTATTTCCTTTTTAAATAAAAGAGATTTCTATAAAGGTCTTAGATAGATTTGATCTAGGATCTTGAATATCGATATTCACTGAGGAAATTGTGTAACTTATGAGATATCTTAGAGGTCGGTAGTTTAAGCTATGAGACAAGGATATTTTGTCATCTTGGGTGAAAATACTAGACTAGACTAGTGTATTGCTTAAAAAGTTAGTTTCAACGTCTTTCAGAAGTATATTGGATATTTTAGTATAAATATATTGATAACGATGTGTATCACGAAACTTTTTCGGTATTAATTCAAGTGCCTTTTGCCTTACTCTTATTGAAGGATTGTAGAAAGAAGCATCTTTTCTGTGATTCGCTTCTCTGGATACTGAAAAGATAAACACACGAAAACCTGCTATCATGTTATGCGTGACTTGCGGCCCGTATATAATTAAAACATGTATAAACCTGATTTTGAAAATAAAAGTCTCAACGAGTTCTCAGAAAAGTATATTTAACTAGTTATAATGGTAAACGGTAAAAAAGTGCTAGGCCAGGATTTTACTTGCTACGATATTATAGACTATGATTTCATTTAAAACAATTTTGACACAGTGCCATTCGTTGTGCGCGATATTTGTGTTCAAATCACCGTGAGGTGCCCGTACCTTTGTTTGGTGTTTGTGTTTTCTTCCTTCAAAATTAATCAGATGATATTGAGGGTACCTACGACGACTGCAAGATAATCAAAATAACATACGGCATGAGTCGTTTAAACCGTGCGACTGTGGTAAGGTCTTCGTGGGTCCACCATAGGATGAATCATTGACAATTAAGTACTTAATCATCTCACAGTCAACGTGCGTTATGCGCACGACTACCAGACTATACTTGTCGCCATGTCTCTGCTTGTATTTACCATTGTTCAAAATGCAATTAGCCATTTTTTCAATCCAGATTTCAAGGCTTACAACAACCGAAATAGTCACACGGAATCAATGAGCCAACATACTTACAATTTTTAATTTTGGAGTAAAATCAAGTTACGTCCGCCATACGCTCTCCAGTAAGCTAATTGCTCACTAGGCTTTGAACAACTGATGGGAAGGAACATTCCTTGTAGAAAATATGTTATATTCGTTTATCTATTAATTTAAATTTACCCGTAAAATCGTTCGTAAAAAGTTGAAGGCAATCTTTACAATAATAGTAATACGAATTTTAATGGGTAACAGACACGATTGATCTTTGATAGTTGCCAATAGCTACTTACGTAGAACGAAAGCAAATCTTGTCAGTTCCAGTACTATTCTGAAAGACCGCTGCATCAGAAATACAAACATTGTTTGTTTTTTGAACACTTGTTATGTAAACACCATCATTTGTTGAAACAGGATAATCACTGAAAGATAATTTGACATGAAACGGAAATATACAGGAATTACATCTTAGAAAGTTATTAAATCAGCCATCCTTTAAATATCCTGTTTAGTCATATTACTACGGGTTCCTAGTATTCTCACACCAGTTCTCCCATAACAGGAAATGGCAGTTCATTCCACTATATAAATGGATATTAATCAAACACAAATGAGTGACAAATGGCTTTGTCTCAAGCGGACCAGAAGAGAAAAAGTAACGCAGAACTTTGTTGCGCGCTCTTAAAGGGTATCCATTCTCGAGTAAATAAAGCATAATACCATCTGCTTTAGAAAATAAATGACTCCCAAAGCAGTCTTTTTTAATGAAAATGTCTAAGAGTGCGTCAGTGCACTTGTTAAATTGCATAGCAATATAATGACGTTATCAATGTGTTGAGATCTTGAGATGACGTTTGGGCTAAATCTTCAAAAGAAAGACATTATCAACAATAGTGATAATCCACAGAGAAATACCAATACCCATCGCTTTAAAAATCTAGTATATATTTAGTGCTATGAACAAAAATACTTTACCATGATCCAGAGCCTGTTTGGTTAATCGATGTGTAAAGAAATAAGTGACAAATCTGTTTCACGGGGCATCTTATGGCACTTAAGCTGTTCAATGTAGGCTGGAGGAATTTAATCGAATGCTGTGAAAAATGAATATCAAAAGAAGATCTATTTATGCGCACAAAGTAAGTACATCGTCTTTAAAAAACATACGAACATATTTAACATATAATATTATCAATCAGCCTACAGGTTATCAATGAATGGTAAATAAACATGCATCATAATGCCGGTTGTTTTTATTATTTTCTACAGGACCAAAACACCCTTATCGGAAAGCTAATACATTTATTTAACGATCAGCTCATTGTGCAAACTAGTTTTTAGATATACTGCTCACTGAACATGTGAGTATACAGATAAAAAAACAACGACAGCAGCAACATCTTTAAATATAAAATAACGTTGCCATTTTGCCATGATACTCGTTAAAATAAACGAATAAATTGACTTATCTCAAACACAAACACAAAGTATTCGTCATGAAAAGAACATAAAAATGTACCCTTCACTTTTCAAATTTTACATTTATACGCAATATTGTTGTTCAGATGCATAAAATAACCGCAGAGTAATAGATTATGACAATTCAAGAGCAAACTCTGTCACCGTCAACCAAAAATTGTAACTAATATTCTAACAATTTAGTCAAATCTTTCATATGAATAGTTATAGTTAGTAGACCAAAACTAGAAAAAGAAGCTATGTGGTATATCTACGGTAGCCAGGCTTTGTAGATTTTTCCCCAAGCAACTTCTTCGATCCTTCAAAACCGGGTAATTCTACTTTGTATATAACTACAAATATGGTTTAAGATTGTTTCACGCCTTGGAATTATATTTAAATGAAGAGAAAGAGTATTTTTATTTTTTGAAAATAAACTGCTAAACAACAAAGCTTAAGGCCAAAGTAAGTAAAGTAAACGGCTTTTCAAAGTGTCTGAATTTTAACATCAAATTTAAAGGACTTTAGTATTCATTTGCATTGATGGTCTGTGTTACAAGATATACTATAGAATTATTTAAATACACGGGTCTTCTTGCCCTGTCGTGTTCAATCTAGTAACCATTGGACCGAAAGCAACGCATTTCTTTTAATGGCTTTTGCATATGTGCTATTTACACTGTAATGCCTTCTTTTTTCTGTCAATTAATATTTGTTCCATTCCGAATATCGTGGCTCACTCTCACTCCGAATCCAGAAATAAAGACTGTACCATCAATTAAGGCTTGACGCGACTTATAGATATCCTTCTTTTGTCGTGCCCGCTTGCGATGAGCGAGAAATAGTTGTAACTATGACAAGGCGGTGTATGTGCGTTAGTGCGTTAGTCTGTTAGTCCGTTAGTCCGTCCGTCCGACCTATTTTTTCCGGACAATTACTCCTACATTTATAAATGGATTACAAAATAACTAGGCAAGTATTATCCATCGTGAGTAGATGTGTAATTTAAAAGAAATTTTGTGATATTTCTTATGTCAAGGTCACAGCTCAAAGACAAACACTAAAATTGTGATTGTCAATATCATTTTTCCTACAAGTATGGATGGATTTCAAAATCAAAATAAAAAGGCACAATTATTCTCCATCATGAGTAGATATGCCATTTGAAAGAATTTTGGATAGCTTGAAGTTCAAGGTCAAAGCTCAGGGACAAACACTAAGATTTTGCTTGTCCGGAGCACGATGCCTACAAAACTTTGCCGGCTCGACAGAAGTTGTCTTGGGACAACCATCTAGTTTAAATAAAGCCCAATGGTAATGGCCCTAGAGACTCCTAGGTAATGATTTTAGCAAATATCAAAAGGTATTTTATCTGTTTCATTCGCAATATCAAGGTCTTTTGGTTAAAATATATTTTCAAAGACTTTATTCAAGTCACTTTTATTGTCAAAGAAAAGCGGTTTGACAGTAGACATGGTTTACAAAAATTCTTAGTTTCTGTATCATCCCCTCGATCCAAATTTGAACCACAATGTCATGATTGTTTTCATCTCTTAATTAGGTCCATGAAACGATGCATTCTGTCTATTAATGAGGTTCTAGGGCCTCTCATTTCAGGAGAAGAATTTTCTAAAAGATTCTTTTTTCAAAATCGGAAGAAGGGAAATTATGGAATTTCTTTTCGGGAATTTTCGAAGGGGATCACCTGGGAAGTATTCTAAAAAAATTTGGTTGAAATTCCCCGAATGGTTTGCAATGAGGATTTCTTTTAAAGAAATTGTTGATGGGCAAAATATCTGGATTATTCTACAATAGGGTGATAATATTGGTTCATATAAGCCTTTAGGACACAGGTGAGCTATTTCAGTATTCACGTATTTTTCGAAAGCCATTCTAATAAACCGAAGCTTTTAAGAACCAAGGTGTTATATAAAGCCATTTCTCGATCAAGTATTTTAGATCAAGAAATGGTCCCGTCTCTCATGGTCATACTAGATATTTAGTAAAGGTACACATTTTCTCATTTCAATGTTTCCAACATTTTCTTGTATACTTACATTGCTTTCTAAACGCACTGTCGTGTTTTCATTTAAAGCTGCAAGAAAGGAAGACATACAGGCAAACATACAATAGATACAAACAGGAAACAAATCTTTTCAAATAAATTCTTAACCAGAGTTTTGTTAACAGTGATTATTCTGACAGACTAAGCATCTAACTGAACTCGTGACGTTTAATTAGAACCAAATTAATAGCAACCAGGATTCTATCCAGAACAACGAAAAATCTTGATTAAATTTTTGACTTTGAATTGTTACCTTTAACTTTAAGAAATAAAGACTACAGCTTATAAACAACTAGAATCCTAATCATATCAAACGAGACAGATAGTTCCAAATATATCTTCAAATAAGTTGGTTTCAATAAGTTGAAGATTGACCTTTCAACTTGAGCTTTGACATTGAACATCCATCGAGCAAATCAAATAGATTTTGTTTCTTTAACAACTCGGCCGAAAGTTTTTCTGATTTATGAAACTAGATAGAATCTCAAAATAACCTCAGATACTTCTTTCGGACGAGCTTTCATTCTCAAACTGATCTTAGCGACCGTAAACTTTGAGTGCATCATTTTTATCTTTTAGGGTTAGGATACAGATTTGCGAAGTGTTTGAAACCAAAAATGATATGATCAAGATTTTTAACTGAAAATGATCACTCGAACGGACAGATAAACAAACATTCGGCCGAAACCAAAATTTGGTCCAAAAACTTTGGTCATACAGGCTGCCACAAACAAAATGGAGTCTACAATTTGTGGTCAATGAAGTGGGTTAATTTCATTTTTCAATTCATTTATTTTTTTGTAAAATATTCAAATTATAATGAAACAAGAATTTATCAAATGGCTTTCAAGGATAATAAATTGGATATACGAAACTAATAAGAATGTAGCTAAGTACAAAAATATATTTAAATTGATCGACTTGAGTTTAAAACCACTTTTAACGATATTTCAGTCATATTTCGGCGACTGGAACACCTAACAGTTGATTCCTGATATTTTCTAACACCAGTTCTACCACTACATACTCCAGCTGCTATCCCACTTAGGTTTACGATTATCAACCCATTGGTGTAAAAAAATGTCTGAAAGGATATCAACAGTACTAACTCACCTATGGCTGCGGCGAAAATGAAGCGCTCACCCGGGAAGGAAATCATTATCATATCCCCACATGATTCGTCTATATTCAAGGTGCAGCAATTTAATTTGCTGTTGTTTCAAAATTTTATCATTTTTTAAAAAAAATGGATGCAAAATCCTTTCAATTAGTTCGTTAATACGTTATCCCCGATCCACTTCATAGTAATAAACAGCAAGACTTGACGGACTACTGGCCCCGCCCACTGACTCCGGTGGTCATCCCAGAGACTCCACCAGAAAATTCCACTGAGATGATAAACGGCCGTATCTTGTAAAAATTATAGTTAGTAGCATGTAACAATATAGGTGCATTTTCAATTGGCAACCCAAACGCCGTAATAATCTGTAGTTTCGACGTTTAAGACGCAAAACCAACTAAAATGCTTCACAGGAATGGCATCCAATGTTGGAGTTCAAAGTTCATTTCCGGTCTATGATGATAAGTTTGATACGTTAATTCATTCATTATTTGACAGTCGCGATTGGTCAATTGTTTTTTAGCTGAAAATAAAGTATTTATACAAAGTAAGCTTAAGACAAATACCAAAATGATTCTGTCAACTTTGTTTTAAATTGCTCTGGATATTTTCCAAAAGAAATTTGTCAATACCGAGGGTCAAAGTAAGTTGAAAGCAGGATATTAGAGGGTCCCAAAATGTATAATCCCGACCACTTCTTGCTAAGTTGACATTAAAATAGACAACTAAAAGAAACGTTAATACATACGGTTTTCTAATACTTTTATTACAAAGCATCTGGAAACGATCGAAACGCTGGAATTAGAGAAATCATATTTTCAAACAATGCCGTCTGATAATAAAAAAGTTGGTGTATATATTGGAGTTGCATACATAAATTAGAGTTAAGCTTTTTTCCCTACTCTTTTTTATAGTCCACCCACAAAGCATAAAATGAAAGAATCATTACATTATACGCAATATGTCATGCTTCGGATCTGATGCTATCTTTTTAGCCTTTGTATGTGTAAACAATTAACCAATCGCTGGCCCCGCCACATACGCCATTGGCCCCGCCCATTGACTCCCAAACGAAGTTCTGCTTCGATTTTAAACGGCGTTATTTTGCAAAATTCTTAGTCAGGAGCATATAACAAGAAAGTTAACAGTTGGTTGCTGACCTAATCATCGTAAATACAGCTTGAATAAGCTGTAGTTGCTACGTTCTAGCCGCCAAACCAACAAAAATGTATCACATAAATGGCGGCCAATGTAGGAGTTAAAATCTTAATTCCGAGCTGATTGCATGATGCGATTGGTTTATTGATTCCTTTATTGACAGCTGTGATTGGTCAATTGGATAATGAGCGCTTTTAAAACATTCTAGAAAACCAACTAATACTAACATACATATACTTATTATATTTAAAGGTGACAGTAGCTCTATCAGCTTTTGTCAATTACGAAAAGTCCTTGAACATAAAGTAATTAGTATTATCACATTTTCTTAAGAGAGGTAAAAATCTTACCTATCCTCAAGTGAGGCACAAACATATCCTGTACCGACACGGTTAGATTGTATTATGATCCCTGTCTTCAACAAACCGCTAATATTCTGAAACTGATTCCACTCTGTTATAGGAGATGTTGTGACATTGGTTTCAAGAAGATCAAAGATTTTATTTGCTGATACATTCACTGTTGACCTGAAATATATTGATAATTTAAACGTTGATTATTTAATTTGTAATAATTCTTGTTCTGTTATATTTACGACTTCCCGCGATGAAACTACATACAAGGCAATGATTTTAGATTTGTGCTAGGCTCTGGCTATTTAATAAAGCCTCACTTTTGGTACAAACTTTACATTCTAGGTAGCAAAAGTAACGCGACAATAAACCTATCACGCAAAGACTTCAGATGACTTAAAAGTCTCTATACGTTAGACGCTTTCAAAGAAAAACGACAGCAACAACTTTCCGCTGCGGGGAGGACTTACTTACGGTTTTGTTATTCGAAAGCCTTACCAGTGCGTCTAGTCATTTTAACTTCTTTTTTGTTGTTGTTGTTGTTGTTGTTTTTACAATGAAAAACATGGGCTAAATAATGTATATAACACTGTTGGGAATGTAACATTTACTTGTTACAATATTTATTTCACCGTTGTCCCAGTAATGTCAGTAACGTTTAGAAGCATTACGTACCCTATTTTGTCGGTAATTAGAGAATAAATGACCAGTGTTTTTTTCGTGGACTAATTTCATTATATAAAATAAATTGTATGATAACCCGGCATATTGTATATGTTGAAACAAACGCATGTAATGAATGAAGGGAAATGCACCAAGGAAATGTCATTAACCCGTTTTGTCTCCGCCAACCACCAGAATCCCCAAAACTCATTCTCTTCGCCTTCAGAAATATGCACTTAGGATAGTTTGTGCGAAGACAGATGAAATTAACGATCAATTCAGACATTATATCGTCGTTGGGTGACCGAAATGGCGTACTACATATCATTTACGATCTTTTGTTAGCCCATCGATGATATTCTGGTTATAACATACATATTGGCCCCTTGATCTACAAGTATGGCTAGATTTTCAAATATTATAGCTATATTTTTTAAATGAATGCCTACCTCGCAATATTTCATGCAGTGAAAAAAAACAAACAAAAAAAACAGTTAAATCCATTCAATGAAATTAAGCTTATTCACCTTAATTGATTGTGGAAAATGCTTAAAAGATAAACATCATGTCATTTTATCGTGCCGATCGAAACGACGCCCGTTCGCATTCTTTGATCAATTGACAAATTAGTTTTTGGCGGCATATCGGTTGAAACATAAAAAGATTAAAAATATTCTCACCAAAGCAAGCATTATTCAAGTTAAAGGTATTAGTGTTTATCGGATTCTTACGATAACGCATGTTATCGATTACATAAAAAACCCATATGTATCGTGTTGTACCGAAGTAAACCCTTTACATCAAGGCTGTTGACAGATAATTCTTCTGATTAGCCCTCTTTTATCAATATCTTTACATTTAATCATTTTATTTTTCTTCCCACTTTTAGCATCATCATCATAAATACGTTTTATTTCAATCAATTATTGTTGAAATAATGCTCCCTGTTTTCGCATTACATTGTAACAACGATGAGAATATAAAAAAAACTTACATGCTGTAGTGCGGGCGTCTTTGATATTAAGAAAAAAAGAGAGAGAAAGAGAAAGTAAGAGAGAAAGAAAGAGAGAGATCTACAGCGGTGAACACACAGACAGAAAAAATATTTCATAAACAGCATACCTGCTTTGTTCTTCATTATGTTAGTTTATATACACAAACTTTTTTAAGAAAAGAAGTATATGCACTTCGGTGGATACTTTAGGAGATTGGTATCAACATAGACCACTTTCATAGCATATCTAATGCAACATTTTATCTGTGTTGTCCAAAATGTGGTCAATAGTATTTAAATGTTCTTAATATTAAACAAATAATTTAGTCAATCATATCAATCCGGATTATTGTCACTTGTGATCAGGCCTACCATGTGGAGTGCGGGGTTTGTAATGATTGGCGTGTCTATGATT